>CM041721.1:4003413-4353413 GCA_023373845.1 Nibea coibor | reverse complement strand
GTCCGCCCCTTTTTCCATCAGTAAATCCACCTTTCTGCTATCGAGATGCACGGGCCAGTTTCTGGGATGTCCACAACATGCGCTGCCGCTGGTACTCCACTGTCGGACTCGGAGCGCTGCTCTTCATCAGGCATTGGCGGGACTGCGTCTTCCAGGGCAAACTCTGTAATAGAAAAAAAACAGAGAATTGATCCAGCTCAACTGAATCGGGCACAAGCCTCATTATAAAATATTTGTCTTCACGCCATCCTCAGTGCGCGCCTGCTGCTGTAGAAGCCCGCTCGGCTCTCCCACAGAGTCGGTGTGCTTGATGGAGATGCTAGTTGTTGCCACCGCATCTGGATGTGCTGACAGATGTATCCAGCGATCGTCGCAGTGACTCCTTCTTTTATTTATTTTTTTCTTTTTCTCAGAGCCTGTTTCGTGCTTGCGAAATCGGTCACGTTCTCTTGCCGTCGACATGTTTACTTTCCCCCGCTTTAACTTTCCTCATCTCCCGCCTTCCGTGAGGACGCATTACGTAACCACATAGCGACAATGAAAAACCCGCTGAATTTGTTGGTTTGTTTTTTATTTATTTCTTTGTTTTTATGTGACGTCATCGATACAAGATCACACATAACTAATATATTTATTTAAACAAACAAATAAATACAATTTAAAAAGCCTATGGACGGCTCTGGTATCAAGTAAGATCAAGCGAGGTTTTCTGATCTCAGCTGCTGTCCTCATTCATCGTCTTTTTTAGGTGATTCCTCTGAGTATCGTGTCAATGGCACCCAAGTCTCTCTGGCCAAATACACGGAGGAGCTGCAGAAGATTGGCATTTTGACCAGAGCTCGAAACTGCCTGGTGTTTCAGGTAAACACCGTCATAAAAATGGATGTAGAAAATACACATGAAACATGCTGTCTGTGTGTATGTATGGGAGATCATGTGTCTATTCATATTAGGGTAATAAAAACATTCATACTAGGGTAATAATTAATGTGCAATAGTGCTAAAGCCATGCAGTGTTAATTTGAGCCTACACCCGTGTTGCTGGCCGTTTGTGTTCTGTTTCCTTGTGTCTTTTTATTGCATTGATCAGGAGCAACATGTCTGTTACTCATTGTGCTCCTCACCAGGGGGCAGTGGAGTCCATAGCTTTGAAGGACCCGAAGGAGAGGACCAAGATGTTTGAGAGCATCAGTCAGTCAAAAGAGTATGCTGCAGTGTACGATAAGAGAAAAGAGGCCCTGATGAAGGCCAAAGAGGACACACAGTTTCACTTCAACCAGAAGAAATCTGCTACTGTTGAGAGGAAGCAGGTGTACCAGGAAAAAATAGAGGTAAAGTCACACAGAAATAGAATTATGTGTCCACCCAGCTACAGTCGCTTGTCCGCCCCAATCCTCAAAGTCGCCACACAGTAGGAGTTGTTTAACCTGCCAGCTACATTCACTACCACCCACAGACAAATAAAGCAACTGGCCAAGAACAGGTGGCTTTTATTAATCCTCCAACTTGGAGCACACAATGTGCAAGAGGAGCTTGTATGTATTATCTGATTTAACCACCAGGAGGAGTATTGCTTTCTGTATATTTACAGATCAGCAGCAGGTGTGCACAGTTCATCAACTACAAGCCAAGTCATAAGAGTTTAAATTTACTTCTCATCAGTGCAGTAAATAGGAAGCCAAGGGAGATCCATTTTGATTCCTTTGTCTTTGATGGATCTGCATCAGGAGCACACACACCACCCACTGAAGTGACAGTCACCACACTATGTGTTACAGTACTATCTACTTCTGCTGCTGTCGCCGCTGCTTCCTGAAAACATAAAAGCAAAAGCATCTGCACACATCAGAACTTCACACTGAGTGATGTCTTCTCAGTTTGACTCGAGGTATGCACTCACTGACAGGTGTAAAGGTGAAAATATTCTTAATATTCTGACTTACAAGTTTGTCCAACCACGTATGAACACAGAAGTGTGTATAGCTATTCTCACATAAGGTGGAGAAAAACACATTTATACTCATTTAGAGACCTGATAATCTGCACACACTTTTGGACAGTTCTTCCTCAAGGTGTTGATAGTGTGGGATTTGGGAAGAAATATTGAACCTGTGTGAGGTGGATTAGATTGTTAATTTGACATGTGAAACTTGTTGGATGCTGTTTTCTCCCTCTCATGTCCTTTATGTTTTTAATACGGTCTCTGTTGAGTCAGGTGTAGAAGATAAAGCAGAATTTAGTTCATTCCTAAATTACTTATGTATGTTTGCTCACAGCAGTAGCATAAACTGAAGTGTAGTGTAGTGGCCTCTCTCAACTGGTTCTGCCACCTCCCACATTTCCAGGCCCAGAGGTACCAAGCACTGGTGGAGGAACTTCACCAAAACCGCCTGCAGCTGATTCTGGCTGAGCTCTACCACAATGAGAAGGGCATCAACGCCCTCAGTGACACCCTCACGGAAAAACAGCAGGCTGCAGCTGCTAAGAACAGTAAACTGGTGCACGGGGAACAGATGGTCAAAACCATAAAGAAGGAACGTGGACGCCTCACCAGAGAGCAGCAGCACATGGAGAAGGAGATCCGGTGTGTGGATATAGGTTTTGGATGTGAGATAGTATATTTGCATTTCACATCTGGGAATAAAAATCATAACTGTAAAAATGAAAAATAATATTCTAGAAAAATATTCTGTATGTATTAAGCAGTGAAGTAGAGCTAATGGCGCAGTAAAAAGGTTTTAATGTGTCCCTCCCTGCTCTTTAGTTTCTCTGTGTACGGATGTTTAAAAGGAAAGCCTCAGCCAGATAGAATCTATTTAGCTCTAATGAAACTGACATAAAATATAAATACAGGGATGGTCTGTGTCAGCAAGTCTGCCACTGACTAGAATTAAGCTCTTTTTATTCTGTCACTCAGCGTTCAGGAGCATATACAGTCCCAGTGCCGGTCACAGTACATCAAAGCCAAGGTAAACACCTCCCATCACATGAAGAAGGCTGAAGAGGTCCGTGATGCCCTCAGGAAGGGTCAGAAGCTGATGGCTATGAAAGAGCAGGAGCTGGCAGAGGGACGGCAGGAGCTCATTGAGCTGGAGAGAACCTGGAGGAACTATGAGAAGCAGGAGAAGGGGAAGGGAGGTTCTGTGGGGAGAGACATCGAGCTAGATCAAGATCAGGTGAGTGTGTGTCCAACACGCCAGTTCCTTTCCTGTTAGACCAACCAAAAGCCCGTTAACATGATGAAAATATAAGATACCTGTAAATCACAGGTTCCAAAGGAAGTGTCAATATCATAACACCCTCAGTTTGCTTTTGCATGTACTTCTGCTACAGCTTGAACAATACAAAGAGCTGAAGGAGCTGGCACGAAGGCAGGGGGCTGTCCTCACCCAGCAGGCAGAGAAGCTGCACTGGGAGGTAAGAGCAGACTACGAGAAGATGGCTTTTGACCAGCGCCGAAAGAAAGAAGTGGAGGTACTGTCAGTGGCACAAGTTTGCTGCTTCCTTACTACACATCTTTTAAGTTAATGAGTTGTTGATCTCTACCAACGCTGAGGGAAATAGCTGTAGCATATAGTTACAATCTGTTGTAGGCTGCTATCAGGAACAACCAGACTCAGCTGGAAGAGCTGACAAGCAGGGCAGAGAAGCTAGAGGAGTACACCAAGAACAGCACGTATGTCATCCACTCTATATGACTGTGATCTCCATGGTTATTTATCAGCAACAATTCTAAACTTTTAAATCAGCATGTAACATCACAGATGGAAACCAAGCCTACTTAATGTCTGTTTCAGCTCAACCCTTGAAGAGTACCGACAGCAGGAGGAGAGACTGACTGCAGAGCTACAGCACGGCCGCCAGCGCAGTGAGGAGGTGAACCAAGAACTGGGCCAGGTGTTGGAGGAGCTGGGGAACGCCCGTCTGGACAGCCAGGAGAGCAGTTGGCAGATGCAGCGCAAAGAGCTGCTAGAGAAGCTCCGCAGACTTTATCCTGAAACTGTGGTAAGAGACAGACTGGCATAACGAGTAGGGCTAACTGTAACTGAGAGGCAAGAGAGTGATAACCTCCAGCAAGCTGGACTCGAGATTATGAAATCATAAGTATGGGTATGTGTGTGCATATATTTGTATTAGAAACAGGATTAGACAAGGTAAGTCATTGGCTAGAAGTTTTCATGCCCAGCAGCAGCAGCAGCACCATGGAGAGCAGCATGGTGAACAGTAACACCATTCAACTCCTTGTTGGCAAACTCCCCTCATGCTAAATTTAGCTTCCAGGAAGATGATGATAAATCCACACATATAATCCCACAAATCAAAAGACATTTTTTACTTCAAGCATCAGTAAAATATATTGTAGCTATAAACCACTTTAGTACATGGTCATTTGTCATTTAGAGCTCCATCATAAAGTCCCCTGTCTGTCTTAACACAGTATACTGATACTGAGGACATTTTTTTGTGCTGCTCATAATGTCTGGCTGCATCTTATGGGGACATTTGTTTTGTTTTTTGTTTGTTTGTTTGTTATTTAGCTTTTTCAAGCTTTATTTC
The DNA here is from genome assembly GCA_023373845.1 of Nibea coibor. Classification (NCBI taxonomy): domain Eukaryota; kingdom Metazoa; phylum Chordata; class Actinopteri; family Sciaenidae; genus Nibea; species Nibea coibor. The sequence continues at coordinate 4,348,856 of CM041721.1, read as the reverse complement.
TGATCGAGACAATGATCAGTGAAACAACTTTTTTCTTTCGTTTTTCCCAGTATGGTCGTCTGTCTGACCTGTGCAGCCCCATCCATAAGAAGTACCAGCTGGCTGTCACCAAGGTGTTTGGCCGCTACATGAACGCCATTGTAGTGGCCACAGAGAAAGTGGCCCGTGACTGTATCTGTTTCACCAAGGAGGAGCGAGCTGACCGTGAGACCTTCCTACCCATCGACTACTTGGATGTGAGATTAAACTAATGCGAGCTATGACTTTTTTTGGATGCTTGAAAGTGCAAAAAGACTTGTATCAGTGATTATCATCACTACTGTGCTCCCAGGTGACTCCTCTGAATGAGCGACTAAGGGAAGTGTCCGGTGCCAAGATGCTGGTTGATGTCATACAGGTTAACGCTGGTGCTGCTCATCTGAGGAAAGTGGTGCAGTTTGTCTGTGGCAACACCTTGGTGTGTGAAACCATGAAAGAAGCAAGAAGTGTGGCCTTTGACAGGCAGAAGCGCATCAAGGTAAAGAGATGTTGATGCTACAAGGACAAAAGCAGGCTTTCATCAGTTCATCAGCAGTTTTCAGCCTGTTTCATCATCTTACAGGTACTGCTAGCAGACATGTGATCAAATCTGTTCTCTGTAGACAGTATCTCTGGATGGGACAATGTTTGCAAAGTCAGGCGTGATCTCTGGAGGCTCCTCTGACCTGCGGACCAAAGCTCACTGCTGGGACGAGAAGGCGATGACGAAGTTGAAGGAGTGCAAGGACCAGCTGACAGCAGAGCTGCGTGTGAGTCTCCAGACAAAGTGTCAAATATTTTGGAAAATCACACAATGTAAACCTCTCCTTAAAAGTGAAGGATCAAAGCGAAAGGTTTTAAAGTCATTTGATCATTTTTCTGACCGCTCTACATGCTCGATTGCACAGTTCATTCTCAGTAAACGTTTACTCTCTCTGTCACAGGATTTGATGAAGCTGAAGCGGAAGGAGTCTGACCTGAAACAGATCATTGCTCAGGCTCAGGGCACAAAGACTCGCCTTAAATATGCCAAAACTGAGCTGGAAAACCTTCGGAAGAAATTCATCCTAAAATGCCAAGTGGTAAGGCAGCAAAACTCCATCAAAAGTCATAATTAAGACTGGACATAGCTCTACTGTGTGTGTACATGTAAATCACTTTGAATCCAGACTTCAGTACTTACCCCGTCTTTTCACGTCTGCTGATTGTTTCCAGGATATTTCTCGTATGGAGAGTGAATTAGCAAATCTGGACTCTCAGATTCGGATGCAGCAAGAGAGTGTGGAGGCAAAGGATGCAGAGATGAAGAAGATTAGAGACCAGATCAACCAGGTACTGATGTCTACACACCACCTTTAGCTTGCTTCATCACACTGGCTTACACTGCAGTTTTTGCTCAGATTACTGATAAATTCATATTTTTAGCTTTGGCTGAACTTCCACCTCTACATTTCCAGGAGCTTTTGGGCCAGAAACGTTGGCATACAGCAGCATGCTAATAGCTAACCCGTTCAAAGCCACAGTTTCAGAAATGTTCAAGTATTTTACTGGTGTAGCGATAGTGTATATATTATATTTGAACTGTTTTATTTCACTTTCTGTAGATGTTAACAGATTATCTACACTGTATATGATAATTCATGAACATACCATCATATTTCCTATGCCTTGGTGTAATGCCAGAAAACTGTTGAAATAATAAGCTGCTGAAATGTTACAAATGCTCTAAAGTGTTACCAAATTAAGTGTTACTTAATAGCCAAATCTTCTGGCTGAGCCCATTGGACTTAACAGTGTAGATGCTCTGTGTATTTAGATGGAGGACTTGGTGTTTTTTGACTTCTGTGCCATCATCGGTGTGGACAGCATCAGAATGTATGAGCAGGAGCACCTCAAACAGCAGACAGAGCTCGACAGGAAGCGGTACAACAACCAGCATTAGCCAGAACTTAGCCAGCCAAATCTGTGATGAATGTCTGATAAACACCAAAGTTATTGACATTATTTTGGAAAGAAAAACAAGCATGGCTTTCCAATTCTGTGATTTAGAAGTCAGAATTTTACTGCTTATATTTCCAGACGTGCATCGTTTTTTCACGTAGGTTTTTAGGTTGAACTACAATGATGGTATTTGTAGGCATGTCAAATTCAACAGTTGTCTCTCCTTTAAGGCTGGACTTTGAGAGTCAGTGTGCTCACTTGAATGCACAGCTGGAGTACGAACAAAACCAGCTGGAGCAGCAGAAGAAGCAGCTCCACAAAATGGAGGAAACCATCGACAAGGAGGAGAGAACTGTGGCAGAGCAGAGGAAGGTGGCCATCTGCAATTATGTCTGAAATATTTATCACCCGCCTTCTCTCTGAATCTTGATTTATTCCAGATAAGTCTGTATTTTTGTACACACCATGACTGATGTGAAATTAAACCTTCCAGCCATTGCAGCCATTTTTTTCAGCCAGATGTTTCTCTTCCTTCTCAGGATGAGGATAAGCTGCTGACAGCAGTGGAGGAAGGTCAGAACAAACTGCTGGAGCTCAAGAACCAGCTGCTGTCCAAGAACAGCCAGGTGGCCGCTGCCAAAGTTGAGCTGGACCTGAAAACCCAGAATGTCCAAGAGATCAACAAGTAACATAACCACTAAGACTCAGTGCAGCTCCCACTGTTGCTTAACTTTATATCTTCTGATTGATTGTTGAATGAAGAATTTTGAATGGACACTTTCCTCTGTCTGTCTCTCTCTGTCAGAGAGTTGGTGAAGCTTCAGTGCGAGGTGATGTCTGCAGAGACAGCCTTGGAGCAGAAACGCTTGGCCAGACACAACCTGCTGCTGGCCTGCAAGATCCAGAGTCTGCCCATCACTCTGCTGTCAGGGAGCTTGAATGGAATCAGTGAGGTGCAGGTAGGTCATAAAGAAGTGCAGAAGTCTCTTTTGACAGCTGATTGGTCTTTGTCTTTTCTGAAGTCGTTATTATTCTACAGCAGCCCTGCACAAGAAAAGTGCTGGATATTCATTTCAGCTGGAATCATACAGTATCTTTAAAAATGAATGGAATAGCATAACAGTGGAAATCCTCACACAGTAATGAAGAGTGAAAAAGCTATTGAATTCTTTAGTAATGTAACGCCTTGAAGCACTTTTGCTGTCACTCCTGCACGATGACTGATGGTTGTGGTGTGTGCAGCTGGACGCAGAATCTGAAAGCACCTCAGCCACTGTGGACATCTATGAGAGAGAGGCGCAACTAGTCATCGACTACTCTCACCTGGAGGCAGAAGTCAGGGTGATTCATCAAGCCTCATCATTGCCTTAAATTTCTCTTAGTGCTTTTTATTCATATTCATGTTTATGTGTGTGTGTGTAGAGTCTGCAGGCAGAGAAGGATGTAGAGGCCTATTTGGAGAAGCTGAAGGAGTCTCTCTCCTCTATAGACGCAGTGCTGCATCGCACCACTGCCCCCAACCTGAAGGCGCTGGAGAAGATGAGGGAGGTGAAGGACAAGTTGGAGGGAGTGACAGAAGGTATTTTGTTCAATGCAAAGAGTTTAATTTCAAAATGAAACACACCTGCTATAATGTTTGCCCTGTGGGCCTTTATGTCTGTCTCTGTGGTCAGCTGAGGGATTTCTACCTGTAGTTTATTGTTGTAATAACACAGTAATATGTGATATGAATCTGATACCTGGACTGTTGATTCATCTTTGTTTCCTGTCCCTCTCAGCCTTCGATGTCAGCACCAGAGCAGCCAGAAAATGCAGCCAGGAGTTCGAGGAGGTCAAATCCCAGCGCGTGCACCTGTTCAGCCGGTGCTTTGAACATGTGTCCGTTGTAATCGATCAGATCTATAAAAGACTGTGCAGGAACAACAGCGCCCAGGTGATGAAACAAAACCTCGAGCCCAAAAACACACAGTGTGAAATGCATTTGAGTTGCTTTTCTTCCCTTCCACTTGGTCGTGTGTGCAAAAGTCCTCTCTATGTGCTCCAGGCCATTCTTAGTGCAGAGAATCCGGATGAGCCATACCTCGGCGGCATCAACTACAACTGCGTGGCACCAGGGAAGCGCTTCATGTCCATGGATAATCTGTCTGGTGGAGAAAAGGCCATCGCCGCCCTCGCCCTGGTGTTTGCCATCCACAGGTAACACGAGGTCACACCCAAACATCACATTATATTAAAAACATCACATTCTAATAAAATCTGAGTGTAAAAGTAGAGGTTACTGACATTCACATAAATGAATAAAGAAGATTGCATGTAATAAATGTAATACTACCAGATAATGAGTAGAATAAACATAATAATGTATTTTTGACATTCCACCATCCCACTTTCCCCAAATCATTTCATAAAATCAGTGTTTGCAAACATTAAACAGCTGGATAATTACCCCCTGCAGCTGTGAAAACTAAACACAAACATAAAAAAGGAACTGCAGTTCTAAGACAGCTGTTGACATGCCACAAAATATCTTTGAGAAACTAGAAATTCTTGAGGGGGAGAAAGCGCTGGCTGTGGGTACTTAGCTGGTAATGATCACGAGTTTTTAAAGCAGCATTATGCAGCTGCTGTGTCTTGTGTTGTTGCACTTATTGTTTGGCTGTTAGCAAAGTTTTTGATCATCAGTAATGTAATCATCAGAAATATACACGTACAACTGAACATATTTACTAGTGATGTGAGTGTACATGTTGAGTTACATGTTGCCTTTAACTGATGGATGGACTAAGAAGGTGAAGGCTATGTAACATGGAGAGCCTGCCTGCTGATCCTCTTGTTGTTTACATCATCAACTTCATATGAAGAAGACACTTGACTCTATCCATCCAGCGTCAGCGCTGCCTCCTTTTTGTTATTTTATGTTGTAAAAGTCTTCTGAAACACTTCCTCACAACATCTTAATGGCTGGTTCTGACATTCGACCCACATTACTGGTTCACTGTGTGTTTGGCACACTGTCATGTCTCAGCTTCCGCCCTGCGCCCTTCTTCATCTTGGACGAGGTTGATGCAGCCCTGGACAACACTAACATTAGCAAGGTAAGATTCCAGCTGCATCACACTTTACCATTTATATCTGCTGTAGTGCTGAATCTATTCAGTTACATTTAGCATTAAAATGACTTCATTTGTGGTGCTGGCCTTGCTTTGCTGTTTTGCATCATTGAGAATGTCTTTGGGTTTTCAGACATTTTGTTAACTAAGATGAGAGGTAAGGGAAACTGCGACAGCATTTCTTCCTGACATTTTATACAATAAAATTAACACAATAAGTGGAAATAATTGCCCTAATCTCCAGTGATCACATGGTTTTCAGGGCAATTGGCACTCTTTGGATTTCCAGGATAGAGTTTGTGATTTAAATAGAAAGAAAGAGACTATCCTCTTATTTTAATGGATTATATTTGTGCATACCTCGTGTGTTTTGTTTGTACCCAGGTGACCAGTTTCATCAGAGAGGAGTCCAGGAACAACATGCAGATCATCGTCATCTCCCTGAAGGAGGAGTTTTTCTCTAAATCAGACGCTTTGCTGGGAGTTTACTCAGACGTAATAACCTTTTCTAATGCTCTATGGCAAGTTGTGGAAGAACTTATTCATTTCTGTAGATGTTATGACAGTGCAGTCACAGATTTTCTCTTCTTCCCAGTTTGATGAATGCATGTTCAGCCGCATTCTGACCCTAGACCTGAGACCCTACCCTCTGGTTGAAGATGACAATGAGAGACAACTGGACGAGGAGAAGAAGGTCAAGTGTAGCCAGGAATCACGCGCATGAAGCCTGTGTGTGTGTGGCTCTTGTGTTTTTGTTCATTTGTCGTGTCAGTGGTTCTCTGTTTTCATGTTCTGACTAGATGCACGGGCAAAGAACTTATCTAAAACATCAAATGTTGTTTTCTATATTCCATTTCAGGCTGTTTTACTAAAAAGATTTGTGTTTTCAAATAGAAGTCTGTTTCTAAAACACCGTGGTTCTTGTTAGTCCTTATTCAAAGGTGTTGAACTTTGACGTATTGCTCATTGTTTTTATATTTGATGTTTTGTAAATGTTGTGCTTTTTAGCTTGACTTATGACTGGTACATTAAATCTGCAGAGTTGAACATACTGTGTGCTTTTTCTATTATCTCCGGAGGCCTTTCAAAGATTTAGCCATAAAGTACTCTTATTAAATATTATTAGTTTTCATTCGCAGACGTTACAACAACTGGAAAAGCGGCGCAGATGCAGTCTGAGGTTCACTGATGTGTTTCCTGGCTGATGTTACACCTCGGTCTCGGTAGGGGGCGGTGATGGGCTTCCTGAATACAGTGACGAACACAGCGACCCCGTGATCAATATTTACGGAAGTGTTGTCTCAGTGACCTGCAGTCACAGCACTGTGTGGCATCTGTTATCTCATGTTGATGTTTTGGTTGGTTAACTACTAAAAGTCGATGCGTTGTCACTAGCTGTGAGGATAACACTCAGGACTTAGCCTGGAGGGAGTCCGGGCAGCGTGTCAGCCGGTAAACAAAGCAGGAACTGCTCATACGAGGCTAACCTAGCCGCTAGCTAATAGTCGAAGAAATTGCAGAACAGTTAGCTCTGATTTTCACTTCCCTTCCTGTGGGCATGGCTGCCTGGCTGTCGGCCTGCGTGTGTCTGCGGATCATATAAAGTGTGTGTAACGTTAGTTAAATATATGGCTGCAGCTTGTGGAAACAGGGATAAGCACTAACCGCCAAGCGAGCTAACCGTCCGTTAGCACCATGGGAGCCGAGCAGAGTGGAGACGCGGAGCACAAACACTCCGACTACAGCTCATCCGGTGAGTCACACCACTACACTGTTACATGGAAGTCAGACAAAGGTAATGTTAGCATCTTGTTGTACAATGTATTTCTCATAAGTCGCATCATATCTTAATGTGCTGGTAGAAGAACTCATCTGTCACTTCAGTTCAAAAGAGCTGCAGCACACTGTAAACGTGCTTAAGTACAAGTCCTGCATTCAGGTACCATATACAAGGTTAGGAGTGTTATATTGTTCTATTATTATTATTGATGCATGAGCACAACAACGACATTTTAAAGTCGAACTGGGTTGAAGTGGACCACCATGAAATATCTGAATCTGTGTCACAGTACTGTGTATTAAGTACTGTCTAAAAATTCCTCACACAGTGAGTAACTGTACAGATCTGAGGTCACACATGCGTAGATGTTGTGAAGTAAGTACTGTCTGCTAACAGAATTGTTGCTTTGCAGTGGTGCCGTCTCCAGCAAAGCAGAAGGCAAAGATGGATGACATTGTGGTTGTGGCCCAGGGGACCCAGTCAATGCGAAATATCCACAATGACCCAGATGTCATAAAGCTTCAAGAAATACCCACCTTTCAGCCGCTCTTGAAAGGTAACCGTGAAGTCTTCCAGCTGCTCACATGGACTTTGATTGGATCTTTAAGAGACTGTGAATAGGTCATCAGGTACACCTAACTAAATGTATATTTAGTATAAATATAAAGTATAACACCACTGACACTCTTTGATAAAAATTTAAATCAGTCATAAATACATAAAGATGTCTGCAGTCTGAAAACAGGTGTAGGCTGAAACTACATCTAATAATGCAAACCCTTTAAAAATACATCATGTGTAACCTTGAAAGCTAACATTGCAGCAGGCAGCATTTTAAAAACACAAACTGAAACTAGAAGTCTGAGAAAATTTGCTTCCAGCTTCCAATGCCTCAAGTATAATTTCAGAATGGTTTCATATCTGTGATCTCTGCAGTAAGTTTTTTTTGAGTAATGTTGCTCTGTTGTGCACATATTTTCTCTGACTTCAACCCTTTCAGCTTTCCCATGAAGATAGTTTCATCTCATTTTCTCCAGTCCATTTTCACATTCTGTGCAGTGAAGCTTATATCACTGCAACCCATTAGCACTGTGTTAGAAGGTGGATAATGAGCCAGGTTTCCTGTGTAGGCGAACCCCTGAAATAGTTCTGTCAGATTCTGTGCAAAGCTCATTACAATAATTACAATGTGTTACGCTGTTGACAAGTGTTACTCTGTTCCAACATGTCCATGTAAGACATTTGCGCTTCACTCTCCACAGGAGTGCTGAGTGGCCAGACGTCACCCAGCAGTGTGTGTCTGGAAAGACTGGATGCTGCCCACGTTCTGCAGCTCTGCGTCCGATACCAAGACCACCTTCACCAGTGTGCCGAGGCCGTGGCCTTCGATCAGAACGCCCTGGTCAAGAGGATCAAAGAGGTGAGAACACCATGAAGCATTTACCTTCAAAATAGTAGTGACGATGAATCCATTGACAGAAAATAATTCATAATTTATTGTGCAAATCGCCAAACATTTGTTGGTCTCTGTTCTCCAATGTGAGACGTTTTGATAATATTTTCCTGTTGTATTTTTGAGATGATTCACAGTGTCATCAAAAGTCCAACGCTCTCTCTTACTCCGTCATGCCTGTCTCTTTCCAGATGGACTTGTCAGTAGAAACCTTGTTCAGCATAATGCAGGAGCGCCAGAAACGCTACGCCAAGTACGCCGAGCAGATCCAGAAAGTCAACGAGATGTCCATGATACTGAGGCGCATCCAGATGGGTATCGACCAGACTGTGCCGCTGATGGAGCGCCTCAACAACATGCTGCCTGAGAGCGAGCGCCTGGAGCCCTTCAGCATGAGGCCTGATGGGGATTCTACTACCAAGTAGCCTGTTTAAAGCCAACACAGCTGCTTCTTATCCGAGGCCAGGAGGAAGTGCAGGTCTGTCCAGCTGTAGGGATACTAAGTCTTTACATGGGTACAAAAGTCTTAACCCATTAAAGTGTTTTGTTTTTTTAGGTGTAAAAGTGTGAGCCTGCTCAGGTCAGCTCTACAGGTCACCATCAGTTCTCTTTATTCTTTCCACTTAATGCAGGAAGTCTTTAGCAGCAGCAGCAGCAGCAGCATCATACTTACTTACCACATAGCACGTCTTCTCAGCACACACACCTGAGTTTAACCACAATCTTCTGCTACTGGCGACTGAGCAGCTCTACCGGAGCAGTTGCCAGCTTAAAAAGTGAAGCGATCAAACGTAGCCCAACTGCAGCAGGGCTGGAGATTATTACTTATCCCTTTCCTGCAGGGAATCAATCTGGCAATCTTCCAGGCACAGGCTTGCCTTATTAATCTAAAGGCAGAGTAGGAACAAACATTTTTGACTGAGTCAGAATGAACTCCATACGCTCCAGAATGGACTGCAGATGGGAGACTCACTTGGTTGTGAGCGACATGTGAGTATCTCAGAACTCTACCTGCTGCTCTGCGGATTTGCAAACACCTCCAAAAAATACGAGAGCAGCTCAAGAACTGGCAGTGGATTCATTTTGGATCTTGACGTCACATTACAAATATGTCTGATGTTTGTGATTAGCTTTTAATTTTATGAACAATTTCATCATTTTGGGACACCATGAGGAAGAGACTGAAAGAGAGGACCAAGATGCATTAATGCCTTTGGATTACATAAGGAGCATGGATGTACTGTACACTGGAAATGAACTGAGAAACTTGTCGGACAGAAGATTGCCTCTCAATATTGTCATGACCTTGTGAACTTGAGTTTTGTGATGACAGAAGTTTAATTTATTTTGGTACTTTAGCTTGAGCAGTTGTGTCAGGCCTGTTTGCATGCGAAAGAAGAAGCGACATTGTAGAAACATTGTAGCAAAGATACAGCTGACCAGACCACACTCTGCTCTGCAGTTTCAGCATTAACTTAGCTTGTCACAGTGACAGCCAGACGTCACCCATACCAAAGATTTGCAAGTTCTCAAAGCTGTTGAATAAGTTGGTCATCTTGGCTCTTTTGAGGAAGTTAACTTCATCCTCAATTCCTGTATCTCAATGTTATGGCTGTTTAGGCTCGACGGGCCAGTTCACACAAATGATGAGGGGAAAAACTCAAGCTATCCATCATGATATTCATTTTAGTTTATGGGCCACACACAGCCAAATTTGAACTTAAGTGGGCAAGACCAGTAAAACCACTGCATAAATAACAACACGTCCAAGTGGTTCAGTTTCTTTTAGTGTTGAGAAGTTGAAGTGCATTCTGAAAACATTCACAATGAACGATGAACCACCCAGCTACAAAACAGATATTGAACAGCCCCACATGAAAACACCTCGAGTCATGGAACTGAACAACAATATGGCAATTTATGTCTTTCTTTGTCCAGCGACACCCCTGATCTGTGCAGATAGTTTTGAGAAATCTGCCACACATAGCTCACAGCAATGAAGCAACAGCTTTGGAGACAAATGTCACTTTTACTTTACCTGGGATAATCCACAAAACACACTGTTAACTATTTTAATATAGACTGTTTTAGAAAAGTAACCAGGACATTCTTTCTGAAAGACACATTACTGAATTATTAATATCGTTTATCAGTGTTTGTTTGCAAACAAAATGTCGTTTACCTTGCTTCAAATGCTTAATCACGGGTCAGTCTTCAGTGTGCCAATAAAAATATGACTTTAAAAAATTGTTATTATTGCCGTAGTGTTTTAGTCTGGTCTTGTGTGAATTCCACTAGGTGGTGCCAGAGATTGCTCTACATATTTGAAGGTTAGAAGTCCCAAAATGGAGCTGTTTCAGAGAGTGTGTCCAAACTCGAACGTCATGCTCAATGACACTTTTACTTATATGAAATATGTAAAACGGTCTCAGCACTCGTCTCATCCGAGCATGTCATGTTCTTTACATCTGCCATCTTCTCCCAGTAAAGGGATCTTACCCAACACTAATCCGGTCACACTGGCATTACTGCACCCGTTAAACATTTGGACAGTGATCTCTCCAACAACTAGCTGAAACCATAAAGAATTTACAGTGCAAATCTTTGTATTTTTGAGCTGCTACAATTAGTTGATTAATTGATTAGCTACTTGAAAGAAAATGAATGCTCTGTTTTAAATGAATTCATTAATCACTTAATGCACAAGTGCCAGACATTTGCTGGTTCCAGCTTCTTCTTCATGAGGACTTCCTACTTGTCTTTGTCAAACATTCTAATAAATGAAATGTTTCAACTTTGGGCTCAGACCAAGTAGTCTGAAGGACGTCACTGCTGCTGGTTGCAGCCTTACATCGCTTGCTAGCTGTGCACCTGGATAACTCATGCCATTAGCTGAGGGACAAATACATATTTAACAAGGTTTTTAATACAGTCATTTTGATGGTAATAACTTATTTTGATATGCTTGGCCTGTCCTCAGAGCATCCTATTTCGCAGTTTTTGAGAATTCCCTCCTTCCAGCCGGGCGTATCCCCTGAGGATTACAGCATGTATGTATCAAACCCAGAATTAGACCGTAAAAGATTTTGCCCAGAGAGGGCTTACTGCTAATGGAGTGGCTTCACTCTAGTTTCAGTGGTGGGTGGAGTTTTCTCCCATGAGCCATTGAAGTCTGATTGGAAAGGTTGTGTACGTTATTGAATTTTTCATCACCGTATAAACACACTGAACTCAATTACACCTACAAAAGGATCGTCCTCCGACTGGCTTGCTCTGAGCTACAGAATTAGCCGGGTTCATTGACATAAGAGACACGAGGAAGAGACAAGTTTTCTTTTGAATTTAAAGCAGGACTCCTTTGATATGTTATTGCCTTTCATGTGTAAATTAAAACAGCTGAAAAATGTCTTAAATGGCCTTGGGGGGTATTGTTTGAACATCGAAACAGAAATGGAAATTGTCATTGCATTCTGTGGCGAGGAGGTGTAAAAGTTCCTCCAAGTATTTGTAATGAAGAATAGCTCCTGACGCTCAGAGCTGGATATTAACGCCACAAGATGATACAATACGATGTGCCACCAGGAAATTCATTCTCTGAAATGAAAGAGAAATCCAATTTCCCCTGTATACTTCTCATTTGAATATAAATCAAAGGCTGGTTTGCTCCCTTCTTTCCTTTCCTGTTTTGCCCCCTCAAAATTGGAAACATGAAAGTAAGTCTGGCCTTGTTATCCCTGCCATCTTTCAGGGTAAAACTCAAACCAACCCTGGTTGTTTTGCTGCGATAGAAGTCAGATTTTAAGGTTTCCAGACTACAAATCACTGAAATGCGAAAAACAGTTCATAAAATTATGTTTTGGGGGGGTTTTGTGTGGGACTGTTTTTTTCGTCCGGGGCAATTGCCAAGAAACCATTCAATGCTCCAGGAAGTCGCTCTGCCTGGTCAAGAAATGGCTTCAAACTGCTTATTCAGGCTGTTCAGGTCAAGGATTGATGAGGGCTGAGTCTGCTTCTGGCCTCATTTCTATTACTTCAACTTGACTGATTTTTTTTCCACTACATTCTTACTGTACTGTCCCTTCTGGGCAGGTTAAAACCATTTGTCCCAGGACTGTAGTACCAGTGTACTCACTGTATCAGTAAGTAGCTTAAGGAAAGTTCAGAGGCGTCCCTTAGATGATTGCCTGTATTGACTATATTGACTTTCATCCCATAAAATTACCCGGCACAGCTTTTTTATTTGACACTCAGTCACCTCCAGTGATAGATACCCGGTGGTCCCACCCTCCTGAGTTGCAGCCAAACATTATCCCTCTTACTCAGGACATGAATTCTACCTCACACCAGATCTATCAGTGGACATCTAATAAAGCACTTTGTTGCTTCATTGCACAGTCGTGCTCTCAAGGACACCGAGCCGCTACAGCAGACCAGGAGCGTCCTTCCCCTGAAACACCACGGCTCTAGATGGTGTCCAGGAGAAGTCTGCCTGTATGAGAAATCTCAGATGCTGTTTGGTTTCTACATCACGTATGTACATTGTAATGAGCAGCCGTGCTCAGCTTTTAGGATCAGTTCAGTTCTTGCTTGAGGACACTTGAACACCTTGGGAGATTGATATGTCCCTGAATATTTAGATTTTAATGGTTTGGTTTTTAAATCCACACAAAAATGAGTTTCTCTTTTCAAAGAGTGAATACTTTACAATTATAAACAAGCATTTGAAACATTTACAAAAATATGTTAATCATGATAGATTAAAGGTCCATTATTGTAGAAACTAATTTATTTTTTTTAATCAGGTCTAGATATAAATACTATGATAGTCAGTATCACAGTGAAGTATCAAAATGCTCACAGCCTGTGTTCAGAAACTGCCTTAAACAAGCGGTCAGGACTTCTGTAAGGTTATGATGTCACAACTATGCAGTCATCCCCCTTTAGCCATGTGGTCACCACGGCCCAGCTGAACCCACCATCCGGGCGAGCTATGATCTGTTATTGTTGGCCTGGCTGGGCATCATTCAGAAAACAGTCTTAATCAGAACAGAATTAATAATTCACATTAATATTAATGTTACAAAATGCACTGTTTCTACTAGAGCCCCTGTGGGAAATGTGAGAGGAGATTTAAAACTATACTGAGATGGTTTTTGGTACTTAAACCCTCAAATATACCTAATAATGAATATTAAAACTTCAAATAACACACAGAGAAAATGCGAATATGGGACATTTGCTCAACCAGCAACATCTTTACCAAGGCAGACCGTGCAAGTCTCTATACTAAAGGCGTCTAAAGGGGCGCTGTCAGAACTGCTTGGCCTCTGCTCCAGTGGTCCCACTCAAAGGTTTTTTTGTTAATTCACCAAATGAAGATTACAAACTTCGAAGAAGAACCTTTGGACTTACAATTGTTTCTGGGCAAAGATACAAATATAACATATTCAGATCTATACATACACAATTGTGCACGTCTTCAAACAAGCTGGTGTAAACTTACAGTACCTTTGAGACTTCTTCTCGATTCTTATACAGATATTAAAATAAACTGTTCCGTTAAACAGAAGCCACAAGAACATTGTTACACAAAACACTCTGCATTCGCCTATTTGCGAGCCTAGATGTGTGACTTTTAATTGAACGCATTAAACTTTCCAGCACCAGTATATCCAATTTATGTGCCCTTGAGCATGGCACTTAGCCTCCAACTGCTCCAGCAAAGCCGCCAACAGCACATAATGATTTTCGATGTGGGTATTGGCAAATGAATCATGTGTAACACATCCTCGCCCACAGTTAACTTCCCAAGTCAGTGCTGTAAATAAGAACATGTTCTAGACTCGTCTGGATAAATGAATGTTTAACAACGGAAATAAAAAAATAAAAAAAACCCAGAATGAGGAAAATTTATGCCAGAGATAACAAAAAGTGTTCAAGAGCTCGCCTTTGATCAAACGTGCAGCAGTTAGAGACTCAGATGGTGATTCAGTGCCATCAGGGCTGCAGCCATGAAATCTGAGTGACGGCATCATGCCTCATCTGAAACAGCCTGTAGCCAAACAAACAGCAGCTCATTACAGCGTCAGTTTAGATGGCCTGCTCTGAATGGAAGAGAGGTGACATTGGCTCATAATGTGCGGGAGGGACGAGTGCACGGAGGGGAGGGGGCAGCGTGGTGTCATAAATTGCTTAATGTTTCTCTATCTCTCAGCAGTCACAATGTCGAATCGACGGCATGTGAACTTTGGATGCACTGGCCTTAGAGTATATGAGCAAGACGACCCTTGTGAGAAGCTGCGTCCAAGCAATCTGTTTGGTTAGAGATGTGATCCAGATCCATGCAAACACTTTCCAAGAAGATGCACTTTACCACATTTTCAGCGCTCCATCTGTCCGCGGATCCATTTTCAGTTTCTTATTTGGGTCTACGTCACAGTGGCTGCAGGCTAAGCCAGATCGACAAATTTTCTTACCATAACGTCTTAATGTGATGTGCAGTGAATACGTTTCAACCCTATCGTACCATCAGTTAATTTGTTTTTGTGATAATTGCTCAGTCCATAAAAATGTCCATCAAAAAGAAAGATGGCCATCATCAAAGATGACATCTACAAACCATCCAAGCATCAAGTATCAATAAATACAACAGAAAAGCATTAGATCCTCACGTTTTGATGACTGACTCATTTTTGGCATTTCTGCTTGATACGTGACATAAACAATCAGTTATTTTAATTCTTTTTCAGGTGTATTACCTTATTCGTCAATCAAGATCATTTTAGCTGAAAAGGATCTAATATATTCGTATTTGAATGTTGGTAAATTGCGGGCTCATGATGAGATGCATACTCTGGTCTCCTGTATGAAATTTAGTCATGCTGTGCGATCATCCATCACTCTTGTAGTGATACAATTGTGACACAATTATTAGAGATACTGTGTTGGTATATCAGGACACTCTGTTTCCATTTTTCAGACTTTATGACCTGATTGAAGAAAACCTTTCAGACAGTTGCTGTGCTGGTAGTTGCTGTTTTTTAAGTGCAGTCCACCATTAAGGTTGCAGTGTACTTGAAACAAGGGTTGTACTACACATCATTGGACCATGTCCAAAGGTATGTTTGGACAGGAGGCATCTTACACACTGTGAGGTGAATTTTAGTCAAGTAAATTCAAAGATGCACGTGAGTGTGAGTAGACGCAAATTTGCACATGAGTTGAACATTTAAAATTGAGCAAAAGGCCAGAAATAGCTGGAGCTCTTGGTGAGTTCGGAGACCATTTAGAAGCTGAGCTGAACACAAACAGTGATGATGCATACGTTTTTAGCTTGCCTCCATAACCCTCCGTTGGTTGTTTGCAGGGATTAAACACTGACTGCACAGGTGGTGTAGCTGTCCATTTGTACAAATAATGCAAGACAAAGATTAGATTTGCTTTCATCCGGAGCACGCCTTAAGGGTAAAAATGTTTACGACTGTTCCAAATGGCCAAGCTCAACAATGGGACCAGGACAGGACAAGATGGAGTGAATCTTGCAAATGGGAAAATTGTGTGAAGATATTCATCGTGCTGCACTCAAGTGATGGAAATAGGACAATGTCATTCCCCATCTCTCTTTCTCCCCACATTCCTGTCACTCTTCAGCTGTCTCTATCAAAAATAAAGATAAAAACGTAATGGAAATAGTTTGGTGAAGGATGACAAAAGAGAATTTAAACCCAGCTTAGTTTTTCAGATCCACACACCTGGTCAGTCATCACATTCATAGCATGATCGTTGGATTGCATGTTTAGTAAGGTTACAAAAATTGTTGGACATGGTCCCTCTGATTCTACAGTTGGAAATAGTTTCAGATATTGTGAGACTGCTACACAAGCACTTAGTTTATGCCACACAGGGAATATACACTATGGTAATGTTGTTAGAAACAGTCCTTGGCTGTGTGCTGAATGTTTTTTTTTTTCCAAAAGATCCTTTTTTTCCACCCATAATTCATAGCCGAGTGAGACTGGAGCCACGTCCATCACTTTGCTGTTATGTTTGACTTGCTCAGAGGAGTGAGTCAGACGAGCCGCTGGGAGTTGTTCTCTCTCTCAGCTTAGTGTTTCTTATTGTAGGACATTTTCATTCAGGTCCCCAAGCTCTGCTGTGTTGCTTTTCACTGTGCAACTGCCGGTTACAAATGTGGCTTTTTGTTTACAGCATGTTTCCTCTCATGTTTCTCATCTTAATGGGTGTTTTAAATATGAATATGAATATACATAAAATATTCATTATCATCAGTGCTATACATAAGTACAAAACCCAATTATCCTTTTGTAAGCAAAGCACAGTAGTGACACTTTGTACTGTGTGTTTTGGTTTAAGGCAGAAGTAATACAATAAACCTAAATGTTTTACAAGGGATTCACTCAGAAAGAGTCAAATTGGTCTTTAACGTAGCACAATGATGATGCATCTTAAACAATGGCAGTGAGCACCGTGCTGTTCATTGCGGTTTAATTGAAGAGGGAACACATGTACTGCTTCACTTCGAACAATAACAAGTAGGAGGAATTCATTATTCGCTGTTATTCATATGCAAATGAAAACTTATCCTCCACAGCAACGCCCTCCTCTTCACTCTCCACTTA
The DNA here is from genome assembly GCA_023373845.1 of Nibea coibor. Taxonomy (NCBI): domain Eukaryota; kingdom Metazoa; phylum Chordata; class Actinopteri; family Sciaenidae; genus Nibea; species Nibea coibor. The sequence goes on along the minus strand of CM041721.1, from coordinate 4,331,915 downwards.
GCTGGGTGCTCCAGCTTTGTGTATGTGTGCGCTTGAGTCTAAAATGTTTTTTTTTAAACATCACATCCTATATCAATTATGTTGAGTGGTCTCTTCACATTGATTAGCAGATAAGAGGCTGAGCCAAATGCTTTGTTCCAGAAACATACTGTGGACAGATGGTTTGGTTTGTGTTGGTGGAAAAGCTCTGCAGCACCCTCAAAGTTTGATCAGAGCGCAGCTCAGTGCAACGTGCTGGCCTGAAGAGAGATGTCCTCTGTGTTTGGGCGTTACATAAATGTGGACAAATATCCAAAGCATTTAAACAAATCACCTTCTCGCCAGCAGCACATTATCTGCAGCCTCTCGTCTTCTGTCAGGGTACTCTGCAGCTGTTCATGCCAAACATCACTAAGATGATTTCTGCTGCTGCCATTTGAAAGTGGACCAGAGAGAGTTTGTCAAGGACATTTTTTTTAAATTTTGTACTGAAAAGACCAAAACCAACAATGAATTGGTCTTATAACCATGTATTGTCTAAGTATATAGCCTTTTGTTACTTCTGTTAGGTCTTCAGGAAAGATTGGGCCTGAGTGCTACAGACAGGGTAGCAAAGTCAGAAAGAAGCGAGTGACAGATGAATGCATTGACAGATTTTATTTTCAGAGTAACAAAAATCTAGAAATAGCACCAGCCTTACTGTTACAATGCTCCATCTCGTCTCTTTGCTGGCAACATTTTCTCAGTTGTGAAGATGACTCGGTCATTGCAACCTGGAATGATTTTGGAAAGATACATTTTAGCACTTGGAAATCCCCAGAAAAAATAGTTTAAAACACCTCTGAAATGATTTGATAAAAAGGAAGAACCTTACTTATGATTGACATTTAAAATGATCCTTCCTTTCAGAGAACTACTAGTTTCTATTCATGTCCAGATGCTGCAAATGCTTTCAGTCAAGTCAGCTATTACAGGTAACACCACAACATCACCATTAAATATGCTGTCACATAGCTGCCACTGCATGGTACAGTAATGATGTTGAAAGAGTAGGCTGAGTTGAAAGTCTGTGCTGTATTACTACACAATTAGAATAGCCATGCAAAGAAGGAGAACAGATTTAAAGCCTGAACATTAGCATGCCATAGAAAAGTGTGGGCTAAAACATACAGCTGGAACAATGTGTAATGCACAGCGATGCATAAAGGTAAGGTAAGATATGAACATTATATGACAATCTGAATTCACCAGCAGCCAGTTTGAGGCTGCCATCTTTTCACTTTATGAGGACTTCTTCAAATAAATGATTCACTCTACATGGAGAGAGATGGCTGGTATTACGGGGGATGGATGGATATTTTCTATTTGATTAAGGTTATTACATTGGAGTCAAGTATGACTGGAGTGCCAGATGCTCTAGAAGTTCAACAAGCTATGTTTAAAGCTATAATGCAGTATTTCTGCTATTCTTTTATTATTACTCATCGAGGTTACAGTTTGATGGATGCTGCAGGGACAAATTTGATGGAAATCACATAACCAATGAGTTTGGTGTGTTAAGGTCCAGCATAAGGACCTGGGAGGACGGTAAACCTCTGATTCATTTTGTTGGTAATGTGAGTTGATTTTATTTTTTCCCATTAAGGCTTTTCTGTCCCAGGTTGCAGGAGCCTCTTTAAGCATACATTAAACCAGGCTGGATGCAGCATGCAGACTGCACCAGAAAATCAACAAGATTAATACACAAGTTCTTGTAGCTGAGGGGTGAATGTACTAACCAGTGGACTTTATCGATATCTGCTCAACTCAAAGTCAAAGTGAAGGGTGAGCAACAAAATGGTGCCTCCCAGGCTTGAACGTATTAGTTAAACATATACTGTAGTTTATCGTAGGGTTCTCCTTTTCTGGCCTCAGTTTTTTGTTTTTGTTGTATTTGGCGACGGTTGGGAAGACTCGCTTTTCGATATCCTGCTTTTGTTCCTCTTACTGTTATAGTCTCTGGTCAATTCTCCTGCTGTAGTTTATCTGAACATTGTCCTCTTAATGTCCACCACAGTCCATTGAACTGAGGTGATTTACTCATCTGTGTCGCCTTCAGATTTCACGTGGAGTGACAAGTGCTTTGCAGACTTTTAGTCTGGCTGCCTCTTTATAGAGCCAGTGTTTCGTTTGTCTGTTCTGGGCTGCTGTAGTCACATGTCGGACTCTGTGGAGGAGGACCCACAGCCTAAGCTAATGAAACCATAGTTATGAATATTGTTTTTCTGCCATATTCCGTAAATAGAGCCCTCTAAATCTGGCACATTGGACCTTTAAATATATATTACAAATATTGATTGGTTTTTAAATGAGTCTAGGTCTAGGATCATTAACAGGCTCTGGGGTAAAGATGCTGATCGTTAATTGTCTGGCTGGGAACCTTTGTTAAATGTCATTTTCCATTCCTCTGCCTTGTTTTGTGTTATGTCTCTACAGATGACTCTCTAATAAAGCTATAAAATGTCACACTCAGACTGTATGCATGGAATAAAACTGAAACAAAACAATTCATTGTGATTAATTGGTGATCTTAAGCATTAAAACCAATAAATCAAACTTGGCATTCTTATCCTGAAGCTGTAGAAACTTTGGGATGACATTGACCACTGCTATTAACATCTATTAAAGAAGTTTGAAATTTATTACTGAATAATTTATTTTATTTCAGAATATCTGACCCTGACAATCAGCAGAGAGGGAGTACTGGCTGGTCCTGCAGGTCACGATGAGCAGCTCACGTCTTGTCCACGATGCTGCCTTTCATCCCGTTCCACCAGGTTAAAATGTGAGTAGCAGTTCACTGAATATTTAGTCACACTGGGAGCTCTTGCAACCCTTCAAATGATCGGTTATGAAATATTCAGACCTCATCTCTATGGGGACGGAGCAGGAACACAGCAGGAGCTTTGACAACTGATTGGATGACAGAGTTCCCCTTTATCTCGCTGTAACTCTGCATTTGCCTTTTACACTGACACGGCTGACATTAATGGATACCCTTCACGCCTTTCAAGCATGTAATTATGGTGCATGCAGTTAGAAAATACAGCAATTAGTGGTTTATAGAGGGGAGCATTCACTGTGGGAACTGTTGTCCATTACCTGTGATAAAAATAAAATGGGAACAATTTGGAGCAGGAAATTACAGGGCTGAATCTAACCTTTTAATCAAAAATTGAGTTATTCATGATGTCTGAATGTCTGTTTATGTTTTTTTTTATGTTAAATTTGTTTGTAAAAACAGCTACCAGGGAATAAATATTTTAAAAAGTTTAATAAAGTACACAGAGTAACTGTTTTGCCCGGCAATGCTCGGCAGCGCAGAACTGCTGTTAAGACATCAAATGTAGTGTGAGTGATCTATAATTAAACATACAAACTGCACTTTAATAGGTCACATTTTGACAGGAGTTAGATGTGTAAATACGAAGTAAGTTCTTTGAAATGTTCTTGACCCACTTTAGCCCCTAAAACAAGCGTACTGACTTCAGCATCAATATAGGGAAATCTTTAACAGTCTTGAAACTGGTTTGGGATTTTCTCATGCAGTCAGACTTTTGAGATTGAAAAGGCTGGAAAAAAAAATCACAGTTTGAACCAGCAACTCTTTGTAACTATTGTCCTCATTCATGTATTGATTTTTAGTTTTGAGAGGCCAGAATTAATAAAGCTATCCATTCATTCACATTCAGGAGCAAAGAAAATACCGGAGAAACACGTGAAAATAAAATCTATAAATATGTATATTTCCTCATAATTTCCTGGCAAACCCTTCAGCTTTTCTTGTGACTCTAATGTAAACAAAGCCTCCATCACACTGATTCCAGAATCTGCATCTATCCACTTTAGCATTTTCAGCTCATCTTTGAAACACAAAGACAATATTGAGCCTGAGGCTCGCTCCCTTTTTATTTTTTTTAATAGAATTTTAAGGTGTCAGTGGTATCGTCTTTTACAACAGAGCATTAAAAATGTGACTACAGTGATCAAAATGTAATTAATTTAATGTATCAGCACATATACTACGTGTTTATATTCATATAAATGTAATATAATGTTAGCACTCTTGTGAAAGTTCTACATTATTCTAGAGTACCACAGTTTTAGGCAGCATGGTGAGCATTTAATGATAACATCAGGTCTGCTGCATTCATTTTACAGTGTGAAAAGTACCTGCTCAGCATGGCACAAGGCTAAAAGAGAGGAAATCTTTCTTAGTCCTTTACAGACACAGAATATGTAACATCTCTGGCTTCATATACTGTATCTCTAATTGAAACTGGAAGCGGTACTTTAACGTGGTGGTGGTGGGGTTTGTGTGTCTCTCTGATCCTGGGAGTTGTGTTGTCTGGGATAATAGCCCCTGGTATGGTTTTCCAAGGCCAATTGGTCCCAGAGGAGTGATCAGATGAAACGCAAAACCCTTATGAATTGAACTACAAGGAACTTTAACACCTTGCCCAGACTAGGGAAACCCAGGCCCCATTCTGGAGCCAGACATGGGAGAGGAGCTCACTGGTGAGTGTCTGGTGGCCGGACTTTAGTCCTGACGGCTTGTTAACCATGACCCCACCCCGGTTATGAGAAGGAAATGGAATATTGGTGATGGCATTTGCTTGCCACAATGGTATAAAATCAACCTTAACATGGCACAAATTTCTTCATCATGATGTGTACTAATCCAGACGTGAGACTGACGTGTTAAACTGCCATCAGATTAAGTTAAAAGAGTGAATGTCTGAATGCGGCTCCAGATTTAGCCAGTCTAGTGGGGCTTTGATGGCGTCTAACAGCTTAAATATTACTCATGTTCACTGATGTCCTGAAATGTGTCTGGACTTTCTTTTTCACAGCCTTCCAACTGTGTTTTTGAATTTCCTTCATTGTTCTAGTAGTCGAGAGCTTTGGCTGTCAATTCAGCCTGTTCACTAAAGTTGGAAAGAGGAGGCAAGCGGCGAGGTTGCCAGCATTTAGAATAACACCCCTGCGTGTTTTGGATGTCAAAGCATCTCTTGGATCCAGAAAGTAACTATTCATTGTCTGAGGATAGAAGGCACATAGGTTAGGACACCTGCTGTGGCACTGTCTGCAGACATCATTCATCCAGAATCTTTCACTTCTCCTCCTCCTCCCTCTCTTCCTCCTCCTCCTCTTCTTCAACCTCCTCCGCAGTGCTGCTGAACTGCATCGCCTGCTCCACCTCCATGACACCATGTCCTTGCTTGCTTTTGTGCCAGTCTTTTAGATTACATCACTGTTTTACATTCTTAGCATAAGACATTAAAACTCGTTATCCTCCTTTCAGAAGCAACTATGTTCCTGCCAGTCATCCTTCGCCCGAGTGACATAATCCATCATAATAAACATATGTTGTTTTGGATTAGTTGGACTTGTTTTGGTGAGAGTTTTCATAATCAGTGCTGCATTCTATTCTCTGTCAATCACCTGTCACCCACATGATCAACCAAAAGTCCCCTCCAAGAAATAATGGCTCAAAAACACGTTGCCTTTAAAACTTATTTGTCACATCTATTGTTTTTTAATTTAACATGCTTCGTTAGTCGGAACAGCTACACCGATGACAAATGACTAAATATCTAATAAAACTTAGTACATCATGAATCAGTTTGAGAAAATGCAAACCCACACACAGTAAATCTCTGATGTAAATGTTCTTTAACAGGCTCTCTTTTCACCAGCTGTTGCTCCAGACAGATCTGTATTTGGTGTTTCAGAGGCCATGCACACTTTTGTCTAAAGTCTAATTCTCCACCTAAAAAATCAAACCAAACACCAACACAAATAGCATCAACTCTATTGTCACAACGATAAATAATCAAGACGGATGAATAATTACGGCAAGGGGAATCAATTCCAATTCAAAGTTTCTGACAAGCTAATGGATGGAGTTCAAGTTCGGCCATGGTCGTGATGTAAAGTGCTGCCGGCCGCCGGAGATGAAGGAAAATTCTCCATGCTGCCGCTATGATCCACTATGTTCCCTCTGTGATTGGAAATCTGATGATGTATGGAGGAGATGAGGGAAAGTATTGACTTTTTTTTACCTCGCACAATCATCACTCTCATTGCATACCTCAAGGTCCCGTATTAATCATTCATTGCATCAGGAATTAATGCTATTTTCAGAGGTCGAAGAAGTTCTCAGATTCTTTACTCAAGGAATGTAAAAATGCACTAATACAAGTAAAACTCTTGCATTAAAGTCTTACTGAAGAAAAGTACAAAAGAATTATCTCTTAAATGTACTTTAAATATGAAAAGTACTCATCCTGCAATAATCTCACCAATGGTTGAGCTGCCTCCAAAGAACACAAGATATATCTGTAGGGTGGTGAGGTGACCGATTGAAAGAAGAAGTTCTGCTACACAAAACTATATTTATATTTATGAAGATTTGGAGAGTTTTACATCTTAGGGGTCTCAAACAGTTACCCACGCCATGCAATGGAGACCATCAGGCACACAGCAGGCTTGTGTGGACAGGACATTGTCTTTATGACAGTCTCATATTTTTTAAAACATGATAGAATTGCTTGACAAAGCTTCATAATAACATCAGATCACAGTTAAAAGCTGTTTACTCAAAGGACCGGTGTGTAGGATTTTACAGCCCTCTCGCCTCACCCTCTCCTGCCTAACATGAATTACAACTATGGTGGCTGTGAAAGCTGCGTAAAATGCAAAAGGCACTATTTAGACCTTGTGTTTGGTTTGTCTGTTCTGGGCTACTTTAGAAACATGGCAGTTAAAGATGTTAAAATAATATAAAACACCAATAAAAACATAGTTCTGAATATTATATTCCAGTTATGCCATATTCTGTAAATAGATCCCCTAAATCTGACACTATGGACCTTTAAATGAAACCATCTAATTTATTTAGATCATATACATCAGAAACTTGTCAAAGAGCCCCAATCAAACACAAGCCAAAAATGTTTGGGAATGACTTATTGCTTTATGCTTAACTGAAAAGTAACATGTAACAGCTATCTGATAAATGTAGTGCACTAGTAGTGGTAAAGTAGAAATGTACTTACTTTCCAGCACTGGCTGTATATGTGAAAGAAAGCAAGCAAACTTAAATCAAAGTGCTTTAGAAATATAAAATAGATTTCAAAACTCTAATATCCCCTCAGTGATGACATGAATCAGGAACGAAAACATTACAGCAAGATTAGACTTTGTCACTGTGTTTGTAACTGTGGCTGTTACTCATTCTCTATCTGGCCGCAAGGCTGCCATGCACCAAGTTGTTATAGTTCTAACTTTGTTTGGCAGCCAAATATGATAAGATCTTCTCTTTAATGTGTTCCAGATGGAGGAAATAGTCATTTGCATCCGTTATCAATGAGACAAGATGAGGCTGTGTCAAACAGTTTGAGAAAATTCGATCTCTTTCCCTCTTCTCTTTCCCCTTCTGTATTTGTGATCTAAGTCTGAAGTGTCATCTGTCGACCTCACATACTCTCAAAGCAACTTGAACTTTTAAAACAGTTAATTAAGACTTGTTCTGACACTTTCAGCGTTGATTTCTCAGGCAGGAAATCCATATTCATATTTCAGAGAGAAGAAGGTCATGCAGTGCAATGCCAAGAGACCAGTCACCCGTAGATGTCTTTGAGCAGGACTTTGCATCGGCTCATCAATTTTTAATTGATTTATTCATCTATTCATGAATTAGCTTAGCTTGTCTCCAAAGCACACATGAATATCTAAAGTACACACCAGGCCCCTAATGTGTAATTGCATTCCCCTGTTGTATCAATAGTCAGCTGACTGTCACTCATCATCATTGCTGCTAATGGTTCCAGGTTGTTTGCTGCTCGGGGAAGCTGACGAGGAACTTTTACCCTTAATGAAGTTGCTCCCAAGAGAAGATTGTTGAAATTAGAATTAACAGCTAAGTTCCCAAGACAAAATGTGGCAAATAATGTCTTTAATCAGGCGTGTGAGGAATATCGAGGCATTGATGGGTCTGCTGGGCACTGAAGACTGTTTTCTCTTTGAGTGGACTGAACATTGACAGTTGCTTTGGGCTCCTGATATAATCACCATGTTGACTCTTGCTGCATTTCTAATGAAATGTTAGTTCTTGCTACCAAGCAGCACTGCCTAAATAAGTAAGCAAGAATAAGAGTTTGCATGCATTGCAAAGTTCCCCTTGAAAGGGCCAGTCTATAGGATTTAGTGGTGTAGTTGCTGATTGTTTCACCCTCTCCTTCGCAGTGTGAAGGAGAACCTACTTTGGCCGCTACCATGTAAAAATGGGAAAGGCCCTATCTAGAGCCAGTGTCCAGCTTGTCTGTTCTGGACTAAGAAACATAGCAGGTAAACATGGTGGATGAGGACTGCATCTAAAAGGTAATAAAAACATGACAATTCTCTACTGCATTCAATTACTGCCATATCTGTAATATAATGCAGTAATGTCAATAATAACATCAACCAATACACCCCACTGTTAAAAATACACCCATACATGGAGACCATCAGGCACACAGCAGGTTGTGCGGACAGGACTCTGTTATCTCATATTTTTTAAACATTATAGAATTGCTCTGACAAAGCTTCATAATAGCGTCAGATCACAGTTAAAAACTACAGTTTAAAAACAAGTTAAAGGATCATAAAGTAGAGTCTTGCTGATTTTAGCCCATTAGCTACAAACTGCATTGACTTCACATTGCTGCTGACGTTCTTCCACACATACTTTTGTTCATTGATTTTTATCACTGCCAGATAGACACAGGTTTCAGCTCATTTCACCACGTATGAAAATCAACTAGCAGTGACCTAAATGTACTTTAGATACATAATCCATCTGAGTGAACATTTATTTTTCGTTGAAGCTACACATGATCGCAGGATAATTGTGCCATTGTTGCATGAAATTGTGATCTAAAAAATCCCACCATCGGCTTCTTCAGGAAACGTTCTGACATCAGTGATTCGACAGGCTAAACAGCATTTAACATAGGAAACAATAAAATGTACACTGGGTTTTTCACAGCAGCTACATTTTTATTTTTTTATCTTCTACATTTGATCTTCTAACATCACAACCCATGAATGCAGTTTGTTGCTGTATATGGCGCAAATATAAGCAGGCAGTGTGTCCTTGAACTATCCTCATCTTTTCATTTTTCACAATCCTGAAATTTTTAGAAACAAGCAACTACTTGGAAGGAAATTTGACTGAAAACATTTTATTCATTGAGGAAACATGAAATAAATGTGATGTTAGAACACGTAATCATCTTTCTTTAATCCCTCCAAGACTTCATTCATAACTGGAACTGACAGTGCTTTTAGAAAGATGAAGTAAAGTTAAATATTAATCTAATCAAAATATCAGACAGCTACCAGAATTCAAAAATAAATGTGCAATAATGTTTTTATTACCACATCTAAAAAGGAATGTGCTACAGCAGCAGCTCCTCCGACAAACACAATATTTGTAAGATTGTAACAATATCTTGTAATGGTACACATCACAAATCTAACTCTGAGTCTCCACCAAAGAAATTTGTGCACTAAATCTAAACCAAGTTTAACTGTATGTTCTTGAAGCTAGTAAATAGACCAGCGGACAGCGAGTCATATAAAAGCCACCAATAAAAACTAACAAGAAGCAGTAAGATGACTCCTGATTACGACAGACACTCCAGTTCCCAGTAAGAGCAGGACAGATGTTCCACCATTCCGCTTCAATTTCCTGTTCATATGAAAGCTGCTGCACTTGAATTAGACTAATGCTTAGGGAGTATTGTAGCAGCAGGGACTCTGTGTTGGTGCGTGGTCTTACACGGTGTGATCTGAATGATTAAAGATGCTTACATTTTAAAACAGCTGCAGCACGCACATTTTCAGATACACAAACACGACGACACCGAGAGCACTTCACGCCCTCAACATGAGCGCTGCCATTAATCCGTTTTTAATGCCGAATTAGGACGAATATCACACGAGGACATGGCAGCATGGAGAATATATGTAATCTACATTTTAAGGGGCTTGAAGGCTAATTACAATTGCAAATTGCAAACTTGACTCCTGGCCCTCTTTTGGCACAGACCCAGTTTGAACTGATCATTAAAGGCTGCATCCACTCAAAATTCACAGTCCTCAGATCCTCTTGGTGAGAGGAGACAGTTTGGTGTTCTTCTGTTTGAACTTGTTTGTATTTTTTTTTATTAGTTAGATTTCTAAATTTAAAACATAAATCATATACAATATTTTTTAAATAATGTACTTTCATTTTCAGCAGTATTAGGTTATGAAGAAAATAAATAATCATATATATTAACCTGAAGGACACTTGGAGAGTGCAGACCTCCAACAAGGCCAACAGTGCAGTGTCTTATTTAAATAATTTGTGTATCTGCCCCATGATATACGCTCCTCCTTGGCCTATGCTACATCATCACAGGACTCTACACATTAAGAAATTTGGGTTTGTCTTTGTGTGTTGTTTGCTCTGTCCCATCTCAAGACCTTTTAATCTTTATGTTGTTGGATATGTGTGGTGGTGGTGGTGGTGGGGGGGGGGGCTATTAATAACGTAATAGCTACCATTGGTGGAATTTGGAAAAAGCCATGCTTTCAAGGTCCTCTGAAGTCCCCTCTAGAAGGGCTACATCCAAAATTACGTTTCAGTGTTAAATCTTCTCCTTGGTGTTCAACTTAAGACTAGGTACTATGAATCACTTCATCTGACCATGGTACAGAGGGGATATAGATGCAAACTTGTCAAAAACATTCATGCCGTTTCATTCAGTTGTACACACAGACACTGACTGAAGCAAAAAACAAGAACAACAAAAAAACAAAACATCCACACCTGACCATTTACACATCTCGTCTTTTGTCATTTCAAAAGCAGTCCCCTTAAAGATGAAGCTGTGTTTGAATCATAATGATCAGTTTTACAGACCCAAACGCCAAAATGGAAATTTGAAAAATGGAAATAGGAGCTGACTTTGGGAAAGAGGTAGAGTACACCCTGGACAAGTCACCAGTTTATCACAGGGCACATAGAGACAAACAACCATTCAGACTCACATTCACACCTACAGACAGTTTAGAATCAGCAATGAACCTGTTAAGGTCCTGTCTGTCTTTGGACTGTGAGAGGAAGCCAGAGTACCCGGAGAGAACCCATACAGACACGGGGAGAACATGTAGACTCAACACAGAAAGGAGTTCAAACCAGGAACCTTCTTGCTGTAAGGCGACAGTGCTAACCACTGCACCACAGTGCATACCGTCATATTTATGGAGGGCAGAACCTAAACTTTGTGGAAAATGATGACATAAACATGCTCAGACACTATCACTGACACTGGCAGCTTTGGGGCAGTAAACTAACCTCATGTCACACATAGCTGATGGCTTGATGCAGATGTTGAGATGAACCTGTATTTATGTTTGGTTTCTCAGGCAGCGTTGTGATCATGAAATGGTGGACAGTGACCTGGCAGCTTAGTGGAACTTAGTGGACAAAAGAAGTGTGTAACAGGTCACATATGTGACCCACAAATCAAATGGCTATTGATTGACTATAGAAACACACACAACAAGAACATGAACAACTAAACTGAGTTTCAGCTGTATGAAAAGGAATGAAGTGGACTGAATTAAGGTTTTACCTTATAATAATAATGACGATGATGATGACGATGATGATGATGATGATGATGATGATGATGATGATGGACCTGTCTCTGTCCACCTCTTATGTGGACGTTAGCTGTGATCAACAGTTTTGTTATTCGTAAACAGAGATAGGAAGAGGACAACACACTTATGTATTTTCCTTTTATTTACAGGCTTTAGTGTGGACAGTGCGTGCTACAAAAGGGTCCTGAAAATGCCTGAAAATGCTCTTCATGCATGATTTTCCACTCATTAACAGTGTTTTTGAATATAGCCGGCCAAGTGTGGATGTACTCGACTTGAGCAGCTGTGGTGTGATGCATTGCCTCTTTAAGGCAGACAATCCAGAGAGAGAGAGAGAGAGAGGAGAGGGAGAGAGAGGAGAGGGAGAGGTGGTGGGGAGGGTGGTGGGAGTAGAGAAAGAGAGAGAGAGAAGTGAGAGAGAGAGAGGAGAGGGAGAGAGAGAGGAGAGGGAGAGGTGGTGGGGAGGGTGGTGGGAGTAGAGAAAGAGAGAGAGAGAGGTGAGAGCCAATAAGAGGCTTTGGGTGCAGACACACTGTGACACCTTGTGGTGGAGAGTGAGGGGGTGGCAGAGATGGAGAGAGAGGGGGGCACCACTGGATAGAGAGAGAGAGAGAGAAAGAGAGAGAGAGAGAGATCAAAGCAAAGAAAGAGACAGAGAAGGAGAAATGAGGGTGAGAGATACCAGCGTTGCAGTGAGAGCGAGCGAGCGAGCGCCCTGCCTGCCTTTGCAACGAGTGTTTACTCCACTTTTCCTGAGAGCCGGTTATCTTCCCTCTGCGTGAGTCATGGAAGTGATTTAGGTGAGTGGAGCGGCGCAGAGCGGCAGGCGAGAGCCACAGATCTGTTTGTGTGTCTGCGCCGTGGGCAGGTAAGCTCGCTCCGCATCTCTCTCTGGGTTTAATTTCACTGCTTTCTCCTCTTATCTGCTTTTCCCTTTTCTGTCTTCTGTGAGGAGAAGCAAACAACTTCTGCAGAGTTTGTGTCTTGTTTCTTCTCTTTTTGCCCCTCCAATAGACTTCATTCTCTCAATTTCTCCTCTCAGTGGAAGGATAGTTTGTGCTCATGCAGGCTGTACAGTGAGACTGTGTAAAGTGTGAAAAGCGTGCTGCAGTTTCTCTGACAGTCTGAGCAGCATTTAGTGTCTCTGTATTGACAGGCAGGCTCTGTGGGACTGAGGTTTGGAAGAGGATGAGAGGGAGATGAGTCAAATCTCTGCTTGAGGGATCAGGAGGGGAACAGCATCAGTGATGATCATCCTGATCTATTTGAGAGGAGAGAAAGAAAAAAGATTATCCCGCACAAATAAGCCCTGGCTGCTCATCAGACTTTATGCATTTTTTTTTTGTTTGTTTTATCGTTTCACATCACAGCGTATCTTAAAATGTGTGCATCCGGATTTTGTGTGTGATGGATCTTTCCCCCAGGCATCCCATCACGTCCATGCTGGCTGCAGCGTGCGGGCCGTGGTTTTTTTTTGGAGGCGTAGAAGGCAGGTGATCAGAGATTTGTGGCTCAGCCGTCCTGAATGACAGCTGAGCTCTATCACAGCTTTCATCATGACTCAAACTGGTAAACTGCAGCTCAGCTTGTGACACAAATCCCCGTCCCCTCAGCGATGTGGGAATAACCTGCCTTCATCTCACGGTTGGATTAGAGTGATTTACGGTTGCTCCTCATCAGCCCGGGTGTGTTTGTGTGGGGTTTGACCTATAATGGCGCCTAATGGCATCATATGTTATTTCCAAGAGGACACTGTCAAACGGGACACTGTCGCCAGCCCTGTGTAGTTGTAATATGGCAGTTGTTATTAATGTTAGCTCTCCTCGTGACCCCCATCAAAACTACTACTGGCGGAGGTGCTGGACAAGAATTAATGGACCTCTTAAAATTAGAAATTACATTTATTGCAGGCTGGATTTACCGTCAGCAAGGACCTCCATCACTCTCCCTGTGTAAAGGACAACTCCAGAGGATATTTTTATCTGTGTTGGCTGGCCCACAAAACAATCCTCAACACAGGCCTTGACTGAATATACAAAATATTCGGCCATCCCACTCACTCCTTCTCCACATTGTTATCACCTAGCTTCAAAATCCTTTTCATTGATGTAGCTGCTTCTCTTTACCTGCATCCGCTCTGTTGTGATTGGTATAGATTTTATATGGGGGGAATCAATATGGAACATGACTTTTACCTGGACTGACCTCATCTGTGTTCTCCGCGGAAAAAAAATGATAAAAAAAAGCATCCCTGACATGTTTTTACATTCACTTTACAGATGTCGTTCTTGCTCTGTGCGAGCTGTCTTGAACTTTTCAAAACCTTACCCGCCTTCCTCAATCCTCATCATATTAAAATTTCAGTATCACAGCTGGGTGAAATAGCTCACGCTCCAGGATCAATAAACAGGCAGGAACAATGTGAGGGAAAAGCAATGCGGCTTGTAAACAAATGTAACAATTTGTGCCGAGCTAGGTACGCTTACAAATCAGTGTAATTTTGTTAACGTCAAAACTATTGAGCGAGCACAAAAACTAAATTGGAGGAATAAAGATTTCAGAGCGCGCAGGGAGGAGTTTTCAAAACAAGATTACTGTTTTCTACATCGAGCAGAAACTTTGACAATTCATATTAACTTAACTGAACTTTCTCAAATCTGGGGCACAAATCATCTCGAGGATACAAAGTCGTCAGTGCTGACGCAGGTCTGGCCTTACATGGTCTTATGTGTTGTGCCTCTGGATCGGTCCCATTGTGTTTACAAATCCTGCGCTGTATTGCAGCAGCAACCACACCCAACAGTGATTTCACAGTGTACTGACACACCCCTGAGTACACTTCTACATCACTGCAGCGAGGCGACAAATAAATAATAATAATAAATACCACTAGAGGTTTTCAGATCTTCACTTAGATGTTAAATTGTTCTTTAAATATCACAAGTATCAAATCTGATATGAAGCCTGAGGCAGGACATGTTTACGTGACTGAATATCAAACACAGTCATAATCTTTATTAACCTAACCGTAACCAGTTCTCTCTGAACTTCACTCTGTGGTGTTGGGTGCTTTGCACACCCAGCATGCATCCAGCTTGTGTTTGTGCTCAAATGTTTGCGCTTCTGTCCTGAAGCAAATGTCAGGCAGCAGTTTTATTTCAGTAGCAAAAACAAATTAGTGGGATAGTTTCTTTTTTTGAGCACATCGATGGCTGATCAGCTGTGTTGTTAGCAGACCTCCCGACAAATCATGATTCACAGTTCCATCTGGTAAAATCGTCATGTACCTCCTAGTCAGCAATGTTTCTTACCGCTAACACAACACCGAGAAACAAGTAGAAATCAGTAGTCAAAGGTCAATTTCAATATTTGAAAACAGCCAAAAAAAAAAAAAAAAAAAAAAAGCATCAGTCCAGATTGGAACAATCGAGAGTATGTTTTGTAGTTTTCTTGGCCTTCGATAGTCTTTCCCCTCTTCAGCTTTCCCTTCAACAAAATAAAATGAAAAATGTGGAAGGTGGGTGGACTGCCTGCTTTTACACAACAAGCAAGCAAAGTCTACACAGCCATCTGCTCGCACCAGAATTTTGTTTTTAATCATGGCTGCAGCCTCGCAAGAACCACACTCCTTCTCACTCCTGCAATTTAGCATCTTGTAGTCAGAGCGAACAGAACACACAGCATAACATGTTACGTGCATCGAATCCAAGAAGAAATCCAGGCATGGCTTCAGCGCCATAAACAGATGCTGCATTTGGCAAATGAGTACGAGATTTGCTGCATGTTGCCTTGGTGTCGACACTTGCAGAGTTATTTCTTCCTTTATTTTTTAGGGTTTCTCTCACTTTGTTACGAAAAGGTGAAGGAGGCACACCTATCTTAGAGTGCTTAGAGACATAGAAGAACATGCGTGCGATTGTATGAAATAAAAATTGTTCTACTTCTCACGTGGATC
Organism: Nibea coibor; assembly: GCA_023373845.1. NCBI lineage: Eukaryota > Metazoa > Chordata > Actinopteri > Sciaenidae > Nibea > Nibea coibor. The sequence continues at coordinate 4,316,239 of CM041721.1, read as the reverse complement.
AAAACGCTCAAATTGATGAAGAATATCTTGCTTTCTTTAAGGACAATGACTGACAGCACCAGAATAAATCAAATCAAGATTCAAGATATGCAAATCTATGAACCTACATGTTTTTAGATGATAGAAAATAGCTCCACAGTGGAATTAATAAGACAGCATTGTTCTGGAGGCGGTCGATAATGAGCCTGTTTTTTCTTTCTGTCTAAACACAGATGTAGTGTTTTGGAAAAAAGAGCACTTTCACTGGAGATTGCTCTGTTTGTGAAAGTCTGCATAAGTCTTAAGTCTGACTAACCACGCAGTTCTCTGTATCAAATGGCCAGACAGTTCATTAGAGGGTGTGTGGGTGAAAACGCGTTACAGTCTTTTAAGTTCAAAAACAAAATGCAGCACCACATATCGCTTTGTTCTTTGTCCTCATGTGTCTTCTTCTCTTTCAGGCGGTCTCTTTTTGTGATCACGGATCCATGCCAGTCCACAGAGTCCTCCCACAAACAACACACGACCTGACCACATCAGCAGGCAGGTAAGAGGTTAAGTCAAAGACAAAATTTGTTTTAAAAGAGCTCAGGCTGTGAAGCATTTTCTCACACTGCTGATAAATGAGTTGTGATAGCACATTTTAATTGTTGCCACTTTTGTCACCAGAACAACCACAGCGCCACCCAACATCCTCTGTCACCACTGCAGCTCAATGTGACAGTTTCCTGCTTTCATTATGTGCAAAATCTAAAAACACCCTTTGTGTCAAATCGATGATTTATGCCTTTGAATAACCAGAAAGAAAGAGCAGCAGAGATTCATCTTATCATTCTACACTCATTGATGGAATCTTACACGTGATCCGATCAAACTGAGGTGAAAAACACTTCAGAGAAGAAAGGTAACAGAGAACTCTGTATATATTAAGCAAAAGTTGGTGACACCTCAGAAAATTAGACACATTACTTATGTTAACTTCGTAGCATTAATCATTCAGAAGGAGTAGCTGCTTCTCAATGACAGCAACAATTAAAAGTTTCCCATGGCTCGGTTTGCTGATCCGCTGTGGTGAGACCCCAACGTACGTGTGCATTAAAGATTCATCTAAACAGCTGCTCCTGGCTCAGGACAGCATGTGTTCATGTTCCAAACTGTGTTTCTGAGCAGGAGAAATCACAGACGCTTCTTTGATAAACATCCAGGGCTGTTTTCACTGCAATAAAAAAGGAAAGGTTTTTAACTTTCAGTAAACTTGAATCGATCCTGCTGAATGAAGAAGGGCTGCAACTACTTTGCTTTGACTTAATAACTTATTAACTGTTCAGGCAGACAGACAGGTGATGTCTTTAAATTGCTTGTGTTGTCTGTCCGACTGTTCATAGTGTCACATTTAAAAAAGCAGCAGATGATCACGTGAGAAACCACAGCCTCATTCTCAACCACTGCTATCAATTATCAAAAATTGACCTTGAGTAATCAGTTCATCCACTAACCACTGAAGCAATAAACTCAATCTTCTATGTATTTCAGTATCAAACTCTAATGTGTCTTTCTGTTTGTTGTGAATTGGTTCAGTGTGATTTCTAACTCTGCACAGAGTTTGTGTGAACTTTGATCTTCAAGTGCGAGATGAGAGTCAAAGCAGAGCAGCATCTTCGGCAATGCGTCTGTTGTCTCTGGAAGATTAGCTTTTTAATTTCTCGTGTTTCAAAGGCGTTTGATCAGCCTCTCTCTAACTTTTGACAACTTAGAAGAGGAAAGCCTACAGCAGTCCCACAAGGCTTAATTATCCCTCAGACTGATAACAACCCAGTAAGAAGGGAGGACGAGAAGAGAACAGGAACTAAGAGGAGATAGAGATGGTAGGATTAATGTAGATTGCCTGATATTACCTGGCCTCTGATCAAAAGACTGTGTTGGCAGGCGGAGCACATAATCCTCTCAATTTCTCTTTTCAGTGCCAAAAACTGCTGGTTCTGTGTAGCTCAATGGACAGAGCAAGACATCACTGACCAGCCTGTTCCCAGTGGGAACACTCATTCTTCTGTAAATACATATCTGAAGCACTGAATCACATTAAAGCTTTCATCAAATAGTACAGGTCAGGGCACCAACCTCACAGGTCTGATGCCGGGGACATTTCTGCAGCATTTTTCCTTTTTGCATTTCCAGTCCATTCTTCCATTTGGCTCAATTGTATTCATAATCATATTCATGTTCAGCACTTCTGGACACATTTTCTCCTTTCATCATTATCTTTTTCCCCTCTGAAGCACTGATCAAAGTTCTCTGAGCTTCTCTGAAGTTATTGTTTGGGTATTTGCTCGAGGTCTGTGACACATTTTGTGTCAGAGGGCAAGAGAGGTGCTTGAAACACAAAACACTGACAGAAATTTAGATCATCGCGTACTGAGTACATTTCAAGATTATGACTAGTTGCTTATTAAAAGTACAGTATCTTTATTGCTTTTAGTATAACATGACACAGCTTCTTATACAGATCAAAGTAATTCTGTTTTTCTATCTTATCTTAATGTGGATGAATATATTAGTGAAGGAGTTTGAGTCAAATAGCTGATGTGTATACAGAAAGGAACAGACACGTTCAATATAGAAGGCACCTAAAACTTGTTAACGCAAGAAAAATCTCTCTGCTGCAACTTCTCATTAAAATCAGTCACTGTGCAATCAGACATGTGTGTATGTCCTCTACTGAATGAAAGATCACAAACTATGCTCGCTATCAGGGCTTGTTTTTAATGGCATAGATGTAGCCAACAATTTTGAAATCACTAAACTGGCCATTTTTTTATGGCTGGAACATATAGGCGTTTTTGAGTGTGCTTTTAGCTTCCGGTATAACAACACGTATCCTGTCTTTTAAAGGCCTCATGGTCACATCTGAGTGTTTAAACCCAGTGAGGAGCTACAGCAGAGTGGTTAAAGGTCCAGTGCGTCAGATTTAGGGGCAATTGAAATTGAATATAATATTCATAACTTTATTAGTGTATACTCATCTGAAAATAAGAATCACAATGTTTTTGTTGAGCCGGTGTCCCCCAGTGTTGCACCTCCATGTTTCTACAGTAACAGAAAACATGGAGGTGGCTCCAACTAAACACTGGCTCCAGATAGGGCGTGTAAGTGGGGATGACTGCAATGCAAAACTACACTCGTAGATGCCACTAAATCCTACACATGATCCTACACAGATTTATAAATCAGGGGAAACTTTTGTTTTCTACAAGATCTGTCTTGAAACACAGCAACTTTATCCTAACAGAGATGTCATGATGTTACGCTGCATAAAAGGAAAAAAAAGATAAAGATTATGAGATTAAGATATTTGGGTTTGCACTTGGTCCCTAAGATAAATCTTCATATTATCAAATAAAAATAAGTCATTATATTGTCATAGTTAATATTCCTGATGTTTGGATGAGTGCTCATTGTTGAATAGGTTTACACCAGAAGAAACACTTCCATGATGTGATCCACCTCCACACTGAAGGTTAACTTCTAGAGGAGATATCAAATGATGACATATGATGATATCAGATATGAGAAGAGGTGAATGGAGTGTCCGTGTCTAATGATTCAAATATCCACTTTCACCTCTGTTGGCAAAAGTGTAATTATGACAAAGTCATGTGGGGCTGAAATAGGACGAGTGGATGAGTACCATCGTAAGAGAACACACACCATCCATCTGACCGAGGAGGAGATTATCAGACGTTCAACAATGATGCTCAAGCTCAAGTGACTGTTGCGTTCAAAGACTTGAAGAGATGTTTTATATTATGAAAATGAGTGATATGTAAAGTCAGAATGAAATGGTGTTTAAGAGCATCATGACTGCAGAAACTGGATGTGGGAAAGTACAGAGAGGGATCATTTAATAGCGCAAACTAATGGGTTAGTGGTCAGATAGGGAAAAGCTGTTTTATTTTGTTGGAGGCAAAAAGAGATCATTCAGTACTCTTTAATGAATCTAAATAATGTGTTGTAGTTGGAAATGTTAAAAGTCTCAGTGTTAGAGTTGCAATATTACAATATAAAACTATTAAACTATGAATTTAATGAAAGCACAGAAGTGTAAGGAACAAAGGTAAAAAGTACTCATCATGAAGGAGGAATCCATGAAATACAGTAGAAATGTAGATACTACCTCAAAATTGTACTGTCAAGTGCAATGTCTTGATTAAAGGACTCGCACTGCTATTGCAAAGAATATTTGCATTTATGCTACAGTACTACCGCCACCAAGAATGATACAAATGATCATGATAATCAATATGAATTAGTGGCCATTCGTAATCTAATTCAATAAGACATACACAGCTGCCCACAAAACAAAGGAACAGTCACTACAGATTCATTTAAATAAATGACAAGCAGTAATGTAATGGCACATAATGACCAATAACCAAATCAGCCACACAGTTCAGTATCACTGTCATCAATTTAGAGCCAGAAGGACAATCATATGGAGCTTATCAATCCTTCATTGATAACAACAACCTGGTCAGCCATGAAGAGCACACAAATCAAATTCCCACTGCACGGTTCGACTGTGACTCAGATCAGGGATTATTTCACTAATTAACAAGGATCTGTTCCTGGTCTTTGACACAAACTGAAGCTCACCAGTGATCGGATCAGAAAAGTGTTTGACATTCAGGGCTCACTTTTTTTGCAAATCCCAGGGAGGATTTCATCACAGACTCCTGCCTGCTAGTGAGCTCTCAAATTCAATTTTCTTCTTTCCCATTTCTCCCCTGCAGTTGTGCTGTGCTGTAGCAGTTGTTGGTCCTACAGTATGTGAGCATGCCACAGTGACATCATGCTTTTGTTTTCCATTGGAATACTGAGCAGTATCGCGAGGGTGTGACTTTCATGCTGCGATGTCATCTGATGTAGGTGTAGTGCAATGGATGCTGCTAGTGGTGTGATACGCTTACAGAGGCGAGCTAATGGTTGACTCACTCCTGAGCCACAATAGTCCCTGGAGGTGATTTTATCTTTACTGTTCACTTTATTTCTCCTTTACATTCTGTTCACCACCATACATCATTCTACAACAATCTTGCTAATGGTCATTTGCAAACTCAATAGCATGTTAGGAATGCTAATAGCATAATAGCGTCAAACAGTTTATTCCAAAATATATATTTACAATTACCTCCTGACTTGTCTAATGACGGTCTGCAAACTGTTCTGGAGCAACTCCACACTGTGAAGATGGCTTGCCATTGCTCAATGCTGTCAGTTTGTGAGACAAATTTTTTACCATAGTTGAACCCTGCCTCTGCTAGCAAACCACTGATTGTGGTGTGACCAGGCCTGGCTGCTTCAGTTTCAAAGCCCTGGATTTGTGCATGCTGGCTGGCTGTCACACTGTCATGGCTATGTGAATTTAATCAACAAATGTTGTAATAAATGTTGTTCATCCCACAATTACAGAAAAATGCTCAACAAAATATGCTGTTTGTTTGGCGATGCTTTTTTCTGATCTGACCCGTACATCATTTGTGTGTGCCTCCCGGTTAATCACTGCTCAAAACTAAATCCATTTACACACAAAAACGACTTAGTTAGGCTCACAGTTGTTTGGGTTTAAATAACTACTTCATAAGTACCAAGGTAAGGGGAGCCTCGTTGTCATGGTTGCAGTAATAAACACCTGTTAAAGGTTTGGAAACAATTATTGTCACACAGAAAAAAAAAACCAATCTTGTCTTTCATTCAGAAACATGAAACTGTCAGTTGTCCCCTGTGTTGTGTGTAATGATGTTTTATTGATCCACCCAACCTATAATAATGTTATCTGACTTCTAACTTTGCTCCTGTTGTAATTATGACAGCTAACAGGACAAAGGGCCACTCAAATATAAACATATGTTGTTTTGTGGTGCTGCTGAAACAACTGATGCTGTCTTTCAGTAGAAGTTACTTACCAGTGATGCTGGAGTGCTTTTGTTATCTTTTCATTTGGCCTTCAGGTTCAATTAATAAAACAGACTGTGTCCTTCTGAGGATTCAGTCTTAGTCATGCAAACTTGTCACCTCTAGGCAAAAATCATTGTTTTGAATCCAAAATAAGTCGTTTGTGTGATTGTGTGGATCCAATTGAGTTTTTGAAATTCGGCATTTAGGATTTAGGCAAAGACAATGCCAACAACACTTTCTTGTTGTCACCAGACAAATTTTTGCTGGTTTCATGTTAACACTTAATGTGACATTTCTAAATGCCTTTAATTGACCAGAGCAATTGCAATAGATGGTGAGTGAAAAACATGCTCTTTACTAGCTACGCTCCTCCTGCCCTCGCTAAATAATTCCAATCTCTCCATTACATAACTCAACAAAGCTGTACAAAAAAGGTAAAGAATTAAAGCAAACAGTATGGTACAGTTTCAAATAGGCATACATACAGACATATACAGTACAAACACAACACAGCAGCAGACGGTTTTCAGCTGTCAGCTTTAGCAGCCATGCACAGTATGAAGTAGATTATGCTCAAATTGACAGGGACTGTAGATTTGGTAAATGCTCAGTGACTTTTGGTGAGCTTTGTTCGGCACCTCTTTGTGTTTATTCTGTGCGAGATGATGTGAAATATGAGCCGCTGCTATGTTTAAAATGTCCCAGCAGGCAGCTTCATACAGTACACAGCTTCTCAAGTCTTAATAAGCTGAGTTTGTCTCTTCTGAAGGCAGCAGGCTTGCCAGGCGTCCCCACCTTTGGAGGACCCAGTTTCACAGTTTCCTGACAGAACCTTTTGATCATTGTGGAAGGCAGCAACATGCGACAAAAAGCATCTGACTGTTATTTTCTACCAGCACAGAGACTCGTTCTTGGAACAGCTTGAAGTGAAGGATGATGGGAATAGTTAGTAAAATATTTTTTAATAATAATTCTTGTGCCAGATCTGTTAGTGGGGATCCAGTTGTCTTTAAGTCAAGGTCCTTCAAAGGCAGAACTAAGACAATGTGACAATGTGGCCATCAAAATGATATGACCAGAATGAAGACCAGAACCAGGTCATAATTGAACAATATATCAATATAAATATACTTTATATAACATGCATCAACCAAAACAGCACATATTTCTAAACTGTCCATTATTGGACCTTTGTTTTGAAATGATGATTTCTTTAGTATTGACTTGTAAAGCAATAGCTCATGGGAATAAAACACTTAATATGATCTGATACACATTTTTAGCCTATTTTTTACTATTTTTACATCATTTAGAAAATCATTTATTACATTACTTTGCAATTATTGCATTATTATATGTGGTAACATGTTTACTAGGCTGTTCTTGTTGTTTAAAATGGCTCTTTCTCTCCAGATTGTAAATAAGGCAAATGAATCCACACCTGTACAGCATTATTTAGTGGACAAGTGTGGCACTGGTTGGTTGGATTTTTGCTGGTGAGAGACCAGTTTTATTGTATTGGTGTATTCATTTCAGGAAGGTTACAGTTGTCAATAAAGTTTTGTCTATACTAAGTTTTGTCTCCCATTAGTGAACATTTGTTTGTCATGATTATTACGTCAGCACTATTGCTCTTTATTGCATTTTTTTTTACCCATACACCTATTTTTCCACCTCAGCGAAGTGTAAATATTACACCTCCTGCAAGATTTTGTATATTCGTTTTCTGGGATTTGTGAATATAGTATGAACTCGTGTTTTCTTCTTCTCAGAGGAATAGTATCACAGTGGACCAGACAAGTGCCTCAGCAGTCTCAGAACAAGAAAAGTGTCAGCTCCAATCCCTCAATGAAAGTGAAAGCTGTTTTTTTGAAACAACGTACATCATACATGACAATCTCAGTCAGAAAATTAGATTTGATTCAACCTGCTACATGCATGCAAACATTTGATAAATCTGTAGCTGAAGAAAGAGGGATATGAGAAGTGTATTGACTAACTGAATTAGAATTGATCTGGTGAGCAGAAAGAAGATTGTTTACACTTCCTGCTGTGGATTGTTATGATGGTGGTAAACTCTGACAGGGCCAGGCTCTCATTATTCTTCCAGGCAGGCGTGCGGTCCTCAGATTGGGAATGAAAGTGACTTCAGATGGTTTAAAAATCTTAATTGATGAAGCTGAGGTTGGCGTTGGAGGTCCTTCTCTTCTCCCACATGCTCCTCTCATCAAAACAGCTTCTCACTAAAGCAACACAGTCACTGGGAGAGCTGCTGCTGCTCTCAGCCAAGAGAGAGATTCAACAAACAAAATGAAAAATGTTTTCTTCCAGTGCATCCATGTCTGCGCTCTAAAGGCTGAGAGATAAACGGTGAGACTGAGCACTGTCCTCAGCTAATCCTTTTAAGAGCACCAAAACAAAATCCCATCCAGAAAGATCCAGTTTTAATGTAAATGAATTTCTTTAATGGCATCATTTGTTTGCTGGAGCAGAGCGGCTACGTGCTAACGTGCTGATAATGTAAAAATATACAAATTAAAATGTTTGTCTAAATGGATTAATGTAGCGTTAATACAGTTTATTCCAAATAATTGTTTTTATGGCTTTTGAATTAGGTCAGATTTTTTTTCCTCTAATCTATTTCAGCTTAGTTCAGTCACTCAAACTGAATGTAATATAATCCAGTTCAATTCCATTCAAGTCTGTTTCAGTTAAAACAAATCAAGTTTTGATGTGTTACAACGTCATTTGAAACATAACTGCTTGTTCATTTTAATCAGTAGAATTTGTTTACTGATGATTTTCATGTCAGGGTAATGAGGATCAGCGTCTGAGACCCTGCAGCGGATGAACTCTGGTGTGATTTCAGCAGGTGAAGAAAATGTCAAATTCAATGAGATGGTAAGATGAAGCATGAAAGTCGCCTCAGAAAATGTTAACTCAATACATACTCACATACTAGATTTTAATGTGGCTTTGACCTCACGACAGGTAGTTTTTGCACAGTGACTGAAATTGGAAGAATATATCTGGTTACAAAAGTGACTATAGAGGATAGAACAGGCATCTATCATTAGAATTGCGGTTCTCAAAGTGTGAGGTGCGCCCCACTGGTGGGGACAGGTGGGGGCTTGAAAATTTCCCCTTGTCCAAAGTGGAAAATGAACCACTGCATTAGAATAAGATCATTCATGGTGGTGCTAAGTTCTAAGCAGCATGCTAACATGCTCACAATAACATTACTAAAATGCTGATGTTTAGCAGGGGTAATGTTAACCATGTTCAACATCCAAGCTGGTGCATTTGCGTGCTAACACAAAATATAGCTGAATTAAAGTGACCCATTAAAGTATGAAAGCTGTTGATGTACAAACCTAAACGTCTCAGACGCAACGATAAAACATACGACAAGGAGGAACGTCACGTCAGGAGAAAGCAGGACAGTGTGATCTGTGACAGTCTGGAGACAAGAAGTACTTCTCACTGAGAAGCGGTAGAAGATTGTAGCATTAGTCATCAAATGACGGTTATTTACATCAAACTGCGATATTAGAGAAAAACACGAGTGTGGGTTGTACACTAGACGAAGCTGTGCTGTGCTGAAACAGGACGCCTTCCAAGAACGAGACAGCCTCTCGCTTGTCTGATTGATGAGTATTCTGGGAAACATCATTTTGAACTCCCAGTGATCTCTGGAGGATTTATTAGCATCCTATTATGTTCATCTTATAGTAGCAGCTTCTGTGGTACACTCTTGGCAGGCACCTGAGTAATGATGGTTTTGTTGCTCTGCACTCTCAGGCTACATTCACAACATGGCTTTTTGGGCTCGGTTCCAAATTTCTGCTCTTATGCGATGTTTTGGATCACAGTTCCCATCTCTGCTTGGATGTAATGAAATAATTTTACATCAATATGGGCTGACAGCAATGTCAAGAGGTGTTCAGAGTGTAACAAAAGCCTTCACACTTTGATTTGATGCCAGATTTACACCCAAGCTGGTAATAACCAGAATTATGACTGCATGTCAAGTGAAAGATGGATGAGTAAGAGGGTGAAATGAACATGAACTCTGAAGTGCAGACGACATGTTGTGGACAGATTATATGACATATGGTATCATGAATCAGACTTCAGAAGTGTTACTTAGTAAGTAAGATTATAGTTATTGAAATGAATGATAAAGCTTGTAATAACTTGTAATTATCCCTCTCAAATATATTATTTACCACAGTAGACTGTACTCAGTAACTCAATAATACAGTGTATACTACTGTGGTAAACTAGAGTAATTCAAACACAGCAAAATATAATGAATGCATAATTAAGGTATGGTGATTGCTAAGATCATAATGAGTTATTGCTGAAAAGATGGCAAGAAACACGAGCAGTCAGATGATTGGACAGGTTTTGAAGCAGTTAAACAGTACAATTATTCCCTGAGCTGTCCATCATGGTTTACAGAACAACTTGGTTCATCCTTGCTCACTGTAGTTGCGCATGCTGACAGTTTTCTTGTGTGATGAAGCATTATTGCTGACATGTTGTGTTCATATTATGAGTTTTACCTCATGATAAAGGGCTTTAGATAATCTAACTGAACTGGTGACTTGTTTACAAGCTGTCTCGTCACCTGATTGCTGCTGTGATTTTTTGGACCTCTTATAGAAATGTCGCCTGAGGGGATCGGTGGATTCATTGGTTCGGTTAACAAAGTGCACAGTTTCCAAGCTTCAGTGAATGCTGCTTTCTTTTACAACCCTGATTTGAAAAAAAAGTTCCAAAAACAATTTGAAGCGTGGACTCATCAGACCACAGCACACTTTTCCACTTTCTGTCACTTGTATCCAGATGAGCTTGGGACCTGGGACATTTTTTGATGTATGCCTTTGTCTTTGCATGGTACAGTCTTCACTTGTATTTGTAGATGCAGCAAGCCCATGTAGTAATATCCTTTGTACAATAATCTTGGTTTTAATGCCGTGTTGTTTGATGGATTAAAGGTCACAGTGTTCAGTGGTTTTTGATTTTGTGCCTTACGTGCAGAGATTTCTTCAAATCTTCTGAATCTTTTTATGCTATTTTAGATTGTTGATGGTGAAATCCCTTCAAATTGTGCATAGGTCTTATACTGTTGTACTGACTATTTGCTCACTCATCATTGCAGCCTTGCTTCTGAACAACAGAACCTTTCGAGGATGCCCGTTCATTACCAACCATGATGCTTTCAATTGTTACTAATGAACTTGTTTACCTGTTAAATGTTCCAGGTGCTTTTGAGTGCTCCACAGCTGTCCTGGTCTTTTTTTGCCCCCTGTCCAATAACGTGTCGCAGGAATCAAAGAGCGTGTTAGAGTTTGAATATTAAATATCTTGTCTTAATACTGTATCCAGTTAATTGTTAAAGATAAATCATTGTATTCCATTTCAGCTTTTTTAGAATCAGGGTTGCGATCAGCCTTAACCAGCTATTTGTGTTTGAACCTGCTGGCAAAGCATGAACAGTGGTTCACTCACATATGCGATCTCAGTGGGCGACCATCTCTACATTCATCTACATCTCACATAGACACATTCTTCTTTCTATATTATCATTCTGTTCACACGCTGTCCCAAATTGTCACTTTCTCTTGACACTTATTATAGCAAAGGAAATCTGAACTGGGACACGTTCTGCTGGAGTGTGAATCTCTGCTTTCCTTAATTATCATATCTCTGAATCATCATCTTGTGGAAAAAAATTGGGGGAATTTTTAAAGGTCTGATTGAGCTTCAGAGCTTTGTGCGCTCTGACACCTCTCCCTCCTCCTCCTCCTCCTCCTCCTCCTCTCTCTCTGTGGAGCTGAGCTGTGGGATGATTTTACAGCGAGTGGTATCGTTTCAGAGTCACAAAGATTCTGGGCGTCTCAATGCCACTCTGCCACTGAGCTCGCACTGATGTTTCCATTACACTTGTCGCCATGGAGACCAACATCTTCTCCCCCATATTCCATTGCATCGCTACACTAAATCCCTCTGTTTCCCATATACGCTTCTCCCAAACTAGTGGCGATGAGACTGCACCCTTTTTACTGCTGTCTGCTTCGACACAGATTTCCCCTGTTCCTGCAGGGCTGAGTGAAAGTGACGGCCTTAATGACTCCTGTATTTCCCTCTCAGGCTCCTTCATTTCAGATGTGAAATCTCAGTTCACCCTGCGGATGGATGGCATGTACTTTGCATTTATGCTGCCCACAATGTCATGAGTCCAGAGTGACAAATAGCATGCATCTCACCTTGGGGCATTGTTGACTTCTCACAGGAGAGCTGTTTGTTATTGAAAATGTGGTTCAGACTAGCTTGACACTTCCCAGTACCCCCTGATGCTTTCGTGCTGATAGAATTTTATTATTGGCACGTCCGGGTGATATCATATCCCTTCGTCCTATTGCCCCACAGGCAAGTGAAACGCAATAACAGGAGAATTGATTATATGTGGACCACAGAGTAGCACTCAGAAAATGTGTTTACTGTAGTCTCCCTCCCGTCTAAATGCCAAGAATCAGCTCTCAGCAGACGCTCCTCTGCCCGATGAATGATTAATGAGTCAGAGTGCTTCCATAACCGGCTTCACAAACAAATTTCCACCCAGGTAGATCAGCAGTGTGTCAATCCTTTGGCAGCAAAAAGGAAATGCATCGACTAACATTCACAAAATTAGGTCTGAGAGTAGAAGGTTGCTGGTTTAAAACTGCGTCCCAACTGGGAAAAAAGCCAGGCGTGCCCTGAGCTCTGCACTGAGCTCAGTTCTTTTAGATTAACAAATGGAAGCAGACAGAAACTAAACAAAAATATTTCATGGATGATGGTTATTATTTATTGTCCGTCATGGACTCAGCAGAAAGTTGCTCTTTGTGATCATCTGTTATGGCACACTCATGTGTCCATGTACCCCCCGTCTTTCTCTACTCTCATCTCCGGAAGGCCGCCTGCTGACAGGCTCCTAACCGGCAAGACCCGCCTTGTTGATAATTTGCGACCAATAAGAAAAGGACAAATTTGTGCCTGTGACGATGTTCTCATGATTGATTCTGATCATTTGCTTCTCCGACAGGCTCATTTTTTTTTTAATAACTGTCATTTTGGACTGCATATGGCTGTTCTACTTAAAACTTGATTTTGAACAATGGATGGTTTTGAATGAATGATTTTTACACTCATTCATTGCCACCCATCCATGCTGTTATGTAAAATACTGTGCATCAGATAAATGGCACACATCTAATTTTTCCCTAGTATGGCCAGGTCAAAGCTCAAAGTTACATTTTATGTAAACTACACATTCTACAATTTGACATTTTGGTTTCCCTATATTTACTCAACCTCTCTTGCTAAATCACTCATAATCTACTCAAATTAATCTGATTGGCATAACTGATTAATATTAAGGTTTTGCCCTGCAATTGTTCATAACAGACTGCAGGTCACTTTTATTGGGACCCCACTTCTTGAAAAGATCATTGTAACACATGAAAACAATCAGAGGTCAAAAGTCTACTTGTAGATATTAGACTGGAATCCTTTGAATTTACAACTTCATCATGTGCTCCTCATGGCATTATCCTCCTTATTTTTGGTAGTATTGAAACATACACAGTGATGTGTCTCATAAAGAGTGATGTAAAAACCACATAATGTCTGATCTGATCTGTCTGTATTCACATAGCACATAGATCAGGAAACAGGTGGGATCAAAAAGATCAGATTCACTGTTGTTGTTTTTCTGCTTACGCTGCACAGTAAGACCTTCGCCTGTGTCATAGAATTCTGCAGCAGTGGAAATGTAGCCGAACTGATAAAGCCTCCGGTCCCTGAACCTAGCACAAAGAACCCACATCTACCCAGCTGAATGAGTCAGGGGCCAATGCTCGAAGATTTGAATGTGATAATAACCAGCAAGATACTGCTGTGTACCTGCTCGGTGTCCACAGAGATTCCCAACACATTTTTTCTAAAATGCTGTTCTTTAGCGCAGTTGTAGTGTAGAATATTAAGAGACTTTTTACTTTTGCATATCATATTTAAGTTTACTCTCCTGATCTGACATGCGATACGCATCCCTAATATTTCCCTTCATCCCCTTCTTCCTCCTTCCTTTCATCATCCTTTCCCTTGCCGTGTTTCCTGTGTCCTCTGTCCCTTCTTTCTGTCCTTCTTTACTTGTTCTCAAATATTTGTGATACAATTAAAACCTCCAAAATTAAAAACAAATCATTTTTCACCTTCTTGCCTCCAACACTGGAAATCAGTTTTAAGTATTTTCAGTATTTCCTTGCAGAGTGTTCATATTTATGTGACAGTTATTTAACGCTGTGCTGATTCTTCGCTGCAGTGCTTTTATTTTTGACATTTTACCACTGTAACATGGAAGAAATTTACTTTTTTCTTTTAAGTAAAGGATTTCACATTGCCTCTTCCACTGCTGGCTAACAGTCACAGGCAGTATCTCTCTGACATATAAACAACATTTTACTGTCTGTCAGAGCACGCCAAGTGAAACCAGCACCAGCAAAACTTAATGGAGCTGAAACCTTTCTGTGAAACAGCGGGGAGAAACAACATGTTTTCTCTCTCTGTCTGACACTTTTGTCAGCTTTGAAATATTCTGATGTGCCTTTGAGCAACACTCTCTCTTTGGTGGTTTCTCCATATAAGCTGAGTGCTGCTGAAAACAGCATGCCAGCCAGGTTTCTTGGGGTAAATAAATCTAAGAAGATAATGTTATCAGAGTTATCAAAGACCATTAACGTTTCCAAGGTGACCGTGTTTTTTAAAATGCCCCCCTCACCAACACTTTACCACCCACCTCCAGTCCACTGCTTCTTACAGAAATCAGTCATTTTCCACCATTCTGCTCAGCTTTGACGTCACACAGCTGGACAAAAAAAGCTGACTGAGTTAGTCATTCAGCTCCACGACTGATTCTGAACACTTCATGATAATCAGACATGCTGTTCCTGAATATTCTGCTTTGAATAGAAAACCTGACACATGAAGTCAAACACTGTGACAATCAAGCCACTTCATTCAGAAGAGAAGGTTTTAAGCTTGTGAGTACCTTTAATACATTAAACACTTCTAATTTAAATCAATACATTTATTTCTCCAGCTGTGAAGCAGCACAGATTTCCTGTTCTCAGCTACTTAGCTGAAAGACCTCTCTGAGACCTCTCAACACGCCACTGTTTTAGGTCTTTACAAGGCCTTGAAACTGCATGGGTGGGCTCAGTCAAAAGTGGGAAATCTTCAGAAAAACATGAGTGAAATCTTTGAGCAAATCCAGAGGCCTTAAAGGCGACACGTCCACAAGACACGTCCACAAGACAAGACAAGTTTTGAACAGAGACAGCCTTCACTGAGTATATAGGATCAAAATCTCACAATGTGACAACCTGTGCCTACACATTACCCAATTAAAAGTCCTCCTTGAAATGATTTACAGTAAAACACATTGGCTGAAAATAATATTATAAAAACAGACACTTATAGATACCACAACGGTGTTTTTATGGAAAGCAACATTTTCAAATAAAGTTTTTTGAAAACCACCAAAGCTTGTTTTTTTTGCAGCATTTTATAACAGTAGAAAGTCACGGACGAATGATGATGACGCGTCGCTGCTTTCATGTATTTATATCCACGTTAACATTGTGGCTCTGAGGATGTCCCACACTGAAATATCAGCATCAGAAATGCTTTATAACATGCAGGTTTTCAGTTTGTCTTGGTATTTTGGTGCATAATGGTAACACTAAACACAGTAATAAAAAAGAAAAAGTACAGAAAAGGTTCAGAATCCTCAATAGAAATTTACAATATAAAAAAGTCAAACATACTGTATGTTTTAAAACAGGGTATATACATTTTGACAGGATTTTTTAGGTTGTTCGTAGTCGTGTAAAATTCATCTGGAACTTTTGCTTGAGCCAAGTCAAGTCCAAACATGAAGAAGTGCAGTTAGCAGGATCATGACCATGATCAAGAGGTTTTTAAGGTGAACCCAATACCTCAACTCATTTTTAAATAGAAATGGCTCACTCTTTTAGATTTACAATGAAAGAGTGTTGATATAGATCTGATTTGAATGAGAACATGCAGGTTATTCAGAAATCGCTATGATCAGTTAATACAATTATCACTACTTCTTATCATAACTTTTACATCTGAGATACAATGTGGAGCAATCAGACACCAGAACATTAAAATGTGACCTTGTCATTTGAACACTAAAGCATATTTAAATCATTAACTCCCTTTGTTGTAAAGGGTTTATGCTATTAAAGTTTTTTTTTTTGTGTGAAGTCATTTTCACAGCAGACTTATTATCACTTAAAAGTCTCCTTCACGTCCATTTGGAATCATCTTACCCAAAATCACCAGTCTATTCATGTCCACTGTTAATATCTAATATCTGTCCTCAAACTACTTTCACATAAACAAATTAATTTGTTGAACATTTGGAAACAGCATGTTAGCCTGACTGAGTTACGTCACAATGGAAGGACAGGACACTGGCGTGAATAAATCCTCCAGAATCAAAGGAATACATAGCAGATCTTGCAGAGTCACACACATTAACACTCAACGACAAGGCCTCTGCACTGAAAGCTTCTGCTCTCATTTATGTAAAAACAACAGTAAACAGTAAAGAGCAAAACTTTAAAGATATAATTGTCATTTTATGGCCAGACACTCATTTCACAGGCTGAAATGAGCCTACTTGACTCAGACGTAAAAACAGCTCTGGTGGGCTGCATTGTCAGCTCAGATGTTCTGTTAATGAGGTTTGGGTTTCCGTACAATGCTGCTTTGCTTGATTTCTTTATCCATGGTGGCTATTTCAGTATCTTCTTTATTCCTATGCACCATTTTCCCAGAAAAGATATTTTGGTGTTTAGAACAGCAAATGGAAAAGCTCCATGAGGTGCAGGTTGAATCACTGCTGAGTTATATAAAACACTGATGGGAGCTCCGAGCTAAGCAGAAAAATGTTGCAGATTGTTACTGTTCATAAACCTGAAAGCAAAATCAACACGCTGTAAGTACATTTTGTTCTTCTTCTTCCCTGTAACAGCCACGTCCCACTGGATCACACTTGAACCATTGAGGCTCTTCACAGTTTTGGTTGAGGAGCTCAGTGGTTAACACGGCTCTCGACAATTGTTTTGGACCGTAGCTGTAAATCGTGCTGAAAAAAGACGTATTAAGAAGTGGCTGCAGCTTCCCACCGCTGTGATTCCATTTTCCACTTTCCACATACAAATCAGACTCCCTACCGCGGAGTCTTCGTGTCATCTGTGCTGTCAGGGGTCTTGTTTTGATCGCTGTTGTTCACAGATATCAAACATCAGAAGTGAAACTTGCATCACTTCCTCCCCGCTGCGATTCCTTGTCTTTCCCCAGCTACAAAGTGAAGCACGGCTGTCACTGACAAGACTCATGACTTCAATTAACCATTTTATTCTCTGTCTTTACGGCTAGTTTCTACAACTTAAATTAACAGTGTTAATGAAAAAGTAAACACTTTTTTCATCTTTCTTTAAAGTACCATAACAATTTGTTTTGGTAACCACTGACCAAACCACTGCTAAGTGATTTTAACATGGATGTTCATGAAAATCAAATGGATTCTTAAAACTGAAGGAAAACAACTTTGAAGCATGTGTTAACAAATGGATTAAGAGACATAAGAAGACCTGCTGGCCAGACCTTACTAGACTTTAAATCATATTTATAGTGTTTTTATGCTGCTTGCATTTTTAAACCTCCTCATCTAGTTTTTTTTCCAACTTGATGATGCTACACTAGCAGCCTCTGTCATTTGCTCTTGTGCCACCATGATACTGATATTAGCCTTAGCACATCACTTTCATCGATAGAAAATGACATGTTGGTCAAGCTGAAACACGTAAATAATTCAACAGTAGTCGTGTGGTAATGATGGCAGAGTTCATAACCCAACTTGACTGCAGAGAGAGTCATATGCGTTCAGAGCAATCTAAAAATTCCAGCCCACACCTGTGACTGGAGACTGGATAAGTACAGCAGTTAATGACTGAGTTTCAGCATTGCATGCAGCACAGCCAATGATATACATGTATTACATGTATCTAATCACTGATGGAGGCAGAGGAACAACTAAACATTTGACACAACAAGCAAAAGAATGAGCAGTAGAGGAATTGAAAGAAGACATTGCTACATTGCTAAAGTACTAAACTACTCTCATGTTAGCTAGTAGAACTAGCGTGTTAGCAAATAGCGTGTAAACAATTAGTTTAGTAGCAGCAACAAAGTCGAGAGCTGAGCATGCACAGGCGAGTAAGCACAGGTGAGCTAATGTAAGTTTAGAATTGATAGTTTATTGATCCCTATAGGGTACACACACACACACACACACACACACACACACACACACACACACACACACACACACACACACACATTTTCATTCATTACCTTTTCCTGCCTTTAACAGCGGTGAACAGAGTTTAACTAGACTTCGTTTTTGCAAAACATTGTCTTTGCTCCTCATTCTTTTCACACACCAGTGTGAAAAAATTGAAAACCTTTCACAGTAAGTGATAGAGTGAGTTGTAATAACCACTGGTACGGTCCTTTTTTTAAGACATCAGTTTTGGGAGCTCCTTCACAACAAGGGTGAAATGCTGCACTGGCTTCAATCCTCCCTCCCAGGACAGAGTCACATCAGCTCCGCCTGCTGACAGCTAAACATGCACCATGGGTGTGTGAATATTTGGCACAGGGCTGGCAGACGTGCCGTGTTTTCATGCATTTTTTATCTGGTCTGCCCCTCTTGTCCAACAGCAGGAAGAGGGTAACTGCAGGAGGCTGAAGTCTGAGAAACTAGCTGCCCCCCTCCACCTTGATGAATAAGTAAACACATCGAACCAGGCAGAGATGCGGTCGGTAAAACTCCCAGCTGGAAGCAAAAAGATTTGCTTTCTTCTGGAAGAAATGCTGTTTACTCGCTGATGATACCACAGCTCGCTCCCTCTGAACTCTATTAACATTTTCCTCTGAGTCTGGATCTATGCATCAACTTTAATTCGGCCAGGAGATTGCATTTCAGTGCCTCAATCAGACTCGCGATAACCCTTTCTAAGAACACAAAAAATCTTGCCTCAGCTTCCATATCTCCTGTCAACATGGTGATTTCAGGGTTTTTTTTCCTTCTACATGAAATAATTTTTACATGAATTGATTTTTGGAAAATTCGTTTCACTTAGCAAAAGAGGAACACAATGCTGCAGTAAATGCCAAAACCTAGAACAATACTGGATATCTCGCATGATATTTCTGAATTTGTGTTTATTCTGTGTGGTTTGATGTCGCTGGTTGGTAAAAGGATGATGTCAGATTTTTTTAACATACTTAACAGCGATGGAAGTTGTTGGGTTGGTGCTGGTGATGTTGCCAGGGAGACAGGAGGATGATGAAGCAGATTAGTTTTGCGTCTTGAACCGATTTTTAACTACAGTTTTTCCCCTAATTTTGTCATTGATTGTTGCTTTGTTAGTCAAAATTATCCAAAGCTCCTGCAATCCATATTTTATATTAACCGTGGGTCAGATGACTGCGGGTAATTCGAGTCATTTATAGTAACAAAGCCACAGAGTATTATCATCGACTCTCTGCAGTTCTCTGTAGCACTTTATAGCATCTTTCATCTCATTGTTTTGGTTTTACAGCATTGTGGAGTCATTTCCAGCCACAGGCTGCTGTTTTAAGTGAAAAAGCTCAGATGAACCAACCAACAATATGCAACCTGCTCAGCACCGAACAGCAAACAAAGGAAGTCAGCAGCTAGCTGGTGAACCACACAGAGGGGGTGTGGTCGGGTGTGGTGCCCTTTTAACCACACCTAGCTTGGGATGTAGCTTTGTACTTAAGTACCACGCTACATCACTGTCACAAAAAGATCCCTGAACCCTGGATGCTATGTTTTTTGAATTCTCAACCAGACTGGATGGGATTCTGATGGCAGTTGAGGAAACAAAGAGAGAACTGGTTGATTGCACTGAAAAAATAAAAGAGGCAGAAACACGGCTGTCCACGGTGGAAGACGAGCAGACTAAGTTAAAAGAGGCGGTGCGGATGCTGGAAAAAAGGAACAAATCTCTTGAAGATAAAGTTATCGACATGGACACATGATCGTGGCTGAGCAATATGAGGTTGGTGAATCTGCCTGAGGGAGCTGAAGTCGAGGATCCCTGTTCGTTTCTGGAAGGCTGGTTACCAGAGGTGCTGGACCTGGCTCCTCTGTGCCCAATAGTGTTGGAAAGGGCGCACTGTGTCGGACTGAGATGAGACGCTAGAAACCCACAGAGAACTTTGATTATGAAGTTTCAGAACTATAAGCAGAAAATGCTGGTGATGAAAGCAGCCAAGGAAAGGAAAGACGTCCTTTACAAGAACAAGCACGTCAGATTCTACGACTTGGCAACAGAGGTGCACAGACAAAGGAAAAAATATGACACTGTGCATCAGCACCTGCGAAGCCTGGAACTCAGACACATCATAATACCGCCAGCAAAACTAGTGGTAACATACAGAGAGCAAATACACACCTGCAGTATGCCGACGGAGGCACAGTTCATAAACATGGTCAAAGAAGAACATGGAGGAAATAACGACGTGCGCACAATGCTGAAGGCCACATCAGTATTCTAAATCCTGGTAAATTACTTAGTTTATAGGCTACACTCCAAGCTCAGGTATGTTTATACTTGCATATGTAGCATGGAGCAAGGAGGGTTGATTATTTAATGTTTTTCTTTACTTTTTCTTTTCTCTTTTTTAATAAGAAAGAGGATAGGATTGATTCAGGGATCTATCCATAAATAGCTGGAAGCAGTGTAAGCTAGGGGGGAAGCTTCCCATTGAGTTGGGAAATGGGGTTTGTTCCTTATTAAAGTTCATAGAGTTCAGTGTATGTTTTAATGGTTAAACGTGTTGAGCTTCTCAGTCATGTAACTTTCATTAAGGGAACATTGTGGTGTAACATCTGGAATGTCTCAAAGGGTAGAACTTAAATGTATATCCTGGAATTGTAGAGGGTTACAAAAAACAAAGGAAATCAAACAAGTGATGAATAAGTTAAGCAATATGGATTTTTACAGGAGACTCACACATTAAAAGAAGATAATGTAAGGATAAGTAGGAAATGACAGGGAGACATCTATGCAGCGTCATTTACATCACAATCTAGAGGAGTTATGACTCCCATTCACAATTCAGTACCTTTTCAAGACTATGGAGTAATTAAGGATAAATATGGACGATATTTGATCATCCAGGGATCTTTGCTCTCAGTTAACTTGAATTTAGTATTTAAATTTAGAATGCAGATGAACCCAGCTTTTTTACAAATCTATTTCTGACACTGGCATCTCTCCCAGGGGAATATATAATTGCAGGACCCTATGAAAGACAGATCCACAGGTGTTGACCAAACTAATAACAGAAGTAGAATAACTATCAATCAGTTTATTAAAGAGATTAATCAGTTGGACATATGGAAATACTTAAAACCCAATGATATTGCTTGCTCCTGTTATTCTGGTATGTTTAAGACATACTACATACATACAGACTATTTTTGGCATCTGTAATACTGGTTTCTAAAATACAGGATTGTTATTACAGCAGCATATTAATATCAGATCATGGTCCATGCTCTTTGATTTATGTGGATAGGAGTCTTGTAAAAGATCCACTTAGATGGAGTCTAAATAAGAAATGGCTACTTGATGAAAATTTTATTAAATATGTTGGGAATGAGATCATTATTTTAAAGATAACACAAATAAAACAACAGTATTAAGTGGGATGCTTTTAAAGCCTTTCTAAGGGCACACATAATTAGTTATACCTCATCCAAAACTAGAGAATCACGACAAAAGAGACAACAATAAGAATCACGACAAAAGAGACAATAACAAGAATCGAAAATACAAGCTCTCTAAGATCAGGTTTTTAAAAATAGAACCCCTGGCGTAGAAAAAGAGTTTCTGCTCTTAAGAGCAGAGTATAATAAACTATCTGCAGATAGGGCAGCCTCAGATATGCTTAGGCTCAATCAAACATTTTATGAACAAGGAGAAAAGCCCAGTAAACTGCTGGCCTGGCAAATAAAACAGTTAGAAACAATGAAAACCATTGCTTCAATTAAGAATAATAACAGGGATATAATAGTAGACCCTGTTGAAATAAATAAGGAATTTAGAAAATACTATGAAATCTATACAAATCTCAGGTAGAACATAACCCACAGTCCCAAAATTCATTCTTGGATAAATTGAAATTTCTAACTATCTCTGCTGAACTTAGGCGTGGCTATTGATGGTATGAAGGCGGGCGAAAGCGCAGGCCCAGATTGATTACCAATTGATCTGTATAAAAAATTTAAGTCAAAATTACTGAAACCATTACCATTAGGGTTAGGGTTAGGGTTTTTAGAAGCATTCCATAGTGTTAGCTTACCAAAATCAATGAGTGGTGCTGTAATAACACTATTGCCAAAACCAGGAAAACCTTGTAACAGATGTGAAAATATGAGACCTATAAGCTTATTAAACTCTGACCTTAAAATTTTGTGCAAAATTTTAGCAAGAAGGATCCAAGAAGTATTACCTAGTATAATACATAGGGATCAAAATGGTTTCATTCAAGGACGTCAAGGATTCCATAATGTTGGAAGGGTCCTTAATGTTATTCAAGGCTCCTTTCATCTCACACCTTAGTAGAACTATTCCCGTGCTGATGGAGATAAACATTTGGTGGCATCTCAGGATATACAATTAATAACTCCAAGTCCTCAATTTTATTACTTGATGAGAGAGAGAAAGAAAATCCACTTAGGGAAACTTCCCAGTTTAAAGTGGTAGATCAATTTACATATTTGGGGATAGAAATTAGGTCCAAATTAGCTCTAATTGTTAAATCCCATTGACTGAGGAAATAACAGAGTCAATTAATAGGTGGATCTCCCTGTCGGTAGACATTATAAAATGAATACTCTCCAACAACAAAGCTAGAATTAGACTTTCCCTGTTACACTTACCACACAGTAAGGGAGGTCTAAAGTCTCCAAATATAACATGGTATTATTGGGCAGTGCAATTAAGGGCTATTAAATTTTATTTTGCAACAAAGGATGTCCCACAATGGAAAGAATGGAATCAGAATGTTTGCATTTGCCTTTACCAATATATTTTTAATTCTGAAACATTGCCAAACTTGTTAAAACAAACCAGTAACCCATAAGATCATAAATGAGAAGCATGGAAGGAAGATCTAGGCACTGATATTTCATCAGAGGACTGGAAATATATATGCACTAAGGCTCACTCCCAGACAGTCCACACCAGATTTAGACTGTTGCAGTATAAATGGCTGATGAGAATCTATATCACGCCAGTTCAGTTAAATAAATACAATAGCAATATCCCAGATACATGTACAAAATGCACTGAGACGCAGGGGACATTATTCCATTGTATGTGGAAATGCAATAAGATAAAATCTTTTTGGGAAGAGGTTAAAGGAGCAATAGAAACAATTATTTCGCATACCAATGGATCCTGCATTCTTTGTCTTGGGTCTTTACCAAAAAGGTCATAAATACAACAAAAGTGAACAAATACTAATAGATATGTGTCTTTTACATGCTTAAAGATCCATTGCAATGTTTTGATGAGGATCAGAAGAGGATCAGCAGACCAAGTGTTACGTATTGGGTGAAACAGATGCTGGCAACCTTTCTTTTGGAGAGAGTGACATACACACAAAAAGGAAGGCAAGATATGTTTGAAGAGATATGGAAACCATTTAATATGTTTGTTAATGGTATTGATTTAACAAATCACAATGAGGAGGAATAAATAGTCATGTAAACCTTACAAGAATCATTGTGGTCCTCTTCCACAGAGTCTGCCATGTTTGTACAGTAGCCCAGAAGGGACAATCTAAACACTGTTTGATTGTGAGTTTTACAGCCACTGTAGTTTTCTCCTTCAAGAGTGGAGAGGGTTGTAATCTACAGCTACACCACTAGACTCATCCTTTAAGTTTTCCAGAGCTTGCACCTACATTACACAGTGTTCATCAGCAAATTTGATGTACTCTACCACCTGTTATTGTGTGGCTAAAACATCTGGACAAAGCAAGTACACTTGAAGTTGTTCTTTTGTCTAAGTGCTGTTCAGGTCAAAAATGAACATTCAGGCTCTCCTGTCTGTCTGCCCTTTAATAATAACAACAACACAAAACAAAAAAAAAAACATAGTTAAGCTTAAAGCATTATAAGGCATAAATCCCAACATGAACATCCATTCAGTTTCTTCTCATTTATTGAGAAATGAATCAAATTAAACATGGGCTCTGTCACTGCAACACGAAATATATTTTTAAAGCTCATTCATATAAAATCACTGGAAACACATCGAAAACAAACAGCAGCAAAGTGTTTTCATCACTATCCTTACTCACTGCCTGTCTACCTGCCACACCCACACACTGCAACACGCAACCCCAGCTCAGCAGGGTCTATGTGGGTTTGTACACTGCCTCGATGTCAACAGGCAAATGAACAATAGTGTTTACCAAATGGCTTTGTTGTTCAACACAAGCTTATTAAAATGGCATCTCATTATAGGCCCTGAGTAGCCATTTTATGAGAGACTAATTGCATTTTTTGAAAGCATTTTCTCTTCATTATTATTCTGCATTGCATATGGATTTGTTGTGACCATAACAGCCCTACATATTCATATTACAAGAAGCTTAGAAACGGTTGGGAAATGAGCCAAAGGCGGAGCTGTGTTAGTGAGCAGACTGATGCTGAATTTCAAACACGAGCTTTTCTGCTCTGATGTAGTGTGTTTCCTAGTAAATGTCCACTGTCTGTTCACGTTATTCTCTTTTCTTTTGTTCTCTTTGCACAGCCAAACTCTGCATACAGTGTGTATATGGGAGAATGCAGAAGCTGAGGTTCTTCCATGACCTTTGGAACAGCAATTGAAAAAGCCTCTAATCATATCATGAGCTTCATGTGAATATATAATATGTAACGAGTGTCACACCAAAACCAGTTCAGTACTCATTAGTGCTCAGCACAGAGTACAGAGGAGGGGTTTCCACTCATAGAAGACACGTGGAAATGAGAGGTTAAACTGCAAAATCTTGTGTCGTTCTGGAAATTCATTTCAACATTCTCGTATTTTCCTTCAGCTGAAAATGAACTACGAGGCCTCTGGAGCTCACAGTGGGTGTGATCAGCCTTGTTAAAAGCTCCATTTAATATTGCCAGTAAAGGGGCTAAAATATGATGTGATTAACTTAGAGGCACAATAATCTGAGCAAAATTTGACTTTGCACTGTCCATTTAGTCATAAAGTTCAGCCTAGATTCGTGAGCAGGCTAAATTCTAGGCCACTGTTTGTGTTTGTGTTGAGGCAGCAATGGTGAATATAATTAATAAGAAAACAGGATTCAGGTTTATAAATGAATCATAATGATCCATTTTATTTACTTGCCAACTACAGAGCAGGAAGGGGTTTCATAACCAAATCAAATACAATACAATGACGGTATATATCTATAAAAAATTAAAACAGAGCATTAAAACGGGGAAAAGGAAAGAGACAGTCGTAAAAGTAGTGACATTAGAACATTTAAAGGTTATGCCAGGATACTGAAATGTTTTTATGACACTGGTTCTATAATTACAGGAGTGATTGACAGAATGTCAGTAAGACGGTGCAAGTTTTAAATCAGACTTCTGCTGAGAGGAACATATTAGTGTATGGTACAGTACCTGTCTGTCATAGCAGCTGAGTCATCACTGAAAATGTCCCGTCTAAAAAAGAGTGGGAACCTCATCGAGAAGCCTGCACATTTTGACCTGACGACGGCACAAGAACAAATTAACTCATGACTAAAATCCATCAGGGGGGCGACATGAATGTCCCAGATTTCATGGCAGCAGAACCAAAAGTTAGAAAGTCAGAAAATCATACCGATTCAGTGAAACAAAAAGAGCATTAATATCACAGTACTACAATAAAAACCAGTAAAAGTGTAAACTGCAAGTCAACTGCACTCTGATGCAACAACCAGCTTCACCGCCCAGAGCAGAAGCAGCAGGCTGAGCGCTTTGCTCAAAGGCACTTCCACAGCAGTTAATGAGTTTGCAGCATTTCTTCTTCGCTGTCACTTTTTACTGTTCCCCAGCTGTTGTGCCAAAGTGTTTGTCCTGTAGATAATGTTTGTCTGCTGGCTGTGACAGTTAGTCAGTTTCCCAGCAGAGAGGAAATGAGAGCATTATTGTCATCTCACATTTTGGGTTTTTGTTTTTCTGTCAGCCACTTTTAAAACCGTGAAAGAATATTCATCATCTTGGAGCAGGATTGTTGGCAAACGTATTATTATCTTAAACAGGCAGACGCCACTGATCATACAAGGACATTATTTGGCCTGTGCTGTGATAT
This sequence comes from Nibea coibor, assembly GCA_023373845.1. Lineage (NCBI taxonomy): Eukaryota > Metazoa > Chordata > Actinopteri > Sciaenidae > Nibea > Nibea coibor. The sequence goes on along the minus strand of CM041721.1, from coordinate 4,289,756 downwards.
TTTATATTTTTAGCAGATACACAGCTTCTTAGAACTCTTTGAACTGCAGATAAAAACAACCTTTGTAGGCTATGAGGCCACTATTTCATAATGGTTGTTATATATAATAAAGTCAGCCTGTATCAGTCAGGTTTCTATCCTCTCAAAACTCAGAATGAATCTCAAAATAGTTAAAATATATTACTACTGCTTTAGTTCTAGGATCATTTTCAGGTTATCATGACCATTGCTCAAAATAATCAGATCTCTAATCACTGGTCATGCAGTACTCATGATTAAAAGGAGGCTTAAGTCCTAAGCAGACATAATTCTGTACTTTTGAAGTGTGGTGCTCTGTGTGCAGCAGGCCTGCAGTACATGTAAATTGCATCTGGAGTGTATTTACCTTTCAGGTCAAAGACGAACATGAAAGGCTTTTGCAGTCCCAGTGGTGGCGACTGTAATGAGGATTGGCTCTCCTCAGCAGTCAGTGCTTTGACCCACATTAGCTCTCTGCCCGAGGCCCGCCGAGGCAGGATGGAGATGGAGAATAATAGCTGGATATAGTGACTAAGACGCGCATTGTATATTAAATTATGTTCACAGAGTTCCAACAAGACTGTGTGAAGTTCATAAACTAGAGGGGATTAAAAAAAAAAAAAGCCTTTAAAAGCCCTTGGCACAGATTCCCCAGCACATCTCACGACTCTAAAACCAAACTTACTGGATCTCACTGCAGAAGCATTGTCCGTGTTGTACAAGTTGCAGTGGACTTTAAACCTTCAAGAAATATGTATTAATATAACTCATTCATCGTGTTTTTACTCAGACAGGGTGAGACGATTTTAACTTAAAGCTGTTTATGCAGCATAAAAGTGTCAAAAAAGATGGCTGATAATATGATAATATAATATTATTTTTCTGTATTGTCAATAAATCACATGAAAAGACCAAATCCAACAATGAATTGAACATGTAACACTCATTTGTGTGACCATTTTCATTTCTCTCGACACATTAACTACTTCAAATCATCAGAGTCATTGAGTCAATGATGTGAGCCAGCTGTCATATAGATACATCACTGTGGAGTATCACATCCATCTTTTTTATTCCCTAATGTATTCAGAGAAGGTTTTTTCTGCTGACTATGTTTCAGCATTTCACACAGTAACACACATTCCTGCTTGGGAGCCTCCCAGTACAACCATCAGGGCGCCTTTACTGGGGCGAGAATTTGCTGCAGCTACTGATGCAAATAGGGATTAAGTGCCTTGCTGAAGGGCACCTTGGTGGTGAATTTAAAACGTTGCTCATTCATTTTCCACAATCAGACCTTCACAGCCAGTCTAGTTATTGACTCTGAAACCCGGCAGCCACAAGCCTCTATCTGTCATTCAGGCTGCAGGTCATCAATTTTCTAAATTATAGCTCAAATCAAACTCTGTTGGCTGTTTATCTTCCTTTCAGGATGTTTCCAATACGTACGGACAGATATGTTAAAAGAAATCCATGAATGAACAGAATCACAGTTGATCAATTGATTGATTGATTGAATATTTTTATTTCAAACATGTAACAAAAGCAAAAAAAAAAAATCATGCATATTCATAATACATATTTACATACCCAAGTGAACCATACATATTTGTAGTCATTATCCAAAATGACCGTGTGCCATGAGTACTGATCTGTTCAATCTGAAACCATACTGACTGTCATTCAGTAATTTGTGCTTCTAAATGAATTTGTCTCACAGTTAAACATTCCCCATCCCCCAATATTTTAGAAAACTGGGAGTGTAAGTAAACAGGCCTGTAGTTTGAGAAATACTTTTTATACAGAGGTATTACTTCCGCAATTGTCATCTTGCTTGGAAATTTACCAGATGAGATAATAAATTACAGATGTGTCTTAGTAGTTTTACAATACCACCAGTTACTTCACTATTGTCATATCAACATTATTCAAATTGGGGGAGTTTTGTTTTTACATTTATTTACAATGTCCAATATTTCCTGTTCTTCTGCTGCTCCAAGAATCTAAGAGGGCTTGGATTACGTTCTATATAATCTTCCTCTGTCGCCTCTTTGCAGGTCTCTGGGTCACTGATTTTTTTCTGCCAACTTTGGTCCCCCACTTGCAAAATACTTGACCATAATGTTGTTAATGAATCACTGAGGGTAACTGGAATCTCTAGTTGGTTTCCTGATGATCCTGAATAGCACACTCCATAACCCTTAATGCTGTTTTTTATCTAATATTGCTGTTAATAATGCTGTTTTTATCTGTATTTTTGTTCTTCCTCTTCATATCATTCAGTTAATATCTGTCCCTAATCCTTCTCAGGTATGATCCTAGACTAAGATATAGCTATTATTGTAAATAGATTCTTGAACTGACTTACATATTCTTTGATATTTTGGAAGTTGGCACATAGGCTTCTACCGTTAAAGTGAGTAATTGTATTTTGTGATGTGTCTCAACATCATTAGACTGTTCCTCTGAGCTTCAATGGATCAGCTGTGGTGTCTGTCTTTGCTGCATCTTGGTGCCTCCACGTCATGACAGCTATCTCTGAAGTGAGGTTTATAGTGTAATGGGCTGAAAACGTCAATACTGGATGATCCTGTAAAACCCTGGATTAAGTCTAAATGCCAAAGCCTTTAAAGGGGCACTCCACAGATTATACATACGAATATCAGTTCGAGTACAAATGTGTGTAACTTGTTGTGTAATGTCTTTTGTCTTTTCTAAAGTAGGTCGGATGATATGATTTGGATTGGAGGATGAAGATGTATGTTGGGATGCATTTCTATGTTCTATTCTTTTGTTGGGAGGGAGGTTGCATCATGAAAAAGATGTAAACATATAAATAAAAGCTAAGCTAATGTTTCAGCTACATGGTCTCATATCAGAAAAAGTCAGGATATTTCAGCACCTGTTTTGTCCAGTATTTTCTTTAAACTACCTTTCACAGGTTCTCCCACTGTGCCCATTCAGGAGAAGTGGTGGCTATGGCAAAAAAAAAAAACAGCCCTGCACTTAGGTATTTAGGTCTACGGTATGTATGAGTGCGGCTTTCTCGTTTTTCATACTGATAAGAAATAAAAAAAAGCACTTTTCTGTTGCATGGGAGGAGAAATAAAAGCAAGACTCCTTCAGCTGGGCTGAATAGGCCGTGTCACAACTGGCAGCCTTAATATGCAGTTAAGAGAGTAGTAGCCCATATTTTAATCAATGAATTGCTGCATTGCTTCAATGTCATAGGGCAATTTAACCTGTACCTATAAACATAATTTGCCCTCAGGCTGTTGTTGAATCTGCTTAGATGTAGTTTCTGGAAATATTAACGAGAAATGACTTCTTTGAATCACAATTTGGTTTCATTTTACTGGGCTTGAATTAGTATTAAGTACAGTTGTAATTCTGTGGAGTTTACATTTTAAAACAAAAGATTAGTGGACAGGACAAATCTCCTCTCATTCCCTGTTCTGGAGGAACTCTTGTTAATGCGTACCAGTAAAGATAAAACCTCCTATGGGGCATATAACATTTTTTAATGCTAGAACTCATTGGTATTCCCTGTCTACCTGTTATTATTTTACCGTCTCTAATCTGAAATGACTTCAGTCGTAGCAATGAGCTCGCTGGACACACACATTGATAATTTGCTGAGGGGAAAAAAACAAAAAAACAGCTTGGCAGAGAAGCATTGTAAACAAGAGCAAATATACCCAACAAATAGTGCTTATTTATTCATAGATGCACCCCTATTTCCATATAAATGTACGTGACCTATGGGAAGCTTGTTTGTTGTTTAGATTCACTCAGAGAAAGCAAACAAAAATCTAATTCCTTAGCAGCATTTTCTCTCACAGACAAAGCATGTGGCCATTATTTTGCCTTGTTAGGTATTCATTCATCGTCTCAATATCTGATTTTGCAGGCTGCTATCTCAAATAATGGCGTGTGTGTGTGATTGGAGATGCTCTTTGTGAGGGCTTTCATAATATTGACTCACAGCTGTCATTGTGTTTCCACTTACTCTTGCCGCTACATCTCTCAGGTGCCACCGTGGAGCTTTTTCATGACAGAAACACAAAATGGCTCACTAATCTGGCAGATGGCAGATGATTTTTTTCCCCCCTAAAATGGAACTCGAGCAATGAATAACACAATGAATAATAAGTTGTTTATTGAGTTATCGGGCTCAGCAGCAGACACACAGGCCTATGCTGAAATTGTCCCTGTCAACGGGGAGCTCACGGCTTCTCACGTCGAAGGCTGAGTTTTTGCCATATGCAACATCAGAATTAGGGAAGGTGTCATGGGATCAGTACTTTTTTTGGATGCGGTGCCAAATAGGACAGATAGTGAGCCGGCTAATTCTTTTTATTTTAAAAACTGTCAACACTAAGAGTAAATATCACACTGAACAGGGCTTTAAGCATTTGTTTTCTATCATTCAATGTTACTGGGTGTTTGCTGAGTTTTGAAACATTACTGCTGCATACGAACTGAACAGATGACTGACGTTTCCCCTCGTGAACGGTTAGATTAACCACCAAACTGATCCATAATTAGATCCATTTTGCCTAATCCAATGATAAACCTTGAGATCAGCCTTCTGTATTTCTGTGTCAGTGCCAGTGGCCACATCTGTCATGCTGAGTACCTCATCATAACCCAATTAAAGATGAATATCCAACCAGCTTTGTGATCATTACTTCAGGGCTCCAACCAATAATAATTTTAATTAAGCTACACTAATCAATATTTTATATCAAGAATGGATCAAATGACTGTGTTATGTGAAAGTAATGGTTCATAGTGACACACCTACAGAGAGTTATCATCCAACTCTGCTCTATGGAATGTTCTGGTGTCTTTTAGCTCAATTGTTTTGGTTTTACAGTCCATAACTTTATTGTTTTTGTTCACTCTAATCAACCCAGACCGCGTTAGCCTATTATTTCCCTCATGAGTTGGTAAAGAAAGCAGAGTGACTATTGGACATCATGTGGCCAAAAGCAAATAAATATTAACCTTTTCTGCTGCTTGGTATTACATTAGTCATAACAACTTTATAAGTTCAGTATTTAGGAGGATTTTAGTTTGTTCTGCTATCTCTGGTGGCCAGAAAATTCTGTTATCGCTGGCATATTTGTCACTTTGTTTGATTCATCAGTTATTCATTTAGTGTATAAAATGTTAGAAACTTTCCAGAACCTAAGATGATATTTTAAAGTTGCTTATTTCAGAATGTTCCGGTGGCGTATATTGTAACACATAATGGTCACATAAAGTGCTCAGTTTACTTCCCCCTGGGGACATTCGTTGCATGTCATCCCTTTTTCTCATGTTTCTTATTTCCATCTCCACTGTAAACTATCTGATAAAGTGATAATAAATAGTGAATTTTCTCTGGTCAACATACAAGCCCCAGAGATATTCAGCTGCATCAATTCAAAAAAAGAAGAGCTGCAAAACTGTCACATTTAAGCTGAAGCCAGTGAATTATTAAATTTTTGCTTGTTAAATGACACACATGAGTCTATTACTGATTTGTTTTCTGTTAATTAATTGACTTGAAATATGACACTTCAGTTGCACTTTTAGCACTTTTTCTTTCAGTAAGTTATCAGCTTTGCTCTGATGAGTGAGTCAATCCTGATTCATGCTCTTTGGCTGAAGCAGGTAATGAGCTTGTTGTTATTCCACTCACAGAAGCCTACACCTAATCTTTAATATGTCATTACCCAAATGTCCACGGGGATTTAATTACAGAATATGTAGCTGGTCGTGTGTACACATTCTCATACATCTTTATTCACTTTTGATTGACCAAATATCTGTTTTCTTCGACTTCTTGCAGTGAGAGGCGTGATCTCGAGGCTAATGTGGAGTCAGTGGAGAAGATGAGGTGTTTCAGGAAACGATCCATGTTCCCCTTCCTCGGCTTCCTCATCACCTTTCTGCTATTTTTTAACCTTTATATGGATGATGGATATGTGCTGGTAAGATGTGTCATCTTTGAAAGGTTGATACTTGGTTACCATACACTGTGATGATGTTCTACTACTCTTGGCATTTTCCTAGTTACTCGTGTTCTCATATTCTGGATTTTAGGAGGCTGAAAAACGACAGCTGGGAGAAACATTGATGCATCCTGCCAACACTGAAAGATACGTACACACATTCAGAGATCTATCCAATTTCTCTGGGACTATCAATGTGACGTATCGGTACCTTGCAGGAATTCCTTTGCCACGTAAAAGTAGGTATTTCTACTTATCTGATACTACATTGTTTTTTTTTAGATTTTTGAGTTTAGTCACTAGCAGCAAGACATATTTAAGATTTTCTACCATAATGAAGTAACTGTTTCTATTGACAGAGTATCTGACCATTGGCTTGTCATCTGTCAAGAGGAAAAAGGGGAATTATCTTCTGGAGACGATCAAGTCCATCTTTGATCAGTCTAGTTATGAGGAGCTCAAAGAGATTGTGGTTGTGGTCCACCTGGCAGACTTTGACCTGGTTTGGTGTGAGAACCTGGTGCAGGAAATCACCAGGAAGTTTGCTCACCACATCATAGCCGGGCGCCTCCTGGTGATTCACACTCCAGAGGAGTACTATCCATCTTTGGATGGACTGAAAAGGAACTACAATGACCCAGAGGACCGGGTCCGTTTCCGCTCTAAGCAGAACGTGGACTATGCTTTCCTCCTCAACTTCTGCACAAACCTCTCTCACTTCTACATGATGTTGGAGGATGATGTGCGCTGTTCCAGGAACTTCCTGACGGCGCTGAAGAAGGTGATCACCTCCAGAGAAGGTTCCTACTGGGTGATGCTGGAGTTCTCCAAGCTGGGCTACATCGGGAAGCTGTACCACTCCAAAGACCTCCCTCGTCTGGCTCATTTCCTCCTCATGTTCTACCAGGAAATGCCCTGCGACTGGCTCCTCATCCACTTCAGGGGTCTGCTGGCCCAGAAAGACGTGATCCGCTTCAAGCCCTCGCTGTTCCAGCACATGGGCTACTACTCTTCTTACAAAGGAGCAGAGAACAAGCTGAAGGACGACGACTTTGAGGAAGACTCCATAGACATTCCTGACAACCCTCCTGCCAGCCTCTACACGAACATCAATGTCTTTGAAAACTATGACGCCACCAAGGCTTACAGTAGTATTGTTGATGAATATTTCTGGGGGAAGCCTCCATGCACTGGAGATTTCTTTGTCTTAATCTTTAATAAATCAACTAAAATCAGCAGAATTAAAATTGTGACTGGCACAGAGGACAGACAAAATGACATTCTTCACCACGGAGCTCTTGAAGTTGGACAGAGGTCTGTGGAAACTAAACAGGGAAGGCAATGTTCATCCTACATCACATTAGGAGAGTTTAAAGGTGGAAGCATTGAGGTTAACAATGTGGACCACAAGATTGGCTTTGACATTGAGTGTGTACGAATAGTCATAACCGCCAGTCAAAAAGAGTGGCTCATCATAAGAACTATCAGTTTATGGACCACACAACCTGTAAGCCAGTTTAAAAAGTAACAGAAGACATTTTTAAATCATCATCTGTATGTACAGTATTAATTTTGGATGCTATTGCTACAAGTTCATTTCGGACTACTTCTGGGATTTAAGCAATCCATATTTTCTTGGGTTGTTCAGAGATCTACTGTATGTTTTCAGTGTGATGTATTAAAATGATCTGTACAATATGGAGCCTTTTTCATTTTCCTAAACTGAATGTCTCTGTATAAAATTGTTCATACTTGACTGCGATCTTTTCTGTTCTAGTAAAAAAAAGGGCATTGCACAGATTCTAAACTTCAAACTGTTGAACTTGACTCTTGTAAATGTGCTGTTTTTTTAGTTTAGACATTTTTATAGATGTCTTAAATAACTGCCCACATTCTTTTGTAAAATACAAGAATAAAGTGAAATGAATGAATGAATTCAGTCTCTTTATCAAGCTGTATTTTTAGGAAGTCACATACACAGACTCAATAAATTAATATCAGCCTTTCATACAGTATGAAAATGAATGAGGGTGAGTTCACTGCGTGCACCAAAGAGCTGTTTCCTGCATCTAAAAATAATTACAAAGGAAAAAAAATCAAGTTTTAACGGCTCATTAGACCTGTCTTGATATGTAATTCTGTCAGGACTTGTGAGCAGCTGAGGTGGAGCTATCAGAACAAGCCCGAGGACCTGATAATGATATAAGAATTGTAATTGCATTTCCCATCTGAACGTGTGAGAATATGCTAAAAAAAAAAAAACATCAGCATGAGTCATGAATTTCATGAATTAAATAGAAAACATCTGTCTTTTTCAGGTTTTAAGGCAACTTGTTTCTCCTGCAAATGTAATGCAACAATCAGCTGCTAAAATCATTGCAAAAATTACTTTATTATTTATTATGTATTACTTTATTATGTATACTTTTATTTTGACCTCTATTTGAAATAGCTTCCCAATAAACTAAAGTTTACAGCTCATCACCAAACAGCTGAATTTATTTCTGAGATGACAAAGGCACAGGATCCTATTGTTACCATTCTCACATTGTCTGTTATATATTGCCACTTATTGCAGGAAACTCTCCTCTTTTATTCATTTGATCACATCTGCTTTTTACATACAGAATTAGTATTGACTATGATCATTGATGTATTATATCAAATCCCTACAATCAGTACAGCCTTGATTCTGACTTCAGCTTCATTTTGTTTGGTATCCTTTGCTGCCACCTGTTGTTTTTTTTTTAGAAAGACACCAAGAGACTCTGCTTCTGTAACAATTACGAGACCAAATGTCCTCATTTTTAATTTGAGAGTGTAGCAAATCCTCACATATGTCTTTTTATAGACATATAACATATACAAATAATATATATATAAACATTATAGAATCACATCATCACCAAATGTGCTAATATTTACTATGAAACAGTTGTAAATTACTTGATTGATAATTGGACCAATATAAGGTGAATATTACAAATCTATTGATAGCTCTTATGAAGTAATAATTTGCTAATAATTGCAAATAAAAGCTCAACTCAACTTAAATGAACTTAAATTAGTTTATATTGAATTGACCGACTAAATTAACCATCAGTTTTACAATGACCCATTTTAAGCGTTTAGTTTATGTGTGTTTTATTCTATTTGTAATAATGAAACTCATTTTTTTCATTACATTTATAGAAGTGATTACATGTTTGGCAGAATTTACATGTGGGTGCATAACACAAATTAATTTAAATGACATTAAATGATCACAGTGGCTGTAGTGCTACTAGTAGTGCAGTTTCTTTTCCAGGATGAGCAGACTTGCAACAGGCAAGTACAGACAGACAATAAACAGAAATAATAGAAGTAAAATGACACTATGGAAAAACAGAATGACAATATTAGATAATACAGTATATGAAGAACATAAATCTGTGGTCCCTTTCCCCCTCAGGTCTGAGAGAGTTACAGGTGTCATTTGTGCTGCAGCCTCTTCTCTGTATGACTCCCCTTCAAGTGTTGTGGTTGCCAGTATAAAACAGATGGCTTGGCATCAGATAAAGCCAAACCCAAAATGAGTTTTCAGGTGAAAAATAGACTTTCTGCCAGAGAACCAAGTTCACTCAACTTCTCAAACTGTGTTAAAATGTCATTTCATTGGGATGCATCAGGAGTTAATCTGGTTTCCATCATCATATCAACATCCTGAACCTTATTTTCTGCGGCCATCTTCTTGATTTTTCCTTCGTCTTTCAGTCTGCACATATTTCTTTCTCTTTCAATCTATGATTCTTCTCGCTGAATCTTATATTATCCTCCTTATATGTGTCCCTGGGTGACCTGTTCTGCTCTCCTGCCTTTCAGTCCAATCCAATTTCCCTCATCCTATTTCTCTGCTCATTATATTCTCTTCCTCTGCTTGTTTTTTCTTTACCACCTGCTGCCTCCTCGATCTCCTGCAGCCATATGTAAGCTAAATCAATCTCCCATTATCTTCTCCCTGCAGTTAAAAAAAGAAGGATAGCGGACGATGTGCTCTCCAGTCACAGTATCATAGCATGAAGAAACCAACCATCACAACATCTTTAGCTCTGAAAAACATTGATTTGTGTTCTCATTCTTATATATATTGCGTATCTGCTTGGTCAGTATGAGAGCAGTTAGGGGTTGTGATACTCTATTGTGATACACTACACTTATTTCTGATGTTTTTTAATGCTATTTTTTCTTCTTCACAGCTCTTTTAATCAAATATATTAAACTAAACTAAAACATGAAATGTTATATCAGTTTGTATTTTATATAATATATAATAATTTCTTTGTAATAAATAGAGTGCCACAGTATATAATTGAATAATTATTACTCATTATTAATAAATTCTTGGTTTAATATGATGAAGATGAAATGCAGCCTAATTTGGCATCTTTCATCTAATTAAATACATTTAAAAAATCATAATTAAGGGGATCATATATGTCTTGATTAAAGACAAATCTATACCTATAATCCTGTTTTTATAAAGTTTAGTTGGCAATCTGGAAAATATTTATAAATTCAACATCCACAAAACACTGATTCATTGTCTACTTTTAATCTTGTTATTTCAATATTATATATTATATATAATCTACAACCACACCAGAGTCAAGTATAAGAAACAGGAAGTGTCAACATTTTGATAAAAAACAATAAAATAAGGGTTTAAAGCAATAATTAATATATACTTCTTTAAGTGTTAACCTTTCTTAACAGGATACTTGGAACAAAAAAATCGATACGTTTCACAAACCTAATTTTAATTTGTAATATAAGTAATGAATTAATCTTTTTCAGTGCATGGTAAGACTCAAAGTAAGTAACAATGTTCTGGACAATGTAACCAAATATTCATTTAAATATTAAAGGTCCAGTGTCTAGAATTTAGTAGCATCTAGTGGTCTAATCGCTGTATTGCAATCTCTTCACCCTTCACCCTTGCCTTCCTAGTGTAAAGGAGAAACAACACTTTAAGGTCCCTGTCTAGAGTCGATATCTAGAGTCGTTGTTGTTTGTTTATACATTGATTGATTTTGCCTGATTGCTGAAATGTGAGGAGTTACACACAGGTGTCGCAAATTACAAATAAAGGGATTGCAGCTTGCTCTGTTGAGCTGAAGCATGGCAGCCAGATGAACTGATTATTAATTGTTCCTCCGTTATGTAGAGCAATCAGTGTTTCAAGTCCTTTTTATGATGGCAGTATCAACAGTGGTGTTTCAACACAGCGGCCTCCATGAAAGAGGACCCGCTCCCACTGTAGATATAGAGATTTTTTAAGTAACAAAAACAACAAAAATATTCTTATTTTCAGGAAATTATACATGCATGAAAACAGAATTCTGAATATTATAGTCCATGTCTGCCTTATTCTGAAAAGAAAGGCCCCAAATCTTACAGACTGCGGCTTTAAGTTAAAGTTAAATTCAGTGCTCATCCTCCATTCATGGTCAAATGACGTTTGAGTGAAACTGAAGCGACCCACTGCGACGTCATCGAAAGGCGCCCGTGTTGTGTCAACACAGACCTGTGTCGGATCCTGACAGCGGAGCTCGTGCTGAAGTTTGGACACTGCCTCGCGGCTCTCACGTAGACTGTCCGGTAAGAAGAGGAGCTGCTTTCTCTCACATGACAGCAGAGGATAACACCAGGCTTCCACGGCTCCATCACTTGTTGAGTGTTTACTTCCATGCTACTGCTCGTTAGCAAACGGCTGTTAAGAAGTGACGTTGTGCCGCCGCTGCTCAGATTAGCCTGTGGTGTTTGACTCGAGCTTCGCTGCTGCCTCATAAATACAATGATGGCGAGCCACTGAACAAGAGTGTAGCTGCCATTCACCACAGTGTGTGTCAATGTTTAACATCCGCAGCGTTAGCTCACTGCTCACTTAGACGTTATTACATAATGCTAATGTAGCTAATTGAGCTGCTCCCGTGTGTACACTGTGACTCTGTTTGTTTACCCGAGTTTACAAATACAGATAAATAACAAGAATCGCTCTAAGAAATGTTTTCTATATTCACATCATGATAATATTATTATTGGCAATTCGTCCGGCCACAGTAATCATGTAGTGAAGATCTGTGAGAAAGTGAAAGTGAAATACTACTTATGTTGTTGATCATAGATTCGTGCTGGACTCTGATGTTTTATTCCTGATAGTGTGTACCCAGTGAAGTGGCTGGTCGGAGCTGGTATTTTCTCATCAGAATACCAAGTATAGGACACGCTACCTACAGAAGGGAGAAAAAAACAGAATGGCCAATGTGCACTGTGAACCTGTGGATCGCTAACATTCATTAAAGGAGAAGACCGTCAGCTGAAACTCTTTATTATTATTTTTATTTTGAGAAAACAAGTCAGTTTTCTTCTATCTCAAGATAAACAAAAAATGTATTGAAATATTTCCAAAATTTCACCAAGGTCAATTCAGTATGTGTCACCAATAAATGTTAAATTATATTGAAAGTGAATGTAAGACTAATGCAATGCACTGCAGTGTCGTCAAACAGCACCCAAGGCCCGTACACCAAACATTTAGACTGAAGCATCATGGTTTTGTTAAAATTAATGACTCTGAATCAGAATATCATATATAGGCTTTAAGAAGAAAAAATATAATAACAATAATCCATAATTTTGAAGAAGAAGCCCGGCTAGGTAGCCCCCGCCAGTGACTAATGTCAGTCCAGGATTTATCCTTGCCCAGCGGCTTTGTGATTGCTTACTCTCTCCTTTTCTCTTCCCCCGTCAACATCCTTAGGTCCACTCCAGCAAGCATTCCCCGGCACCCTGAGCCTAAAAACCTCTTCGTGCTGGACCAAATTGCCTGTGGTACAAACAGTAACACTCCCCCCAGTACTTTGAGTTCACAATCTTGACAGCCCGGCTAACAAATGGAGCTAACACAAAGATACATTCATTCTGTTGCTCATAGGGAATGTTGGTGTTGGATTAAGTTCAGCATGTGCTACATGAGCGCCAAAACTGAAAGACCCATACTGAAAATGTTCTGCACTAAAACATGTACCATTACTCTGCCATCGTTCAGAGTAAACCGCAGCTGCTGACAATGGAGAGCAGTCAGGTTTCAGATACTATATTGTCGTAGCCTGGTTCCAGACCTGTCACGTCCAGCATTTCTGATATTTTCAGTGATTCAAAGAGAATAATAAGTAAAGGCTTCAAACTGACATTTAACTCTTTATGTCTCACCAGGCTCTGCAGAACTGAATGAGCCCTCTGCCAGTGCGGTTTGGTAAGTGCTGCTGCTGCCGAGATGGGCCAGCAGTTCTCAGGTCAGTCAGTTTTGCCTCATCTACCTGAGAAACTGGTGAAACATGTTGGACTGGTGCGGGACAGCGGCTATCTCACCTACGAGGAGTTTTTGGCAAGAGTGGCTGAACTTAACGACGTGTAAGTCCCAGTCTGTTCTGGACACATGATGACGGTGTAGCAGAACAAATAACTGTCCATCACATGCGATCAACATACAGCAGTTTTGGCCTTCATTCAACATGGTCAGAAATACAATTTAGGAAAAACTCCCAGCTCAATGAAGTAATTTAGCATTGTTTGTGTTTGCATACTGTATGTAGCTGTGTCCATACAGCAGTAAAAAACCATGCAGGATGATATATTGAGTTGAACACACTGTCTCTCTTCTGCCTGATCTCTCTCTCTCAGTACGGCCAAGCTAGCTGCTGGACAGCAGAAGCACCTGCTGTTTGAGGTGCAGCCAGGATCTGATGCCACAGCCTTGTGGAAGGTGGCCGTCAGGGTCCTCTGTACCAAGGTGAGACCAAAGAACCTTTTGCACGGGAACATCGCATGCCAAGAAAAACACCTGTCCATACATTTGAATTTGTGTCGGAGAGTAAGAGAGCGAGAGATGCAGGAAGTTTGTGATTGTTTGTCATTGTTGTGAGGAAGTGCTAACTCCCTCACAGTTTGCTTGGCCAACTTTACAAATTTAATTGTTTAACTGATTTGCTATGTTGGATACTACTCCTAAAACACTGAAATGTGTGATAGTGCAAGACAGACAGCGTCTGTACGTCCGTCTTCTTCCGCTTTATCCGAGGGTGGGTCGCGGGGGCAGCAGCTTCAGCAGGGAGACCCAGACTTCCCTCTCCCCAGCCACTTCGTCCGGCTCTCCCAGGGGGACCCCAAGGTGTTCCCAGGCCAGCCGAGAGACATAGTCCCTCCAGCGTGTCCTGGGTCTTCCCCGGGGCCGCCTCCCGGAGGGACGTGCCCGGCATCCTCACTACATGCCCGAACCACCTCAACTAGCTCCTCTCGATGCGGAGGAGCAGCGGTTCTACTCCCAGCGGATGGCCGAGTTTCTCACCCTATCTCTAAGGGAGAGCCCAGCCACTCCGCGAAGGAAACTCATTTCGGCCGCTTGTATCCGCGATCTCATTCTTTCGGTCACTACCCAAAGCTCGTGACCATAGGTGAGGGTAGGAACGTAGATTGACTGGTAAATCGAGAGCTTCGCATTTCGGCTCAGCTCCCTCTTCACCACGACGGACCGGTGCAGAGTCCGCATCACTGCAGAAGCTGCACCGATCCGCCAGTCAATCTCCCGTTCCGTCCTTCCCTCACTCGTGAACAAGACCCCGAGATACTTAAACTCCTCCACTTGAGGCAGGGTCTCAACCCCGACCGGAGACTGCACTCCACCCTTTTCCGGCTGAGAACCATGGCCTCAGATTTAGAGGTGCTGATTCTCATCCCAGCCGCTTCACATTCGGCTGCGAACCGCTCCAGAGAGAGCTGAAGGTCACGCTCCGATGAAGCCAGCAGCGACCCAATCCTGAGGCCACCGAACCGTAGTCCCTCAACGCCCTGGCTGCGCCTAGAAATTCTGTCCATAAAGGTTATGAACAGAATTGGTGACAAAGGGCAGCCCTGGCGGAGTCCAACTCTCACAGGAAACAAGTCCGACTTACTGCCGGCGATGCGGACCAAGCTCTGGCACCGAGAGTACAGAGACCGGACAGCCCGTATTAACGGGTCCGGGACCCCATGCTCCCGGAGCACCCCCCACAGGGTTTCCCGGGGGACACGGTCGAATGCCTTCTCCATGTCCACAAAGCACATGTAGACTGGTTGGGCAAACTCCCATGCACCCTCCAGGACCGTGCTAAGGGTATAGAGCTGGTCCACAGTTCCACGACCAGGACAAAAACCTGGTCCTCCTGAATCCGAGGTTCGACAAGCTTGTGGACCCCCCTCTCCAGGACCCCCGAAAAGACCTTCCCAGGGAGGCTGAGAAGTGTGATCCCCCTATAGTTGGAGCACACCCTCCGGTCCCCCTTTTTGAAGAGGGGAAGCACCACCCCGGTCTGCCAGTCCAGAGGCACTGCCCCCGATGTCCACGCAATGTTGCAGAGACGTGTCAACCAAGACAGTCCCACAACATCCAGAGCCTTGTGGAACTCCGGGCGGATCTCATCCACCTCTGGGGCCCTGCCACCGAGGAGCTTTTTGACTACATTGGTGACTTCAGCCCCAGAGATTGGCGAGCCCACCACAGGGTCCCCAGACTCTGCTTCCTCAGTGGAAGACGTGCTGGTGGGATTGAGGAGGTCTTCGAAGTATTCCCTCCACCGACCCAGGACATCCCCAGTCAAGGTCAGCAGCACCCCGCCCCCACTGAACACAGAATTGACAGTGCACTGCTTCCCCCGCCTGAGCCTCCGGATGGTGGTCCAAAACCTCCTCGAAGCCGTTCGAAAGTCATTCTCCATGGCCTCACCAAACTCCTCCCACACCCGAGTTTTTGCCTCTGCAACCGCAGAAGCTGCGTTACGCTTGGCATGTCGATACCCGTCAGCTGCTTCAGGGGTCCCACAGGCCAAAAAGGTTCTGTAGGCCTCCTTCTTCAGCTTGACGGCATCCCTCACCACCGGTGTCCACCAGCGGGTTCGGGGGTTGCCGCCGCGACAGGCACCGACCACCGTGCAGCCACAGCTCCGGTCAGCCGCCTCGACAATGGAGGCACGGAACAAGGTCCACTCGGACTCAATGTCCCCCACCTCCCCCGGGACGTGAGCGAAGCTCTTCCGGAGTTGGGAGTTGAAGCTCTTTCTGACAGGAGATTCAGCCAGACGTTCCCAGCAAACCCGCACAGAACATTTGGGCCTGCCAGGTCTGACCACCGTCCTCCCGCACCATCGGAGCCAACTCACCACCAGGTGGTGATCAGTTGACAGCTCCGCCCCTCTCTTCACCCAAGTGTCCAAAACACATGGCCGCAAATCCGACGGCACAACCACAAAGTCAATCATCGAACTGCGGCCGAGGGCATCCTGGTGCCACGTGCACATATGGACACCCTTGTGTTTGAGTTTTAGACAGACAACGTTTGTCACCTTTTTCCAATCTGTATTTTTTTTATATTGCAGAATTTAATATATATTTGTTGGGACAAACAAATCAAGGAAATTATGTTTTTTATTGTTGTGTCCGTTCTTCCTTTCACAGATCTACTCTGATAGGCTGGTTTGAACTGGAGAAATGCCTATTAGTGTATCTAAATGTGTTGAAAATGTTTTTAGTGGGGTCAGTTTTGTTTGTATGCTATAGAAAGAGCAGGACTTCATTTGTCTTTGTTAAAAGACCACCTTTGTTTGATGAGAGAATAAAAGTCAACCTGTTTTCTGCACACCTCCTGGCCAGCGTGGTCATTTTGTGATCCTGCATCTCTCTTTACTGCAATTGTGATTATGTGCAGTAGGAAGTGTAGCAGAGATGTTATCAGGTATGTGTGTGTTTATTGTGGTTATATCAGACTGGGGTTGTACTATGCAGATGTTGGCCTCTTTAGAGTCAAACTGAATCGAAACTGTTTGGTCAGAGCTGTGCAGTGTTGCAGGAAGCTGTAGAACAGACTCACAGTAACTCATGTTTAAAACCCTGTGACCTGCTGCCTCTTTCTGTACATGTCATGTGAGGCATGTCGTCAGCTGTATCACCAACAGGACAGTGGTTCTTTTGTCTTGGTCTGTAATTGATCGATTTGAGTCTTGATTGTTAAACTTTGGTGCATGTGTTTGATTTAGCTATTCCTCTTTTTTCTGCATCTTTCTCTACACCACTCACTTGTCCAACAGCCACACCACCATCAGCAAGGAGATAAACTGACCAAGAATCACGGCAGCATTTTGTATGTTTGAGCTTGAAAGCATTTTCATTTTTAGATTGCACAGTCTCTCTTTAATCTGTTATTATCTGAGAGGCTGTTGCTCATTCTCTTACTTACAAGAAGTCCATAAAAAATAGTACTATTCAGCATGAAACCGTGTAGGTTCTGCCTGCAAAAATGTGAGTGCACATGTCTGCTAACAAACATAACCAAAGCCTTTTGGGTGTCATATCGCAATATAATCAATCTCATCTAATACTTTCTTTCTGCATGTGGGATATGTGACTCAGTATGAAGTTATTGCAGCCAGAAATATTGCATACTCAGTGATCCATTTCTAGTTCATTATGGTTATGATTATGAGTCAGTCTGCAATTTGATTTTAATGGCAACACACTGCTGAGTTTGTTCTGTGCTTGAGAGACAATTTACATGCCAGTTACAAGTCGAACCAAAGCTGCGAGATGAACTGAACTATGAGTTTTGTTCCACTGATCATGTAAAGACCTAACCATGTGTTACCGTCCCAGGACGATCAGAGGCGGACAGAAATCACCAAATTTAAAGATTCAGCAGCTTGAATTAAATAAGCACCTGTTTTGGCTGTCATGTGTACAGACATACAGAACATTATACCAGTGTGAGTCATGATTGCTTTTGTCTTTCCCTAGATCAACAAAGAGAATGGCATGGTCGAAGTATCGCGTATAATGAACCTGTACCAGTTCATCCAGTTATACCGAGACATCACCAGCCAGGCTGCTGAAGTTCTGTGTGCAGAGGGTGCCACAGAGGGCCCGTCTGCACCGCTCCCCTCCACGGACTCCTGCCAGGCCAGCATGTGGATGGGCAGGTAGGTGCACATGAAGTGGTCCTTCAAAGGGTCAGCAGAGACCCTGTGACTAATACAGTATTCACCTCAGTGTGTCGTTTTCGCATTTAGAAATCACTGGTGTTTCATACAAAGGATTATTTGGTGGATAAAAATGAGATAATTCATCTTGAAGTGGGGTGCTCATTGACTATGGAGGTACTATGGTATCTACTGACAGTAGATGGCAGTTAGCCTGTGCCCAGTTTGGACTGTTGTGGTCAGGGTCAGGTTATTTTAGCCACATAAAAACAAACCAATATCCTTTTCAGTGCATTCTACATCAATAATATTTTCACTGCTTCACCTTGCTTGTTTGCTGTTGTACCACACAAAACAAGCAATGCACTGCAGATCAGCTGTTTGGATTGTTACAGCGGCACAGCCAGAAAATCACAAGCACCAGCTTTGAAATCTTTCGAAATGTGACGTTTGATTTCAGTCTGTCTCACAAGTTTCTGATCCAAGCAGCCGATTGATTTACAGAACAAGGAGTGCATTTCAGACTACATTATATGTACATTACTGCTGTAAATCTACTAAAAGGCAAAAAAAGACTAATGTCATGACTGGCCTTCTGTTCAGCCATGATGTAATGATTTCAGAGATGGACTAATCAGTGTTTTTATTTGTAAAATGATCACATGTAATTTGAATTGGTTCACTCACAGTGATACACCTAGGGATCATTTTCAAAGCTTTGTAACCTCTTTTGCTCTTTAGTTTATTGTCACACTGTTCTCAGTGAAAAAAGCTGACATATTCTGATGAACTGGACACTTCCTGCTCACCACAGACACACAAAGTCAGCATCTAATTTATCAACATGGAGCTAAAGAGCGTTTAATTATTTAGCACTTCATAGCACCTTACAATTTGCCTCTCATTTACCCATCCAAGAACACACTAATGGCGAGATACCTTGCAGTGTGCTGTCCTGACAGCGTGAGCACTTTGAGGTTTAATGTTTGCCTGAGGAGTGTTCCACTTGTGGACAAGAGGAGCTGGGGACTGAAACCACCACCCCTGTGATTAATGGCCACCACATTTCAATCAGACATTGGCAGTGACCAAAAACGCTAAAGAGCTAAAGAGAGGTTCAGAAACATGACACCAAATGAATGCCAATGCCGCTCCGTGTCTGCTGATTTGCTAACATGTTCACCATAATAACTTTATATAAGTGATTATATGTGTGTGTGTTTACGCTTCAGTCCCCAAGTGGTAAAAAGAAAACACAGGCTGCTTCAATGATGGATTTTTACAAATTGTATTGCTGTAGAATGACTGAATGTTTATCACTCTGGAGAGAAGTAGTGCCTTCCTCCTTTTTAATTAAAATAATTAAAGCAGTCTATTTTCTGTTTGTGTTCATGCAGGGTGAAGCAGCTGACCGATGAGGAGGAGTGCTGTATCTGCATGGACGGAAAGGCTGACCTCATTCTGCCCTGCGCACACAGCTTCTGTCAGAAGTGCATTGATAAATGGTAAGATGACAGAGTGAGCTTGAATTCATGTCGATAGTTATCCATGTCACAGAAGTGTTTTAGTCACGCACAATATGTACAAACATCAGTAATCACTACAAACTCTCTTCTGTGTCTGCAGGAGTGGGCAGAGCCGAAACTGTCCGATATGTCGCCTGCAAGTCACTGCTGCCAATGAATCGTGGGTAATGTCTGATTTCCCCACAGAGGATGAGATAGTCGACTCCATCCTCAATTTGGCTGATGAGGCGGGCCACCCACACAGGCCTTAACACACGCTGAGCCAATTAGATGACAGAGGAAATCGTAGACCTTACATGTTGCAACACAAAATGTCACTTTCACTGAGGAGGAGAATTTTAATCCCCCTAAAATGCTAACATCGCAGACGAAACCAGCAGTTTTCTGCTCCTTAAGTTCTTAGTGACAGGGTTGGGGAATGAAACATGTCTCTTTTTAAGTCCTAAAAAATCCCAGGATGCTCTATGTAACCCAAGTATTGTAGATGTGGTGCTTTATGGGAACTGTGTGTGATAATACATTCAGTATATGTAATATGTTATAATCTATTAATTCAACACACAGAATGCCCAAGAGTACAGTAATGTGTGGGTTCATTTAACTAACATGGAAGGACCTGAGTTGAAGTTTCCTTTCATGTTAAAATGAACAGGACTGAAGTGGAGACAAAGGAGGTGAACTGAGGTCGGCCCTCGTATGCAGAGAGGGTTGTTTAGGCTCATATATTCCTAATAGTAAATTTAAATAAATAGATAGACATTTGGGGGGAGGGAAGCTTATTTGCTTTCTAAGGCTTTAGCCACCACCTGGTTAGCCCAGCTTAGCACAAAGACTGGAAACAGAGGGTAAACTGCTATCCTGACTCTGTCCACATGTAATGAAATCCACCTGCCAGCACCTTCAAAGCTCACTAATTAACACGTGATAGGTTTGTTTCTTATAGTTAGCTTCAGAGGTGCTAGTAGCATGATTTTCTAACCTTTGAACAGATGTAGGCTAACCTTCCCCACCCACCCTCCCTCATTTCCAGTCTGTGTATTTCCCAGAATGTTGACTTGTGCTTTAAGTGCAAATCTAAGACAGAGAGTTTCTTGTCAAACATTAAAACCAAACTTATTTGACATATATAAAGCTATTCTGTAGTCTGTGCAATGTAACCCTGCATGTTTATATCACACATGACATGCCTTATGAGCTGTGTTATGTGAACCTGTTCTTCTGATCCACGTCAGAACCCGACTACTGACCTTACCATCTTTTGGGTGTACAGGACTAACTCGTTTTATATAATTTTAACGACATGGCTTGCTGTGGTGTCTTCTTCGCTGTTGGAAATAACCACTATTTGTCATCTTTGCTGGTTTAATCTTTTTACTTATTATATATTTTTAATGAGTATAATTTTATTAAGGTTATTGTAAACTGATCGCTGTAGAAGTACTGTAGTTTACACTCCCAAAGCAGCCAGTCCTGTCTTTGCGTTGCTCCGCTTTGTCATGCCTATATCTAAGATAACTGATTCATGAGACAGGCAGCTTTATTAGTGACAAATGAACTTAGGTTAAAGTTTAAATCACAGAATAGTTTTATTTCAAATAAGTATTTCTGGTCAGGTTTCTAGATCTCCTGGATCACAGGCAGCACTTTGAGTTGGCTGGTTGTGATTTATGAGAAGTGGATCTAGCTGAAATATTTCATAAAATGTGAAGATGCATTGAGCTTAATTTTTCTTTTAGTGATAACTTTCTATTTTATTTAAATTGAATGCATTATCTAAAGTTGTAATGACATGTAAAATGAATTTAGCATTTTCATTACATTCAGTGAGTTCAATCATTTTTGCATTTAATCAGAATTTGGATAATTAAACAGATTTTTCCAAATAGGAAACTCAACGACTGACATGATTTAATTTTTAAAGTTTTTTTTACGGGTTCGTCCTGAATTGATATTTGCTGAATGTTCATTAAATATACCATAAACATGTGAATTTTAGTTTGACCAAATGTCATTTTTGGTTGTCAATGCTGACAAATCTCACCTTGAAACCTCACTGTAGCTTTCTTTGTGATTTTGCACTACAACAACAGATGATTTTATCTCTGTGGTGTAAAATATTATCTGATGCTGTAATGTGAGACCAGGCACAACCAAAAATGTGCTGCAGTTGGAAACTTTCTTGACTAAATTTAAGAGGAGTTGGCCGTATCAGTGCACGATCCATTCAAAATGTATAAAACAAAGTTGAAAAATTATATATGTAATATGATATAAGAGTGAGAAAATGCTCCATGTGTTGCCACATTTCTTTTCTAGATTACTGTAAAACATCTGATCTCACATACATGCACATTGTGTGTAACTTAGCTAATTCTGTGGAAGGAGTTGTGTTGACTCCTGTTGTACTATCCTTAATAAAGAGATACTCACTTTTTGCACTTTATGACTCTTTGAATTCACTTCCCTGTGTTTTTATTTTATTTATTTATTTTTTTTTATTAAATCTGTTTAATTGACATGAAACAACTGTCTGATGAGAAAGATTGTAGCAGGATTGTTTCCTCATTAGCCTCTGAAATAGCTAACATTGATACATTATGTGTTACAATGCATTGTTTATGTAATAATTCCTCACTTCTCACTATTGGCTATGGTAGAATCATCAAGATAATAAAACTTAGACGTACATTTCGGACGTACAACATCAGCCAAGATAACAGGAAACTGTTGCTGCTATGTAAACAATGTCTCACACACATATGCTTGACCAGTGGATATCATGAACAATCATCATCAGAGTTCATCCAGAAGATGTTAAGACTTGTTTTAAAGACGCCTTAATAAAGCATCACCTACAATTGTTGAAAATTGCACATGCGCAGTACAGATCGCGCGATGGCAAGGTTGGCGGGTTTCGCTATTCAACCTAACCCGAAGCTACAACCAGAAAAGATTTGTCAACACTAACTACATGGACGTGTGGTAGAAATAAGTCGCATGTTTTGTTCTTTTAGAGTTTAAGTAAGTTGCTGTCAGCTAACTTTAGCTCGGTTTATTAGCCGGGCTGCCCGGACTGTGAGTCCCAGTGCACCGGGGGAGTGTTAGCATGTGTACCCAACGTGGTGCCAGAACCAGAGCTGGGTGAGCGGGCAATGTAACGAGAAAAAACAGAGGCAAAGAAAGAAAAAGAGAGAGTCAACGAACAAGAAGCTGCCGGACAAGAGTGAATGCGGGCCTGACTTTTATAAAAGGCTGAAAGACGGACACCGAGCTGGACTGACGGCTGTTGGACTAGTAAGTAATATTAGCTGGCTGCTATGTCTGCTGTTGACCTTGTTGATGTTTGGCTGTTAGCGAAGTTGTCCTAGTTCTTAATTCTAAGTAATATAATCATAACAAATAGACGAGTACAATTGTCCATATTTACCACATTGAGATTACACTGAAACTGGAACTACTAAATTACAAAAATAACAATTTTAGCATAGTGTTGCTTTAATAGTAATTTAATTCAGCCAGTACACAATACATAAATTATGACATGATTAATTGCTTTTTAAAAATGTGAGGACAAAAATAGGAAATAGGAAAAAAATATGAGGACTCTTATCATAAATTCAAAGAGGAAATTGTGGCTGGCGTTGTAACGTTTCCTGCGTAGATGAACAGCAGTGTATAGACCTTTTCACAGCAGCCATTTTGTCATGAAAAACACAATACTGATTAAGGTTCAGTTCCATTCAGGTCAAACAGAGTCAGAGAGCTGCTGTGCTGCATTCTGCAGCATTTGTTTACACATGAAAAACTACAATATATGAAAAATTAAAATAATCCTAATCCGTTAGTCTCTTCACAGTTGTGATAACATGAGTTTGTGATATTAATATCACCATAAAGCTAATCCTAATATATTTACCTGGCCTCTCAGTCTGTTCTGACAAAATCATGCAAATCAAGTGAAATTAGTGTGTGTGTGTGTGTGTGTGTGTGTGTATATATATATATATATATATATATATATATATATATATATATATATATAGTTTTTTTTGAAGTCCTTTGTAACATACACACTTTGTACTCACTCGGCATCACATCATCATATACAAAGCCCCTTCATATATTCAGATCCACATATTTAAGTACACTTAACAATGTGTAAAATAAAATAACTCCCAACAAAATGTGGCACACAGTGATGGTGGCAAAATTCACAGATACGGAATTTCATGCAGCCTAGAAATTTTTTAAAGTTTTTATCGTGTTACAAGAGGTATGCAATGCCAGATTTCTGCACCAAGATAAACATAAAATAATAAACATTCCCTTGTTTTGAAATTCATTCAGGGTGAGGAAGTTTTATAAAAATATGTTACAAAAATATTCAGACAGAGCTTGTGCTGTCTTGGTTCATCACTCAGTTTGGTTAGTGCCAACATCCGCCTTCACTGCATCCACAAGAAAACTGAGCTCGTTGCACAGTGTCTCATGGCGGTAGGCCATGCGGATTTGTGCCACATTTGTCCGCCGAATGTCATTCCCCTTCGGTCCGTCCTGTAGGTAGTTGGATCCAATGAAGTGTTTTTTTTCCTGTGGGCGACAAGGTGAAAAAGGTGTCTATCAGACTACACGGATGTGAAAATCTTTTCAGTATATGTGATTGTATGGTAATAGTTGTGTGGTTAAACCGTTGACCTTTCTATATGTTGACAAGCTGCTGTTTTGTCAGTTTATAGCATGACTGAATATTTTTAGTAATTTAATTATTTTTTTTTATTACATTTTTTTGTAATTAGGACAAGGTATTCATATGAGCTGTAGAACAAGGTTTGATGTTGGACTTTCCCATAAACTAAAATTTCATAGTGATGCAGTTCAAAGGGTGAAGACTTTCTGGACTTCTCGTGTTATTAGTACATCATTTGTCCACCAAACTAAACGGTGAAATGTCTCGCTCACTACGACAGTAGTTCACAAGCTTTGTTAAACTTTCTCCGGTCTTAGTTATCTTATTAACAGAGTCAAGAAACTTTACCTGATGTGAGAGTCCGCTCTGCACCACACTGTTTCTGGCTATCTCACACAAGTCACAGGTACTGAGCTTCCACAGCTGGGCTGCAATTGCATACTCCTCCATCAAGGCCTCCTGAAAGGGTTCAAGGGATCGTTTGTGATAGTGTTACCAAGAACATGTACCACAAAGTGTTTTGTTCGCTATGACAGTTATTGGCTTTGTGATCCTTACAATAAGAGCTCAAATGATGAAAATTCTACAATTTCTCAGGTTCTTCTCTTTGCCATATATCATAGTTAGTTCTTTCTTAAAGCCCAAGGTTGAAATCTTAATATTTGATGAGCTTGTTGACCAGATGTCTCTGAACTAGTGTCACTCTTATTTCTGCTGTCAGTTCTGATGTTGAGGTGTTCTCATCCTCTCCCTGTGGTTCTCACCTTGGTGTAGTGGAACTGCATGGGGTCGTCAGTGGACAGTGACACACGCAGGCCTTTCTGCAGAAACTCTCGGAGAGGGTTCTTGGAGTACTCAAGGAACAGGCTGTTGTTGCTTAATGGGGACATGGCGATCGGGACCTGGGCTAGGTAGTACAGGTACTGCAACACAGGACTCTGAGGAGGAGGAGGACAAGGACGTGTAGACACCAAAGTAATGTCAGTAAAGCTATGTGTCTTTTTGACATGTGACTGGAGGAGATTCACTGACAGATGGGGTAAGTTGTTGTGTGATACAAAAATTTAATTCATTCATTCTGTTTATTTGGTCAAAATACTTCCAAATGTCACTCTAAGGCCTGTTTGTTACTCTACCTGTAACTTCAGCTCAAGTGATGTGTAGGGGTGGGCGATATACAGTATATTGTCTGTGATATCATCGTGAATGTTGTTTCAACGATGTGCAAATTTACATTATTGAGTATTCAAGTTAGCTCACCAAAACAATGACACGCATGGCGAAACGCTTCACATCATCTATAAACAGCACATCTAAACAGTTACCAGAAGACCAGTTGAGACAGGGAGCTTGATGATGAGCAAAGGAAGTGAGGGGGAGAGACGCTGTGTGTGTGCTCGCACGGCGCCTGTGTAGCTGTCTCCACAGACACAGAGGGAGAGAGAGGAACATTTCACTGCACGTGCCCCAGTATGAATTTCATCAGCGTTCAAAAGTACCTTTTTGAGGTTGAGTCCATGAGAGATGTTGTCAGCTGTGAGAAAGGCGGTAACCAGATGTGTGATGGAGCCAGCCTCTCCACAGTGGGGCCGGAACTGGAAGGTGTTCAGTCCTCGCTCTCTATATAGGGACAAATAATGATCTAGTGTAATACCAGTAGTAATACTGTACATTTGACAGGGTTCATTTATTTAATTTTTTTTTATTTATTTATCCTGTTCAAGCTTCTTTTTTTTTTCTCTAATCAATCAAGCACCAGACTGTACCATAGCCATCATGGACATCTGCCCTTTTTATTGATGCTTTTTTTTTATTTTTTATTTTTTATTTTTTTACAGTGCCCAACAATGCAAAGTAGTTCTTAAAATGTCTGGTGTTTGGATCAGGCTTCATTACAGATGTAAAAGACATGTAAATCCTGGCTGGAAAGCTGAACATCTTGTCAAGATATCAGTCGCTACGTTTACATGCAGCAAGAAATTTGAATTTCTGATCGTATCATATAATGCATTGCATAAGACCGGCTCACTTGTCTGAGTATACATGCCGTTCAGAAATCTGTTCATCGGATAAATGGCCAGAACATGGCTGACTCTGTTGCGCTAGGTGGCGCTGTAGCCCTCTCAACAAAGAGCCACTTTCGGTTGACCTCTACTTATTAGCAACAACAAACTACAGGAAGGCATTCAAACAAAGATTACATACGAGTAGATGGACGATGCTACAGCTGCGTACGTTTCATGCATTATTTTCGTCCTAATAATGCATATAAAAAGAACGCATCTTTTGGCTTCCGGGTGAAAGCCCCAGCGGAAAATGTCGCGCATGCGCAGAATGCAAAATCCGCTTCAGATCCGATGCTGCTGAGTATACATGGCGTTAAATATCAGACTATGAACAAATTATCTAGGTGTTCTTATCCGATTTTGAGATGTCCAATGTGTGTCTGAAATAGGTCTGAACTAGATCGGACTAAGGTGTTTACAAGCACTTTAAAAAGTCTAAACTAAGTCTGATACAATCAGAAATTTGAATTTCTTGCTGCATGTAAACATACTCAGTTGGAGCACTTTGCCAGGCCTGTGATTAACTTGCTAACTTCTTGTAATTAGCATGACTCCAAGGTGCTAATTGGATTAGCATTGTCATAAAACCACTGGGGAACCTTCTTGCATGCACACACAGGACTGCAGGACTTACTTGCGCAGATTGTTGAGCACCATGATGTTGGCATACATGTAGAACAGGTAGTAGGTGTAGGGAGGGTTGTCATCTGTGGTCCACGCCTCAGGCTTTGGGCTTTTGTAAGAGAACATGTGGTCACTGTGTTTGGACTCATCATCCACGCTATCAAATCCTGTTACCTGAACACAACAAAGATAAGATCTGCATAACAAATATTACACAACCATGCATGTTTTTTTCACCCATGTAAGAAGATTCAAAAGATCCAGAAAAAGAAGTGCAGACTTGCAGATAGTCTTTTTCTTTCTTGTCTGCACAGTTTGACTTTTGTCTTTAAAACAAGTCTTACCATCTTCTGGATGGAGTTTGACAACTCCTTACTAAATATCTTTGAATAATCAAGGTGAAACTAACAGATAAGACTGCTATTTCACTTTGAAAGCTTCATGTTTGTTACAGACCACACCGTTCATAAAAGAACTTACATATTTCAGGAATACATGTATTGCTTTGTGCTTTTGTGGGTTGACTGTGGCCTCAAAGAGGGGGAGGAAAACATTCTCCAGCATCTTGGCGTAGTGTGGAATTAACTCCTTTGACCTGAAGATGTCACTGCAAGCCAAAAGGAATCAGATCAACTTATCTCCCCAGACAAACAACACAAACATCTCAGTTTGTTTGCTCCTTTAGAACAATCTGATGAGTTTTACAAGTATTCCTTAATTGTTAGCTGTCTTTCCAAGTTTACAGCCAAAGATTTGGCAACAGTGACATTAGGATTTTTCTTACTTCAAAAAGTTCATCTTAAACCAACTACCTGAATTGCATCAGTCATTAAAAGAAGAAGAGGAAACAATATAATAATAATAATAATAATTGTGAACATGAGGCCTTGGTTTACGAGTAACCTTATATAGTGGCCATAATAATTATGTAACAGTTGGTCTCAGGTTGCTTTTTTTCATACGTTACAAGCACATTTAAAGACTCTGGCCCTATTGTGTTAGTGAATGTGGCTGTTGTCTGAGCTTTCCTCTGTTTACACTGAGTACTTACTAGATCCTGGGAATTTGGATCATCCATCTCATGTTGGGGGAGTGGACCTTATGCTGGATGAACCATGTTGCTAGGCTCTGCCACTCACTGACAGAGCGGCCGTAAATGGACAGACGGGGCTCAGCATGCTGGTACTTACTCTCTTCCAACTCTTTAGCCACTTCCTGAAACAGACGCCAAACCACAGGAAGTAGATTGTGTTTCTTGGTAGAGCAGAAGTAACTGACACATAAGCCTACTTTAAGTACCAACGAAGCAAGTGTATTTTATACTCCAGAGAAGTATTATAGACACTGGAAAAACTTCTCATTTCAGTTTAGTGCCACTAGTGGTTGCAAGACATCTACAGCCTGTGGCACACCAATTATCATAGAAGTTTAAAGTCTTTGATATATCTACACAAAAATCACTGAAGATACATTTAGTTTGAGTTTTGAGGAGAAAGAGAAATTCTACTTGAAATCAAAGGCAAAAAGTGAAATAGCGTGACAGTAAAGATCATTTATTACAAGGACTATTGAGTTTTTTTTTATGTTTATGAAATTGTTTTTTTTGTGTGTGTTTTTATCCTTAAAAAAAGAAAGAAATCTCAGCTGTAATTTGGCACAGCTGCATTTTCACCTATTTTGTGTCATAGGCCTTGTACTGCAGACACTTTGAAGGAGAAGGCACAATAGCTTACCATCTACCATTATCTATGACGTTATCTTCTGCCGGCCTAGCCTCATTTTACCGTCCTGCTCTCATCCAATAAAATGTTTTGTTGTCGGCCCTCTGCCTGAATCCATTTGAATGCAGCATAAAGTATGATATTTGTTACATTTAGCCAGCATACCAGCACAATACCAGGACCCTAAAGCAACTAAATGGAATACAGCCATCATTAATCTCATCATTTACACGTCTTACACTACACTGTGACAAGTCATAATGTCTTCAGCGGAAAAAAGCCTATAGGCCTGTTCTGTAGACTGTGCTTCATTGATTTGTCCCTGACCCTCATTATCATTCCTATTGCTTCATGGAGTTCATGACTTCTCATAATTCTAGTGTAGCTCTGTCCAGCTTTAGAAATCTAATTAACTGGATAAATGAAAACACCGGTATTCTGGGCCTTTCAAGTGATATAAGTGCTGTAACTTATACTACACCTTGATGAGACGTGCAAAGTATTCTCCCTTGATGTAGTTGTCTGTTTTCAAGTAAATCTCACGCAGCTCGCTGGCTCCCACAGGGTTGTATTTGGAGTTGAACTTGTCAAACCGATGAAATGTTTGTCTTCCCTAAGAGAGTAAATCGTGAGAGAGAGAGTGAATCTAATGTACTGATGAGCACATTTCAACAAAGTGACGATATTGATTATTTTCAGATTACACATTAAGAGGACTTTGCATGGAAATGATTGCATAACAGCATATGAAATGTATGAACACACATAATTGCATCCTTGTGTCAATAAGTACAGGTTAGTGAAATGAGCTGTAGCTATTTGAATAATGACAAATTAGTTCTTGGCATGCACACTGAGTTATTATGTGATTACCTGACCTCAAAAATGTTGTCTTTTTGGATAGACTCTACAAGGTAAACCCGATGTCAGCAGTCTGGCAGAAATGGTACTGAAAGTTTAAGTTTTTAAGCACTTGAAACTTACTGCGTGGACATCCAGAGAGTCTACAGTGAGGTTGTAGGGATCCATGTTAAGTTTGTTGAAGACTTCCTTGAGTGTGATCTTCTGACCGCCCCTCTCCAAGACCACACGATCTGCTTCTGTCTGGTAAGTGGCCTTTATAAATTTCAGCAGATGCTTCTGGTTCATGCAGGCAGCAGCGTGTATATGTGTATCCACCTGTGTTTGACATAAAGCAAACAGTGGCAACGGTTATGACTTTATTGGACGTGTTCCAGTAGATCCATAAACTTCAGTTTATTTAGATTAAGTACAATGAAGTTAGAAATAACCTCTGCTGTATTAAGAGCCGTTCAGGCTGAAGCAAAGTTTCTACTGAGTTATTAATTGCATCCTGAACTACATGGAAAATACCAACCAACCTTTCTGACGTTGTAGAAATCTCTGTGTGGAACACATTTCAGCTCTTTGAGCTCTGCCATTTCATTGAGCATTTCATGAAGGTAGAACTTAGAGGCCAAGAAGTTCAACCGTCTGTGACAGTAGGTTTTCCTGTAAGGCAACGCAACATATCAGCAGAACATTTAGTGTAGGAAAATAAGAGAAAGTAGTTTTAAGCATCATCCTGTTGACTAGCTTTCTGCTCCAGACAGTTCAAGGATGGAAAGTTATTCAAACCATCTTGTGAAAAATCACTGTAAAAACTGTGTGAAATGTCTATTGTTGTTAAGAACGTTTAAAACACTTATGTACTGACGTTGGTCCATCAACTATCATTGCGAGGACATGACTCAGGTCTATGGCAAAGGTCTCCAGGTCAGGATAAGGGAGGCTGTGAGGCATCTGTTGTTTCAGTGCTTCAGCATTGTCATAAACATGAATTATGCCATCCTTCATCTCCAGCTCATAGTTCAGGTCCTCAGGAATTCCCTCCATCGAGTATGGGTCCTCTCCTTCATGAGGGTAAGGCAAGATGTCTGCAGAGGTTGGAAGTAAACAAACAAAGAGGCAAATAAGTCATTTGTACTCTGGGACTATGAGATAGCATCATGTCAAATAATAAGACTCCATTTACACTATCACTATTATAAACTGTGTAATTGATAATAATTAATGATTTACCATGATGAAAAAGCAATTTACAATATTGTACCTCCCAGTATTTTTTTTAGAGTTGTTAGCACACAGTTTGTTAATCTGTGAGACACAATTTTCAAATTTTGTTAACATCTTTGTCACTGAGGGAAGATCATGTTCTTGAACCATCTTCTGTGGCTGAAGGTTGAGTTTGTTGAAATGGTTGAGTTTGTTGGTGGTTGAAATGGCTGCTTTGTTGCGAATGCTAACTCTGCAGTCATCTGCTTAATCTAAACAAACACTTCCTGTGGCTTCACTGTTTGCCAAGGTTAGAGCTGAGGAAGAAAGCAGTTCCTCTTTATTCTGTTTTTAACTATGTTCTCTTTAAACTGTTTCTTCTAACTGCTTGAGCTTATAAACTCACTTTATTTAGTTCCTACATTTTATCTAAATCTATATATTAATCTTACATATATGGCTGATCAAAAAGTGATTAATGAAAAGATGATAAAAGACTAATTTTGCTGTAGCATGCACATGGACAGATTACCAGTACTGGTCATATCCATGTATCATATTTTATCAGTGACTTCCCTCTTATTTGCACTTTGGAGAAGCTTCTGAAAGCTTGTCCCTGTCTGTAGTTAGGAATAGTTCCTCGACTGACACACTCTTCACACCAACTCTGATACACAATACAGTACAAAGATGTTTTAAAAATAGGCTTCTAGAATAGTCGATACAGATCTAGGCTGATCATTGTTATGCAATACACAACAAAACGAAAACAGCATTGCAACAACACTGTAACCTGTGACAGCAAATTAAGGTTGAACGCTTTCATTTTTACTAGTCACAGACACACATTGCATTCAGTCTATGTTGGGTATTATTTCATCAATGTCTTATATTGTCTAAACATTGATGTGCCATTCACATGTTATATAATTGTGATCAGATTCATTTCAAAGATGAACTGATGAGGAGATAAACCTCAAAGAAAGAAAGTAAGTTTAAGAGAAATTTACAGAGAACTGCAATTTCATGGTGTGTTGCAAAATATTTTGGCTGCTACATTTTCTTTCAGTTGATCAGCCATTGGCAGATAACGGTATCTCTGCATTTAGCTCTGTGAGTGGGTGTTTTTTTTTTTTTTTTTTTTGCTGAAACACACCTCAGTGACCATGTAGTACCTTTCTGACTTTTTAGCCAATAAACAGTTTTTAATCTTCTGTGCTGATGCTTTAAATGGGAGTGTTTGATATCCATGCAAGTAGTAGAAGTGCTCCAACCATCACATAACATTCTATGGGAAAAATAAACAGGACTTTTACTTCAGGAACCAGGTGCTCCCACAGTAGCTACAAAGATTGTCAGGAATATTAAATATTACCCTGTAGAGTTCTTCTAATGAAAAAATAGGAGGTTCTTTAAGTGCCCCTACCTGGCAAGACCTCATCCTCTTCCTTCCATGTCTCATTTTTGGCATTTCGGAGGAACTGGGCAGCAGTTCTTGGGAAGTGGTGGTAAGCTAGCCTGGAGTATTTCTCTCTGATGAACAGCGCCTTAAGGAGACTTTGAGCTGCCTGTTCATAATCCTCAACCGTGATCTGGAAAGTTCATGGAAAAAGAGAAACTTTGGCCAAACTTTATTTTTTGCTTTATTTTTAGTCTTGCTCTCATTATTTCATACATCCACTCCTCTTAGTGATAGTGTTCATTTTTGGGTGTATGGAGACGTATGAAGCTAGTTACACATTCATATGATGTGTAGTTGATAATTTTAAACTTAAGCTTTAATCCTGTTTACCCCTGCACAGTAATCTCCACTGATGGTCAGTCTCTGGAAGTCTGGGAAGCTCTCTGGGAGACTAGGTTCAGGTGTGATGGGGGAGAGTATTGAGGATCCCATAGACATGGCCCAGTCGCCAGCGACAGGTATCTGCAGAGATACCGACTGCGAACGCTTCAACATGAAATTCTTCTTCCTAGAGACACACAAGAGGACAAACATTAGTCTTGACAGAGTAAAAGCTCACAAAGATTTTCAGTATTTTCTTTTATTTGTGTAGAGGTGGAAGATGTACTGTAAAAGCTGTGCAGGAGCACATTTTCATCAAACATATTTCCATTTCCTACTTCTTGGTCGACTCCTGAGATTGCTGCTCAGCCAGCTCCCTCTGCAGCGCCCGCTCCCTGTCCTCATGCAGGCCAATGGGACAGTCTTCCGGCACGGTGAACAGTGCCATAGCATCCTTTGTGTCTTCCTCTTTCAGGGCAGAGGCGTACACCTTCTCTGCTAGCAGACGTACCTTCTCATCCACCTCACTCATTGACATTTTTTGGAAAAGCTGTGGCATCTCTGAAAGAAAGATTCAAGGTTCAGTGAGTGCTTTTTTGTCTTGCCAAGAAAGGTTGGCTGTACAACAAGGTATCTCAAAAGAAAGTGTGTATTATAATTAGAAGTTAGAAACCGGTTGATTTGGTGAAGGCAGGGTTATGCCAAATAATCATGACTAAGCCTTTTTTTACAGTTTTTTTTACAGTGAATTTTCCTTCAGAGTTAAATCTTATGTCAGGAATTCAATGGAAAATCAGCAAATCTTCACTGGCTGGGCAAAGATTAAATTTTTACTGGACTTACATTGCGATCACAAGAGAATTAGTGACTCACAGCTATCATTAACAGTAGAAGTATGTTGTGGCTTGTGTACTTGACAATCATAGTTACAGTTTTGATGCAATAACAGAATGTGAGCAACTCGTTAACATGTTGAATTTTATCTCACTAATGTGAAGACATATTGTAGGAGAGATATCATTAGTGATGGCAGTAAATAAAATACCAATAAGATAAACATGAGCCCCACAAATCCAAGTTTGAGGTAGTGGGTGTCACCTCATCTTAACTCACACCAGTAAACATGTCTTGAGTGGCTGACTTGTGTTTCATCACTGGCTGAAGATTTCAGTCAAGTTGTCAGGCATGTTACAGTAAACACAGTTAATCACTGTCCCGGGCTGAGACTGGCGGTGTGACCTTAACCCCCGAGGGCTAAAAAGGGTCATGCTTTTTGGGATTACACAGCACTGGGAATGGTGCAACACAGAAAAAACAGAAAACATCTTGCTTCCACAGTCTGTTATTTGTCTGTTGGTCACTTTGTTTAGCTTACTCGATGTGCGACAGTGTTATTGCTTTTAATCTAATAGTGCTGCATTACTAGGCAGTTTACTTGCTATATGAAATATAAGTTTGCAATTTATGAGTGCTCAACTTGGGGGGCATGATTTGTTTATAGAAGATTAGTTGACACACACATTAAGGTTAAATGTTTTTCATTCTTCCTGCATTTTTCCATGGTAATCTTTAAAGTTAGTCAAAATAATCTTTCTTTCTAACTCTATCTATATCTTGGCTATTTACATTTCTCACTAATTCCCACCATCCACTTGGGAACAATAAACTAAGAAAACATTCCCAAAGAATCTGCACATACGTATCATGATAATTGACATGATTCTGTTTTTCTGGCTTTTACTTTAAATGGAAAAGGAATGTCTGACTTTGTGCTTTGAACTGCTGCTGGTAGCATAGCATGTTTTTTGTTCCCAAGACATTTTAGATGGGAAACAGTAATGTTTATTTGTATTGACCTCATTCTCTTATATGCCCATGGCATGAACAAGGGTCCTATTTTTAAACATCAGACTCTGTGAGTTTATTATCTGATCAGAAGAGATGAAGGACAGCAGAGTTGTTTTTTAGATAGCTTCGCCTGCTCATGTGAAAACTACTGTTGCTATCCAACATCCAATCAGTAGTGGAGATGTTTGGCTATACTGATCATCGTGTCATCACTGTTGCTAATAATATTTATGTTGCAGCCAGTGTTGACCACTTGACCAGTTCCACCATCAGTGGAGGCATTTGAATCAACAAGGACAAGACAGGATATGCAGTACCATTGTATCAAGTAGCAAATTTCTCTCCATATATTCATCCTGCTAAGTGGTTTACATGCAACTCTATCCATCTGAAAACTTTGAGCAATCTTGGCACCTTCACAGATGACACCTTTAACACTTGCCCTCACATTGGCACAATTTTCTGAGTGTTCCTTGGCTAGCACATTTTTGAAGCAGTCACAGTGAGCACAGTCAGCAGTGGTGAGCTGGTCAACATGTGTACATTCTCCCTGCTAGAACAGCTGAGCAGCTTCTAGGGTGACCTTGACCTACATCCTCCTATAATAGAAACCTGACTCACATAAAGCAGTCTGAGTATGTCGGCAGGGTCTTTCAACATATCATGTAAAATTTCAGTTTATGTGTTGAACTACTTTTGCAACCTAACATATAAAAAAAACTTCTTACAGTAATAAATAATCAAGTAATGCACAATACTCACATTTTGATAGAAATATCTACCCCTGTTGTTTCAGCTGTCACTTTTGGCTAAAGGCTGGTCTACAGTCAAATCAGATTTGACTGCCTCAGACCGTAGATGCTGACTGAACCTCTTAGTAGCTGTTATTTGTCATCACATTTGCATCTCAGTGTCACTTCACGGCTTCAAAATTGAGAGAGGAGACTCTCTCTGTCTCTTACCTTCTGTTGTGGTTTTGGCCATGTTTCACTCTGTTTCTGTCTGTTGAATCTCTTGAGCTCCTGTTGACTTTTTCAGCATTTATGTGTCTGCTTCTGTCCCTTCTAGACTCCCTAGCTCTTAGTTTATGGCTCCACTATTTTCATATGTGGGCCACTTGTTGTCGTGTCTCAGAACAATTTGAAGTGTTACGGAAACCTCCTGACACTCTCAAGGCCGTCCTCAGGTCTTGTGTCTGTTTCTTTCTTGGATCTACGATGCGTTCTCTCTTGGGTTTTCACTTCAACTGCCCAAGTCAGGCTTTGCTCGTCTGTTTATGTGGAACAGTGCCTGTATGTATAATGCAGCTGCTAGTTGTTGCTGTCTTGAGTGTCCCTCTCTATCTCTATTTTAGGGTGTTGAGAGCGTCATGGCAACAGGGACTCTTAATCCAAGCTGGTATGTCACAACTGGCGGTTAACATGTGAGCAGCTATCTACTGGATGAAGTGATGAGGCAATGAAATGTTACAGTTCTCGGGTATTAAGTCCTGGGAAAGTACATTTGAAGAAGAGAAGGGTCATTTACTCAATGTAAACAGTCTTTTTTAGTATCCATTATCAAAAAAGCTAACAACTCCAGCTCTGCTTTGTGGTTAAGTTAGAATGTAAGAGCTTATGCAGCTTCAATCTGTGTTTACCCCAGAAATAATTCTTGCAAATTAATTTTTATTAAGAAACTAAATTTCCTTAAATCTGGCAGGGGATTAAAAGAAACCCAGTTAATGCCATGCACAGTCAGTAGTTAACTGCTTTTGTGTTTAATTCAGTGCAACTCAACATCTAACTAAATAAAGCAAGTACAAGTTAGGCAGGCAGGTACATATTTTCGTGCATATTAATGTGTTCTACCTTTAATGGTAAATGGACTGTACTTATAAAGCGCCTTTCTAGTCTTCCGACCACTCAGAGCTCTTTTACACTACATATCTCATTCACCCATTCACACACATTCCTACACTGATAGCATTAGCTGCCATGCAAGGTGCCAGCTGCTCACCAGTTTTAGGAGCTAACCATTCATACACATTCACACACTGATGGCACAGCATTTCAGAGCATTTTGGGGTTCAGTATCTTGTTCAAGGACAGTTCAACATACAGACTGGAGGAGCCGGGGACCCAGAGATCATCTGATTAGTGGACGACCTGTTCTGCCTCTGAGCCACAGCCGCCCCTAATACTTTAGGTGGTTAATATACTAGTAATACTAGTGAGTCTCTTCTTTACAGAGCATGTGGATCACTGTAGAAATTTCCTTGTTGGTTTCATGTTTTTGTTCTCTGCAATAAGAAACTAGCTACAGCTGTTTCCTGTAATGCATCTGTAGCTCTTAAATTCAGGTTGTCACAATATCAGATTTCACTTCACGATTATCGTGGCCCAAAGAATTCCTTACCCGAACAAATAACAATAATGCTATCGGTCAAATTCATCTTCAACTTTTATTGTGTTTTGTGCCTTTTTTTGGCAAATGAGTAACACAGTAACATGCATCACTGTTACCAACTCGGTGTGGGAATGATAAGAATGTGTACTATGTGTTCTTATTCAGGCTACTGTACACAGCAGAACTCAGCCAGTGTAGCTCTTCTGAACATGTGGCCAACTAAAGACAACCGGGTGTGTAAGGGCATTACATTTTATTCATGCTGCTCTCTTGCAGCTTAACAAGTTAACAATTGTTAAGCACCAATAACCAATTTTAGATTTGAAGTGCAAACATTGTGACAGCGTGGTGAACTGTGACATGAGAGCATGTTTTGAAAAGTGGAAGTGAGAGTGACACTGGTGTCTCCTAAGAGAGACCATTTTTGCTCTGTCACTTCATATTACTGAACTATTTACTCACCTTTCCCTAAGCAGGGTGTAGACTGCTGCTTATAGAGGGGTGTGTCCCTTCTCTTCATTTTGACCTGTAATGACCAAAGATAAACAGACAATAATTGATTAACAATTGAATAATGCACCTTACATTAGTGAAATAGTAACTCTGGTAAGTTCTGCGAAAGACAGGTAAATACATGACTCCAGAGGTGACTAATGTTGACTTGACATTGTGTACATAGGGATAAAGTCTTGCATCATTTCTGGGTTAATCTCCATATAATTAGCTTTTGTTTGTCAAGTAAAGTATTTGCCATGGTGTGTCAGTTCTAGGTGGGTCAGTTTTGGTTTTTCAGGTCTGGGCTGGTGTACAAACTTGTTTTTTGTTTGTTTTTTCTTTTAGATATTTATTGGCCTTATCGGCTTTATTGTACAGAGACAGCTGAAGGGTGACAGGAATGTGGGGAGAGAAAGATGGGGAATGACATAAAGCAAAGGATCGGATTCGAACCCTGGGCCACTGCGGCAAAGACTGAGCCTTTGTACATGGGGTAGAATATCTTCACGAGCTATTCTGGCAAATTAAAGAGAGACAAGAAGCATCTCTTAGCAATGTCAGTCCTTTAGTGGATGGTCCCTTTAATACTCTCAGCTCTGTCTGCAGCACATGGAGCGTTAGCAAAGCAGCATCACAGGTGGTCCAGAGTTAGCAGTGTCTTTACGGTAAGTCGCTAACTAGGTTGTGATCACCATTTCCCTTTTCACTGTAACTCTGGTATGACCCTGACAGCAGTCTCGCTAATCACATCGGTTTGCTATGTTAGTGAGATAGCTAGTCAGCTAATGTATTGAGTAACGTAGCAGAAGTGCAAAACCTGTTTTGCCATGTTAAAGTTACTGCAGTGTTACAAACCCTCCAGTGTTTCAGTAGACACAAACCTTTCATTTCTTAACAAGGCTTTCATTGTCAAGCATTTGCAGAAATGTGTTGTGGAAAACCTGCAACTCGACTCTCAGTATGTTCCAATCAGGAATGGGAAGATTTTTTTTAGCTTTATCTAAAAAGCTAAAACATGGTAGTACAGTTTGAGAACCTCGTAGGTCCTAGTCTAGATAGTTAGCATTTAAAGAACTGCTCTGTTGAAGTTTAGTTCCTAATAAAATAAAATTTGTTTGTTTGTCTTGGCTACAGTTATGAGGTCCTAAGATTACAGTGCATGCGTAGATAAACAGTGTTATTATATTTTAGCTTATCAGGAAGTGCACTAAAGGAGACCATCAATGGAACAAGACGACACGTCTGAGGTTGGTGAAACAGACGTGAGCTCAGTTTCAGAAAGGAGGTGAATTCTTGGCTCCATATTTAGGTCAAGTTCAACTGGTGCTGAGGTTTGTCAGAGGATTCATGTTGTAAAAAAGTTAAAATATAATACAGGAGCAGAATGCAAAAATACAGATTTAATTTGTGCAAGTGAGAAAAGTTTGGTGTTGTAGCAGTGTTAAGTTGCAACTTAAATGCTGATGATGTTGAGGCTGTACACAGCACTTGTCCATTAAAACGTGTTTGTAATAATAGAGCTGTTGGAGGCTCAGTGGACTTAGGAGATAAAAGTGCAGATCAGTTCCCTCCAGCCACACACAAGCAGTATTTACTGCACTGTGTCCATTACTGACACAGTCTGGTTGACCTGCATATTAAATGGAGGCCTCATTTGATTTTACACAGAAAAGCGTTTAATGCTCGCACAGTGTGTGATTTTACAAAGTGCTGTCTCATTCCTCATACAGCATTTTGAGTCTTTGCAGCCTCACTCAGGCACATATGACAGTAACAGTGAAAGTCTAGTGAACAGTGCGTTGGTTGTGAAATTTCCTGTTTCTTTTTTCCTGTCAGAAGAATGTATATGCAACCAACACTGAGTCACACTGAGGGTGTATTACTGAGCTATAACTTGCTTTAAAGATTACAGTGGTTGTAGTCATCCAGTCTCAGGGCACTTTTTTACAACTGAACTGGACATGTTGAGACTAGTTGCAGATGAAATGTATGCATAGCAAGTTGATACCTGGTGATGGAATGCATTGTATGCATTCAAACCAAATACATTTAAGACATACATAATATAAAATATGATTAATGACCAAGCTAAATTATGGCAGAGTGTATTTGTTTCTGTCAACAATTTTTACTTTAAATTGAGCAGTTGTTTTCATTCTTCAGGTTTGACAGGATGAAATTATTTTAGCTTTAATTGACTGTCTAGGAAAAAAAAAAGTGTGGCTTCAAAGCTAACAAATGTTAGAGCTTTTTTGTCAAATATAATTAAGTCAGCAAGTTATCAAAACTTTCTTATAGTCTAGTAATTTAATTAGATTTGGCTAAAAGTTTGATGAGCAACATTTTTTGTAGATGGCTAAAACTATTTTTGCTTTGGATGCCATTGGCATTCAGTACACAATGAGATGAAATGACTGACTATAACTAATGTATGTCTAAATCTTGGATCCTCTAGTTTGTCCAACAGTTTTGTTTATGACCAAACACCTTCAAAATTCATGACATTCTCATCACCCTTTAGTTCTTTTAGTACTAATTAGCATACATTAGCATGCGAGACTAAGGCTTTGAACACAGACATCATATCAGCCTAGCATTATTACCATGTAAGTTTAACAATTAGTTAGTGACCAGAGCTCCTAGCATAGCTGAAGACTGTTTTATTTCATAATTATGTGATGTTATGGTGTATTATCACACGGTACAGGAGGATTGCTAGGATAGTGTCTACCATCTCTCATTACATATCCACATTGTAAAAGCACTCACATGACCTCAGCAGGTACTCTTATCTTGTACCCCTACAGTTGCATGTGGTGCAAGATAACAGTTCATGGCATGTAAATTTTAGCCATCATGACCAAGAAATACATGACTGGTTGATTCACAAATCGATTGATTGTAGAAACAACATGTGACGAAAATAAGTGGAATCAGTTTGTTGAAAGTTCAAGTTTCTTTGGTTGGATTGTGCTTCGTACCTTTCCAGGTAGACTGTTATTATCATCCTAGCTTAGTCATTGACTTCGGGGCTGATGGTTTATTGTACACAATCAGCCTAAACAAACACAAGCTCATTAGATTCAAATTATCAGTTATTATCTTCCTCTTTCTCTGTTTTATTATTTTGCATTGGGGCTTTGCATGTTGCAAGTTAAGTTGCACATTTTCTCTACTTGTCAAATAAATATGTTGCCCTCTGGACTAACAAAAAGACAAACTGTTCACAACAAGCATACAACTGTAGTCTGGTGGAAAATTATCATCATTATTGTTATTACATTATTGTTTTACTATAACTTAAATCTTTCCTTGACTTAAATTGAATTAGTTGTCTAAGTATATTGTATTTGCATAAAGATACAGTTTAATGTAATAAACAATTAAATATGTAATTTTCTAATGCACCTCAGAGCACTGCTCATTTTTCCCAGCCTTGCCTGTGTAAATTATCTGCCCATCATAGCTGTTGGAAACTCATTCATATCTGTGGGGATATGAATGAATTACTTTTATTCTAAACACTATGTACCTGTCCGGGCTTGTCTTTGGACTGTGTGGAAACAAGAAGAATGCATAGAGCAGAATATGTGCCACGGAAGAAGAGCAGAGGCTAGGAAGTAACAAACTAACAACTGTAACTCTTTATGTTTTAGTTTCCAAAATGAAACAACTACAACATATTCAGTCTTCTATTCTAATACAGCTAGATGCTTTCCAATCTAGAAAACAAATATTGACTAAAAATCATCCACTGTATTCAGAAAGGTGCATCTTTACTTTAGAATATTAGCCTCCAAGACGGCTATGTATTTCTGTCATCAAATGCAGAGCAAATGTGGTGTGATAATAAGATGTGACTATAGATTAAAGAGTTATAAAGTCAGCTGCAAATAATCGTTTGACAGCAGTGTACTTACTGTTTGTAGAGTCGTGCACAATGTTAACACGTCTTAGGACTGCAGAGACTCTTCTTAGGTGTCACAGGACACGACAAGTCTTGTCAGAAGGGAGGAGGCAGAGGCACTCCACCAACTCCAACCGAGTTTAAACTAAAACATTTACTGCACGCAAGATTGGTTTGAGGAAGTGCTCTGCATCAGTTTGCCTAGTGCAGTAGAGGAAGTGCTGGAGAAGGCTTGTGTGTCTATCAGTACTACTGACACTTTTTCAAGAGCATGGAAACTTTTTATAGACCACACCCCCCCTTGTTTATCAGGAGGTAGACACAGTCCATTGTGCAGAAACAATACCAGGTGTATATGATTGCACCAAAATATGTGGGTGGAAGACCTGTGATGGATAGAATTTCCACATAAATAGTATGTTTTGTCCAGATTTAAAAGTATTTTTAATGTTTTAAAGAGAAAAGGAAGTGATGTCTGGGGCTCACCTGGGGATGAGTCACCTGGGCACAGTTGTCTAATCCTAAAATGCCTTCAACAAAGACGCCTTTTTTCATCACCGATGATTAATACAGTAACTTACCAATAACTAAGTAACCAAATGTAGTTGTATATTTCCCTTTCATTTCATAGTTATCTTATGAAACTACCTTTGAGTTCTTATCAAATGTCCACAAATTACTGGTAAAGTTTGACTGGTGCTAAGGTTCTCAGCTATGCAGTCATGGAACTATGTGTAGAAGAGCAGATTTAATTTGTGCAAGTGAGAAATGTTTGGTGTTGTAGCAGCGTGGTCAAACGTTAACTTGCTGATGATGTTGAGGCTTTACACAGCACTTGCCCATGCAACATATATTTGTAATGATAGAGCTGTTGGAGGCTGAATGGACTTAAAGAGATAAAGTGCAATTCATGTATCCCACCTACACACAATTACTACTACAACTACACACACAATTATTACTACTACTACAAACAACAATACAAATTTTACAGTACAGTGCGTGCTGGGGTTTAGGTGGTTCCAGAGTGGTGAAGCAAGGCTTACAACGCCACCATCTGGACAGTCATGGAAGCAGTTATCACAATGCCACAGTGGTTATTGTTGCTATCTACTGGTTGTCCAATAAAGACACAAAAAATATTACATTTAATGTACCCATTATACCCTGCGGTGTGACTGGTTTAAGACTTGCTGTTTGAGTGTACATCATTATTCACTCCATACATGTCATGAGAGATCAAAGTTTAAGTTGAATTTATTATTCTTGTACTAGAAGGAGCCTTTAACAGTGCAACACACAAAAGAGGTGTCTCGGACACCTCCCCACTGATACGGATAATATCATAACGTTCTTTTATGGTTTCCTGCTCAGTAATGAGCCCTTATCCAAATGACACTTCTCTAATCTGTCTCTCCTGTCCTTGTACTATTAATTTATAGTTATCTCTCCCTGCCGGGAAGTGCTTGAGACATGCAAAAAACAAGATACACACATACAATATATCAGTTAAAACATCTGGAACCCCAGTATAATCTTACTTTTTTATAACAATACAGTATTTCTCTGGAAGTTCAGTGATTTCATTTCCCCAAAAATTCCTGGACTGTGCCTCATGCTTTTTTCCAGGAACCCAACATATTTATACACTTCAGGCAGGACTTAGGTTTCACTTTCACTTTCAGGTGGAGCTGCAGTTCAACAGTGCACTGTCTAAGAGTGAGTAAAACAAATGACAGTGGGTAGATTAAAATAGTTTTGGAATAAACACAGAAATGAAGTGAATTTAGAAGAATAAAAATTAAAAGAAACCTACTCCAAACATAAAGATACCCTCACTCCACCTTTCAATAAACAGTTGTAATACTTGTTTATCATTTCTAAACTTTAATAGTTCATATGTTAAGAATAATTAAAATGATACACGACAAATAGAAGGCTTCAAATAGGCCTGTGATAGCTGATCGTATTGGCTGATACTGCTTCCAGTGATCAGCAATTGGCCTCATAAATCCTTATTGAAGCACCCTTAATAATAACCACCAAGTATTCAGGCAAGCTGTAGTATAAAAATAGTATTTTATATTTGAATACGTATAAAGGAAAATTTTGGGGCATTTTTAGCCGTGTCGTAACCATTCATACCTTTACAATCTAATGTGGTGTTTAC
The DNA here is from genome assembly GCA_023373845.1 of Nibea coibor. Taxonomy (NCBI): domain Eukaryota; kingdom Metazoa; phylum Chordata; class Actinopteri; family Sciaenidae; genus Nibea; species Nibea coibor. Next base: position 4,246,425 of record CM041721.1, on the reverse strand, counting down.
TAGAGCACAAAGTTCTTCATAGATCTACCCCTCTTAGTTTTGCTCTCAAAGTGGAGATTAAAGTATTTTTCCTTAAAATGTCCAAACTTTTCTTGTCCTTTTTTTTTTCGTTTTCCTGTGCAAAACACTGTTATACAGACCTACTATGAGCAGACAGCTAGAGAAAAAACATTTGTTAATTTGTTAAGTTTTGTAGCCGGATTGATACTGGATTTTTGAGGCCAATACTGAAAATGAATTGTGACCAAAAGCATACTCTGTGGTGACTTTTGTAGTTGAACAAGCATTGTGTCAGAACTCTATAGCATAGTGTGTTTCTAGACTACCTCAGATCTACTTTTGGCATGTCCATGCTGTAAGTTATTGTTCTTAACAGCTGACATGTACACTGATACTGACATATCTGCAATAAGTCAGCTAATATCAGTTTAAATGGCACATTTATCAGTGTACATCGAATTACAAGCGGAATATGTAGGGAATTTCTGAGGGCTACACTGTCTCCCATTTGGCAGAATAAATTAAGTGATGTTGATGTTGCAATGTTACTGCATTAAATGGTGCCTTGTAAATTATATGTTCATGGTTTACTGTTCAGTTGACCTAAATAACTCCATAAAGAGCTACATTCATGTTGTTTTAAAAAACTATTTGTAGCAACACTATATTATGTTGAGCCTTCTTGCATTCTTCCTGGACTCCACCATGTACAAGCAAGACGTTCCTACAGTAGCCAGAATGGACAAACTAAACACTGGCTCTAGAAGGGGCTTTTAGTGTGTTTGCACTAACCATCTCAAGCCATCGATTTTATATATTAGACTTCTTCTGTGGGCGGAGGTTTTGATTTTTAATGAAAACAACCAGATTTATGGTGAAATAGTTTGTAATTTCAGGACACTGTGACCACTCTGTACACTATCAGAAGAGGTCACATTCCATAGTGATTAATATCTGTATTTTGTTCTCATTTGAGTGTTTCTGGTTTGAAGAGGAGCACACTGCTTCTTTCTCTCCATTCATCAAAACTTGGATTATCGTTGCCAAAAGATAATTCATTTTGTTAAAATGCCACATTTACGCAATTTTAGGAACATTCTGACCCAAGACAACTGGTGCAGCTGATAAAGCATGTATTATTTTTAGAATGGAATGTGCACCATTAGTTCACGTCGTATCATGGACTTGATAAAATGACAGCACATGTACTGTGTTGCCCCTGAGCCTTCACACACTAGCATGTGCATGCACAAGCAGGATATTTGATGTTAGGGTGCTAAATAACGTCAAAGTTGCTTTAAATTCTTTTTATTGTTGCATTCATTTAGTTCAAAAACAAGGACACCGCAGCCAGCTGAAAACTATTACAATTACTGCAGTGTTCACCAAAAACAAGACATCAATCACGTTACCTAATACCATGTCAAGTAATTTCAGCTGATTCATGAGTAAATTAGGATTTATTACATTCAAATAAAGAAGCAGATTAAGGCTTTTCAGATTAAACATTTAGCATAACCACAGTAAGTGCTTTGTTGAAGCTGCATTCATTTTGAAACAACTTGGCATGCATTTGTTACATGTTGCTTACTGTAAAGCTAGATGGCAGCACAACACTTTTATCAGCTCATCAGTCCTTCTGCTTTATTGCAAGAAGAGGATCTCCATCATTTTCCGTAGCTTCCACCATCAGGCCAAAAAACTGGATGACTACCATTACCAATTACCATGCGTGACTTTGACCATCCAACAAATGTCTGTAAAACATCTCTAATATGATTCATTTCCAATAAGGTATAATCACCAGAATAATGTCTAGACAACTGGTATAACACATTTGATATGAGACTCGATTCACATGAATAATACAGGACGAGATCATTACTCACATAGGTATGATACATACTTCATTGAAGTTAAAAAGAGACATGTTTAATACGTATTATTCCTGTATAAAAATATAGTTGTATGTTTAAATATAAGGTCACTTTATATATCCTTTATATACAAGATGATGATACATATAATACATATTTAAATTTTGTATAGGCATAGTACATGTTGTATAAATTGCACTTCACAAGTAATTCATTATATTCAGTTCACTTGTGAAATGATCCTGCTTGTCGCAGTTTTGGGTCCAGCAATGTCAGTTTCTGGAGAAAAAAATCCTCGCCACAGCCTCAGCTCCTCCTCAGTCCAGGGTATGTCAGAGAAGACCCTTCAGGGATTGTCTTGTATCTCAGCTGCCAAGCACACTTTGGAAGCTGAAGAAGAGACAGACATTCTTGTCAAGTCGCACAAGTCTGACTTGAATTCATCCATAAATCACATACTTGTTCAGACACACTGAAACCTGCACCTAAGCATGCACCAATTGTATCTATTATTGGAGTCTCGCTTTAATCCGGAGTGATATGAGTAAATCTTCGTCTGAAGGACTGTACAGATGTAGCAGACGTTCTTTCTGCATATCTAGTTGTAAATCTGCAGATTAAAACCACTGAGGGGACTTATCTTCATCTGCTATGAGCAAATAACCCCAACAAGGATTCTCCTTTGCCTTTCCATTCCTGTCCTAGGCCACTGTGCGTGTGCTTTTGTGTCTGCAGAGTCGCTGACCAGCTTCAGTGCTCCGTCTTCCTGTCTGGAGGGCCAGCTGCATGACATCCTGGACTGAGCGGCGTCTGCGTCCATAGCCTATGGGGCTAATCTTTCTTTCAGGGGCAGTTGGCTTTTCTACCTCGCTGTTCACCTGGTGCAGCCGGTGAACCAGGTCGTGGTATATACATGTGACAAGGGCGCAGCCAGATGATTTGGATGACGTAGACCTCTTGGATCTGACATTCAGCCCAAAGCTGGAAAAGGAAAAGTAATATTTATGCTCTATTTTCAGATGGATTTTTGGGTTGTTAAATATGACCTTTTAACATAAAACATTTTGACATAGTTTAAATCCAAATTGTCATCAAGATTTATCAATTCATGTGAATTTCTCAGTGCAATAGATGAAACAGGAATTATACTACTGTATTATCAGACAACATCTGTGACATATTCTTCATGCTTTGTGGCGTGTCCTGATTTGATTCCCTTTCTCTCTCCTTGTTTTCTTTATCTATCTTTACACTGTCAGCCAACAAATACAATGGCAATGGTCTCAAAATACAGCTTTACTTGTTACCTTGATGGAGGTGAGTCAGTTGTTGAACTCCCATCCTGCTGTGGTCCAACATGGATGTCAGAGCATTGCTCACTGCTGGTCACTAACCTGTTATTCAGGTCTCTCTTCACCCGGCTCTGCAGCCATACTTTAAACCTGCCACAAAGAGCAGAAAAGAAGGTTGTGTTAGCAGAAACTCACTGATTGAGATAAATTATACGGTACACACAAAAAGTGATGATATGACAGAGAATGACACATCCAAAATATGAGATGGTTTTATTTGACATCACTATGGATCGAGAAGTTTCAAGACTTTTCTCAGAACGATTGGCATTACCATGAAGAAAGGCCGATCTTCACTTGTTCCAGAAAATATCATTTGATTCTTGACTTTTATTTCAGATATATATATATATGTGCATGTGTATCGGCCGATATCAGCTTATCGAAGATATATCTGAATCTCCATACATGTTCAGGGCAGTTCAGAGACAAGATCGCTTACATAGTTTTTCCATAACTGAAAAATGTATTTTTCAGTTGTAAACTGTGGCATTGGCAGATATATCAGAGTTTTAACACTTTCAAATATCTCTCGGTATCGGCCTCAAAAATCCAGTATCTGTAGACCTACAGTAAAAATACAGTTACTCCACTTGTTCTCATTTACCGACAGACCTAACTAATCTGATCTAAACATCTTTTGTATTGTTGAGGGCGAGCACCTGCATTGAATGCTAAAGGACAGAAGGATGAGGCTTGTTCTTTAAAATGAACACAATGTTCTCACAGTGCACTCACTCTCTGAGCCAGCTCACCTTTTTTTCAGACTGGTGTTGAGCTCCCCTGTGGCACCTTTTACCAGTGGTAGGACAGTGATGAAAACACAGCAACAGATGACAGTGCGCAGGGTTAATCTCATTTTGGCTGGGAGCTGTTAGTCGTAAAAATAAAGGAATTATATTTAGGAGGTTAGCTCTGAATTGCTGCCAACAACTAATGATTGATTTAGTTTAAGACAGGATTGAACACACAATTGAAATGTTTAAGAATAGGGTGGTCATAGATCGGTGTCTTGGTTTGTCAATTACAAGTCAGTAGTAATGAATTTGTAAGGCAGGTTGTTACACTCAAAATAACTGAATAAAAATTGTTAATGCCTATCCCAACTTTGACAGTTCACTTCAATCATCAGGTCAGTTTACATGATTAAATACCTGAAGAATACTTCAGCAGTCTTTAAAAAAATAATCTTAAGCTTTAATTAAAATTGTGGAAAAAGTCACTTACCTTAGGGTCTAGCTTATAATGTGATGTAGAGAATTTATGATGCACATCCACGTGTGTTGTGTACTGTAGGAAAGAGTAAAGTGTTGTTTCTAAGGCTGTAAAGAGTTTACCATCAGTTGAAGTCTGAAGTTTATACTGCTAACATGAGAGGCTTTATAGAGGGAGGGAGGGAGCTGTACCTGAATGCCAGACCCAGTGGGAGGGACTGTGGGACAGTTCATGTCAACCCCACATGTAGACAGTCATACCAGAAACATGCAGATAGTGATTAAGATCAAGTCCACAAACCCCCAAATAACGTGACTAATGTTTATTAGTTTGTGCAAATCTCAATTCTGATTTAATACACTCCTTTTCCTTGAGGAAGTGTTGAAAGAATTGGTTTTTGTGCATTTTATGGGTTTTTTTAAATTGCCCCAAAACATTTTTTCCCTCGCTTAAAGGTTTATTTGGTTGTGCAAATGGGAGGCTTATGTGCACAAAATCTATTTACATACTTTTTGTCTTTTTGTTTCTTTCTCTTGAAAGTGGTTGTTTAGGGTTAGTTATATGGGTGTGTTCATTGGCCATGCGTGCTTTAAGGCAGTTTAGTTGGGTGCAAATGTTGTTGATAGCTACATTAATTCTAAAGGATGTGTTTTTGGACGCCTGTGTTGCAGTCTGAGTTAGCCATCTGTGATTTTACGCTTCAAAAAGCAAAGTATATTTAAATTAGGACTGTGTTGTTACGGCAACTGCATGCACTGAAAATTTAAGGAACGTGCTTTATACTGAACTTGTGAACCTCTAGATGACCAGTTTAATCATTCTGAGTGCTACTTACACGCACCGGTAGTTACTTCCAGGCATTTAACAAAGGCAGTGTGTTCTACACCTGTGAAGATAAACTTGCAGGGTCTTTCTCGTTAGCTACAGAGAATTTTGCTGACCAGTGGTACCAAATGCAAAAAACATAGCTCATACTTTATGGTTTCTTAACAACGTTATCGAGCAATTAATGAGAAGAGAGAGTTTGTAGAGGCTGCCTACAGCAGGGAGGACATCGTCATTTGGGTTCATTTCGAAACTTGACATATTAGGAAGTCATAGCATCTCAGCTCTGATGGGCTGGACAACGGGGAAATGTTACACTACTGAAACATTGTTGTAATGTTACACTCTTTGTTGAATTTTACCAGTAAAGTGTCTTTTCCTAACATTTTCTGTTGGAGTGAACAAAGAAAAGCAGTTGGACACGGTTGTTCAGTCAGCTATGTTTTTGAGTTTGAAAAAAATAGTTTGAATATACCCAGAAGTCACAGCAAATTAGTAGTACTTAAGATAGGCAAGCGGATGAGTTTTGCCGTCTTTCTGTAGTATTTAGATCTAACCCACAGCGAAAGTTTAGATTTGTGAAACCAAACCGGGACATGTAGCTGAACTGTCAGAGTTCAGATTAAGGCTACAATGCAGTGTCAGAAAATAGTTAGAAATGCTGACCACAAAATTGCTAACCAACAGTCCCAAGCCCAAAGATATTTCATTTGCAATTATATAAAACATAGAAAAGCCGCACATCCTACATCCGAGAAACTAAAACCAACAGATGTCTGGCGTTTGATTCATAAATGGCTTAAATGATCATCTATTTGGAGATTAATTACTCAGAAAGGTTTATTTTCATTCCAGCCCAAAAGTTCACTGTCAGCCGCCATAACGGTAATGAGCGATCTAAAATATCAAAATGTTTTAAGTTTCCTAATGACCAGTTGCTCTAGTGGTGATCCCCAGTTTGCATCAGTAGATAGAGAGGCTTTACTTAATGGGGTTTCCTCTATACGCAAGCATAATGGCCACAGAAAATACCTATTACTGGCTGGCTGGTATTCAAACTGTATATTGGGGCATCTTGGATGTACTTTCAGCGAGAGCAAGAGCTGTCTCAACAACTGAGCAAACTCCATTTTCTGAGAAAGCCTGGTGGATGTGTGGAGCTGAGAATTTTCAGTGTGCAAGTAACCATATGTAAATACTGATGCTTTAACATCTGTTAATAATTAAATCTAGTGATAGATCACCATGTCTGTATTAGCTAATCGGGATATTATACTGTGTTATAGTTCACAATGTATACCAACCAAACATATAAACTTGTCTCACAGCAATACAAAGAAAAAAAATACCCTTCATAATATTGCTGTACAAGGGACCTTGTCTCTCGTCTCGTCTTGTCTCTGCCTGTTTGTCATTATGTAACATGTAATTCATTTTCAGTGTAATAAAGCTAATAGTGTTCATAGTCACTTCTTTATAAGTTATGACTACAGAGAATATAAATATACATACAAGAACTACAGGTATGACAGTGTTGCTTGACGTCCTGGTCTTTTGATGAACTGACAGCTGACAGATTAAAAGTGATGATAGACCTTCCCAGTTTGCACTTTTGCCTCTAACTTGTGTTGACCTGCATACAGCTGATGCAATCCCAGTCCACATTACAACCACTACCATCCCTGCAATCATTCGTCATGTCCGTAGGCTACATTTGTAATACAAACAGTGCCAAAGTCAGTCGTTTTTATATGAATAAGCAAAACTCACTGGCACATAACAAAGGTTTGATGGGTCTATAGAAGCACATGAGTCACACATTTTGATGCCTTGACTAGATACACACACCGTCGTTATGGCAACAATCTGACACTTCGCAAGCCAAAAAGGGTGATTCAATGGTCTGTGTTTTAACATGATCCCTTCCTGTTCTTAAATCTCTTGTCCTGTATCTGTTTTGCATGGTGCACCCCATGCTTTCACAACTCCAAAACACAATGTACTCCTGATCAAACTCTATGACCACCGTTTGATAAATGTTATTTGTATCCACATCAGTATGCCAAGATCTTTCTTATTTCCCTTTGTATTGCTGCTGCAAAAATAGCCTTTACATTACACGTAAAAGAAATCAAGACAATATGGTGTTTGGACAGAGGACAGATAAAGCTGTGATTGATATTCACAGTAAGGGGTCAGTAGAACACAATGTGAGCTCAACATTGGCAGGAACTCGTGTGATATTATTAGATATACTGTGTCTATTTATAGTTCCACATTTCATCCTGTGTTTTTATTACTGCTGAGTTTATGCAAAATAAAATAAATTTAAAAAAGCAGGAATTGTAGTGATTTTATGAACTCTGCTCCTCTGGTATGTGATACCATGGTGCTCTTCATGGGACGGTAAGAGAATACTCCCTCCCTCAATGCTCAGCAATATGCACTTGTTTAAATGTGAGGCCTAAACATTCCTCTTACTTCCCTTCCAAACAATGGAAAATCACAGTATGTGTTGTTTTTCATGTGGAAAAGTACAGAACCAGAATTTACAGGTGGAAAATATCACTTTGCCCAAGGGAAAGACAGTTTTCCTGACTTGTTAGAGAGAAATAACAGAATAATGTGATCTGTAGCTATTTGTTAAATGTTTACTAGGCTTGTATTTAATTGCCAATAGCCAGTATGATCTCGCTGTGATGAGGTTCACCAGTGGTGTCAGTGCAGTCAGGAAGTATTATGCAGTATAAGATGCAGCAGTACAATACATAGAGTTCACACACGCACCTCACAACCATAGGCCACATGTATCATGCCAGCTTATATTCATTCTTATATTCATTCACTATGAATAAAAACAAACTAAACTATGCAGTCAGAGAGACTCACCCATTTCTTTGGTCTGTCATTTCAATAACCAGATTGGAGCTTTTCTAAAACAAATCAGTAATTGATTAAAAACAATTTTCTCCAAGTTTACTAAGGAAGGTATCAGACCCAGGACTCAGTGATAGGATGCAGAGTTAGGGTAGAGCTGATCAAAGGCTTTATTATGCTGCAAAAGGAGAACTTTCAATAGAAGGTGCCTCGGAAAAGAGGGATGGCTATGAAAACTACAACTGAAAGTCCTACCATCTAAAAGGGGGAAAACAAAAACAGCTCTAAACAGAAAATGCCTCCAGGGACGGAAAAACTACAATCAGAAACAAAAACAAAACACAGACAAAAGGGACTCGACCATGAAAAACTAAACTCGCTAACTTAGATGGCTACGAAAATGAAATGGCAGAAGGCCAACAAAAAACCCTCTAATTGGGGCAGACAACTGTGAAAATGATCAAGTTCAGACTGTGACTAGACAAATGACAGGTGGCTCTTGACAAGACACACTGGCACAGGACAAAGGGAGACACAGACTATAAGCACACATGGGGGGAAAAGGGAAACAGGTGGACACAATCAGGAATCAAGGAAGACAATCAGACTGAGGCACAGGAGGAAGGGCAAGTGACCGGTGTGACAGTGTTAGGTTGACCACATTTGCGGCAGGAGAATACAGCAGAGAAGAATGACCAGGCAGGATAGTTGTGTGTCCCAGACGGTTTCTTTATTGTGCGGACTCTTCAGCATGGCAACATTCTCCCTCCATCATTCAGCAGCAACCCCAAAGATAACAAAATGGCGCCTTTATATAGGGTGCCCACCAAATGAGGGAGAACCCATTTGTCATGCTGAAATGGCTTCTTCTGAGAACACCTTTTTTTACATATAATTATTCCAATAATCATTTCCACATACACCCACAACACACACATCTATTTACAAACCCAATCATATCCAGTTTTAACCCATTAACAACAAAAATAATCAAACTCCCAACACCCCTACTAATCCCCAATTGGCTCCTTCCGGAACTACAAAAATGGCGGCTGTTCCCTGGGGAAGGCTTTTGCCCGAACACCCTGAGGACAAAGGAGACTGGTGAGTACCATTTCACATTATACTTTACCTTTCCCAATATACTACCCCCCCACACACAATTGCACAATATATTTATATTTAGATGAATCACTTCATGTCCACTTAGCTCAATTACCAAGAATACAATAAATCTCATCTTTTTCCTCTGCAGGCAGAACCATGTGGCCATCACAGAACCTACCAGCATAACATATTCAAAAGGACAATAAATATCAAATAAGTATCGATTACCAATAATCAATCAATGTATAAATATAAACATGAATATATCAAATGTGCAAATATGCAATGTGCAAAGTGTAACATGTGCAAACCCAATAAATTGCCACTGCTCTACCAAAGTGCCTGTGCAATTATTAAAGTGCATGTATCCTGGTTAAAGTGCATGGTGCAATGTTTCCCCAACTCCCCCTTATGCTCCAGGGAACGAAGTCCTCTTCGTTACAGACAGAAAGGTAGAAATGGGTCTGTAATTATTTAGCTGGGACATCAAAATTGGACTTCTTGAGTTTAGCTTCTGAAAGCTGTGGTGAAGATGCCTGAATTAGGAGAGTTTATTATATAGTTTATTTGAAGGGGCTTTAGAAGCAGGATTTAAAGAGCTGGATAGCTATACTATATACTATATTTACTATATATATTTATATACTATATTTGTACTTTAAAAAAATAGCACTTTTTTGCATAATTGAGTTCCTATTAAGACTTGAGATGGTGTTGGATTTAAAAGATTGCTAATCAAAAAGCAGTTTCAACTTATTCTGGTTTCCTAAAATAATCCTTGGTGTGTGTGATGTGATTGGTGTTCTTCCTGATTGTGTAATTGTAACTTAACTTTAAAAAAGTTGGAACATGTACATGTACCCCTCCTGAATCTGCCACCTTACCACGGTGGAGGGGTTTGCGTGTTCCAATGATCCCAGGAGCTATGTTGTCGGGGGCTTCATGCGCCTGGTAGGGTCACCCATGGCAATCAGGTCCTAGGTGAGGGACCAGACAGAGTGCAGCTCAACCCCCGGATGAATATAAATGACAATGGTGCCGGGTCTCCCTTGCCCGGACGTGGGTCACCGGGGCCCCCCCTGGAGCCAGGCCTGAGGGAGGGGCTTGTTGGCGAGCGTCTGGTTGCTGGGCCTTCACCCATGGGGCCCAGCCGGGACAGCCCGAAAGGGTGACATGGGCCCCCTTTCACCATCACCACCCGTGTGAGGGGACACAGGGGGCGGGTGCTGAGAGAGTTGGACGGCAATCCGAGGCAGGGACCCTGGCAGTCCGACCTCCAGCTGGCTCTGGGAAGCTGGCTCTAGGAATGTGGAACGTCACCTCTCTGGCGGGGATGGAGCCTGCAGTTGCAGAGGCAAAAACTCGGGCATGGGAGGAGTTTGGTGAGGCCATGGAGAATGACTTTCGAATGGCTTCGAGAAGGTTCTGGACCACCATCTTGCTGCTCAGGCGGGGGAAGCAGTGCACTGTCAACACTGTGTTCAGTGCGAACGGGGTGCTGCTGACTTTGATGTCTTGGGTCAGTGGAGAGAATACTTGGAACTGAATACTCCTTCCACTGAGGAAGCAGAGTCTGGGGACCCCGTGGTGGGCTCGCCTATCTTTGGGGCTGAGATCGCCGAGGTAGTCAAAAAGCTCCTCGGTGGCAAGGCCTCAGGGGTGGATGAGGTCTGTCGGGAGTTCCTCAAGGCTCTGGATGTTGTGGGGCTGTCTTGGTTGACACGTCTCTGCAACATTGTGTGGACATCAGGGGCAGTGCCTCTGGACAGGCAGACCGGGATGGTGGTTCCCCTCTTCAAAAAGGGGGACCGGAGGGTGTGCTCCAACTATAGGTGGATCACACTCTTCAGCCTCCCCGGGAAGGTCTTTTCAGGGGTCCTGGATAGGAGGGTCTGCAGATTGTCAAACCTTGGATTCAGGAGGAGCAGTGTGGTTTTTGTCCTGGTCGTGGAACTGTGGACCAGCTCTACACCCTTAGCACGGCCCTAGAGGGTGCATGGGAGGTCACCCAACCAGTCTACATGTGCATTGTGGACTTCGACCGTGTCCCTCCAGGAGCCCTGTGGTGGGAGCTCTGGGATTATAGGGTTCTGCACCCACTTACACGGGCCATCCGGTCTCTGTACTCCCGGTGTCAGAGCTTGGTCCGCATTGCCGGCAGTAAGTCGGACGTTTCCAGTTGGAGTTGGACTCCACCAGGGCTGCCTTTTCACGGATTCTGGTCATAACCTTTATGGACAGAATTTCTAGGCACAGTCAGGGTGCTGAGGGGCTGCGATTCGGTGGCCTCAGGATTGGGTCTCAGCTCGCCCTCTATTGTGGCCTTGGCTGGGATGAGAATCAGCACCTCCAAATCTGAGGCCATGGTTCTCAGCCAGAAAAGGGTGGAGTGCAGCCTCAGGGTCGGGAGCGAGATCCTGCCTCATGTCAAGGAGTTCAAGTATCTCGGGGTGTAATTCATGAGCGAGGGAAGGATGGAGTGGGAGATTGACCAGTGGATTGGTGCAGCTTCTGCAGTGATGCGGACTCTGCGCCAGTCCATCGTAGGAAGGGCAAAGTTCTCGATTTACCAGTCAATCTATGTTCCTACCCTCACCTACGGTCAAGAGCTTTGGGTAGTGAAAGAAAAATGAGATTGCGAATACACTTCCTTTGTGGAGTGGCCGGGCTCTCCCTTAGAGATAAGCTGAGAAGCTTGACCATCCATGGTGTGCTCGAAGCAGAAGCCCTGCTTGTCCGCATTGAGAGGAACCAGTTGAGGTGGCTCGGGCATCTAGTGAGGATGCCTCCTGGACGCCTCCCTGGTGAGAGGTTCCGGGCACGTCCCTCTGGGAGGTGGCCCCGGGGAAGACCCAGGACACGCTGGAGGGACTTCTAATTTAAGAATGAATTGCCTAATTAACTAACACATTGGTTAAATTGAGGAAATATGTCACTGACCTCATTGTTAATGCTACACTTGGCAACAACAGTCTCTGGAAAGTCATTTGGTGGTGTTTGCAGAAATGCATAGAAATTATCATAAACAGGGATCTTGGCATAAACCTTGAAACTTTAATAAAAACCATAATACCTTAGATAAAATGTCAACAACTATACCCGTAGTAATAATTAAATCCAGTGTTTTGCCATAAATGTGTGTGGCATAGAACATGGACAATGTTAAGACAAACAGCAAGCAGAAATCCAAAGCCATCAAACCAGTGTTTTCATCAACATAATAAAAATCAAACAATCAAAGTAAAATGATTTTTCATGGCTGGTAAGAACAATGGGTATAAAATCCTATAATTCAGATAAGAAGTTGCTGTCATGTTTGTTCTATGAAGTCATAGCGCTTTAATGACTGTATTCCAGTGTTAAAAAATTGCCACAAGAACATTGAACATGAGTAAAACTACCAAACTTACACCAGTTTCACTTCACAAACATTTTGGACATTTTGTGGGTCAGAAATATACTTGCCTGAAGTAAATTATAGAAATAATTTCATTTATTAGGTTTCAAAATAACTAAGAACCTCTTAGTAGGCCATACAAATGAGATGCTGCCCATTCTTCTTAGGGCACTCAAGCAACCTTTTTTGGAAACTTGACGTGCTTTTGAAAAGCGTCCCTATTTTACATGCTTTGCTCTCAAACTTTCAGCAATGCACAATACAAAGATGGAGTTTCAACCCACATCCTTTCACACTCCATTTTCCGATTGTTTCTGTTTAGTCAGACAATGACAAGCATAGCTGTCAGTTTTGTTTCATTTACAGCTCAATGGGCAAATGATAGGAATCAGTGGTTTGGCTCATAGTGCAAGAATTGTTTCGAATCTATTCTGAATCAAATTGTGACACCAATAATCAGAATTGGATCCATTGCGAAAGACTGCCAAAGATCTCCACCCCTAACAGTTAATCCTCAAGATCTCATCTAAATATTGCTGTTTCTACCCAGTGAGGGCCTGGTGTATGGCGTTTCAGATTTACACCATGTGGGTCTTGTGAGACCTGAGAAGTTTGCCATGGGATTTCCAGCACATAAACTCAGAAAGCAATGTATCAGCAGCTGCCCAGAGAGGCTAGTCCATCAGAGCTGAATGAGGCAGGGCAGAACCTCTAGTCAGAATATAAAGTAAATCTTCTGTCAAGTGATGGATATGTGAAGTGCAGTTTTCTCCAAGACTTATTTGTGACTGAGTTCATCATTCCATCCACAACCCTACAGAATGTGAGTTAGTTTCTGTCATGAAGAGGATGGTTTGAACATTTTGGGGAGCTGCTCTTAAGTGAGGTTCTCATGCAGATTACTGAGCTGTTTGATGTCTGCAATGATGCAGACATTGTACTTTACTGATGCAACAAAGGCCGAAGTCAGGCTATTTACCATCAATGTGTAAAGTACATCATTGGCGACAATCGGAAAGATACCTCATACCTCAATTTAATAAGTCATAAAAATCATTTCATTCAAATCATTTTGAATGTGGTTGAGTGAAATGGCATGAAGCCTCTCCCCATTAAATCTCCTCACACTGATAGGTGGCGGATAACTGTCAGCATGTAATGTTAATTAATGTTCCGTTTTCCTCTACATAATGTAAAATGCTGCACTCATATTTTGGAGGAAAGCAGCCATCCTTGTGATATATCATAAGCTCCATTAGAGCTGTCTTTAAAAACTTTGTCTCAGGAGTTTAAAGTTTAATTCTGTATCCTCTGTCCCATCAAGTTAATAACTACAGCTTTTTTGCTGCATGCACACATGGAAACTTAGTGAAGTTAAATTTAGTGAAGCAGACTCTCATCAAGTAAATCATTAAAGAAAACACTTATATCAATACAACACACAATAAAGAAATCACCTGGAAAACTTGCAGTGCTTGACATATTTTAAAAGCCATTATAGCCTACAGGGACCATTAGAGGTGGACTAAAATAGTCAGAGGAGCATGTTGGCTGCAGCAGGATGCAGTTGCTATTTTTGGTATGCTATATTTTACAAACTATGTATTTGGGCATACTGAATCCTTTTGAACTACTACCTTTTTAGACTATCATGGTAGTATGGGTATTAGAATGCAGAGTGAATGAATGACAATGGTCCATAACTGCTGAATGTGTGTGCAGGCACCTGATATGTTAATGTTGTGTTCACACTTACTCACTTTCACTGCCCCCAAGTGGCCATGAAAAAAAGTCACTGTGGGTTTAACATGACACAACTTTTGGCGCAATACAATATGTTACATAGCTTAGTTACTTAATGCACTGAATTAACAAACATGTGCATGAGTATGGAAGAATCCTTCTACCTTTATTCAAGAGGACAGATTTTAAGTTTGAGAGCATGATTTCTCCTTTTTATTTCTCCTTTTAGATTTATTCTCCTCGTGCTCACATTTTGTGCTCGCACTCAGATTTCTGCTGTTTTCTTTCAAAATTTGTGCTTGGACTCAAAACATCATATGCTTGTGCACACAAACAGTTTGCTCACGCTCAAATACGTCCTGTGCACGCTCAGATCTAACGTCTACGCACTCAAATTTTTTGTGCTCACACATCCTCTCAGGTTGAGGTGCCTGCTCAGACAGAAAGATGCCCCTCCCTGCGCTTAAATTAGTGTGTTTCACCAGCCAATAGGGAGATAGCTAGAGTGTGGACCAATCTTGGGTGAGTTCCTTCGCTGTTTTTGAGTGCTCCGTAGGAGTGGGTATATGGTCTGTTTGTAAAACTGCTTCTCTCTTAAAATACACCAATTTACCATATTAGCCAGCTATTTGAATCGTCACCTATTTATGACGCCAGCTTATTTGTGTATAATTAATCTTAAGTAAAGAGTTATTGTAGTTTAGATCTTTTCAGATTTCATATTAGCCTTATATTATAAATACTGTTACTGGCATAACAATGTTACCATAGTTGAATGGTTAAGTTACACTGCTACTTGTTATATCTTAAACCATGGGACGCCGGTTCGCATCCTCGCTGCTGCACTTTAGCTGTATGTCATATTATGATTTTAAATTTAAATTAATAAATTACTGTTACAGTAGTGGAATCCGTGTAACCAGCTGATTCTCTTATTGAAACGGTTAACAAGAGATGATGACTGAATAGGCTAGGCTACGTAATTAAAAAGGTATACCGAAAAATACAGTATGATGATAATAATTTGAGGATAACATTGGCACATTAGTTAGCCTATATATTGTTTAGGCTTTCACAAGAAGACTTTGAGCGGGATTTGGAGCGCTGATGATTTGAGTCCAAGCACACATTTTGAAAGAAAGCAGCAGAAATCTGAGTGCGAGCACAATACGTGGAGATGAGGAGAATAAATCTGAGTACGAGAAGGAGAAATCATGCTCTAACTGAAAATCTATGCTCTTGAATAAAGACAGGATAATTCAATTTAATTACATTGTGGCGTGAACACAGTAGTTGTACTGTTGAGCTCACGATTGTGAGAAGCAGATATATTGCTGAGTAGATTTTCAAAACCAAGAAATTTGTCTTAGTATTTTTGGTGCATAACATTAAGAATATAAGGAAGATAGAAATGAAGTAATAAAAAATATAGAATATGTAAAATATATGTATATAATAATGTGCAAGGTTCAGAGTATGTAGACATTTCAAATGTGCAAATCATTATCAAAATAAGGCAGTCCAAAATATAAATAAAAGCTGTGCGTTAATATAACGCATAGTCAGTAGATCCAAGGTTAATGTAACATGTAAGGTCTGGGGTGGAGGGAGAGAGTCAGTACCTGGGCCTTGTTGACAGCGTAAGTGGCAGATGGAAAAAACTGTTTCTGTGGTGTGAGGTTCTGGTCCTGATGGACTGCAGCCTCCTGCCAGAGGAAAGTGATTCAAAGAGTTTGTCTCTGGGGTGGGAGGGGTCAGCCACCATCTTTCCTGCACACCTCGGAGTCCTGGAAGTGTACAGGTCCTGAAGAGAAGAAAGATTGCAGCCAATTACCTTCTCTGCAGACTATAGACAGTCTGCCCTTATCCTTGACAGTGTAACCAGGTGGTAATGGAGGAGGTGAGGATGGACTCAGTGATGGCTGTATAGAATGGTTGTGCACCACCATTGTCTTTGGCAGGTTGAATTTCATCAGCTGCCACAGGAAGTAGACCCTCTGCTGGGCTTTCTTGACGAGGGAGCTGATGTTCTAGTTCTGTTCTGGCTGCACCAAGTCAACAGATGTTCAACCTTCCATCTGTAGGCAGACCTGTGCCCATCTGAGATAAATCCATTAAGGATGGTGTCATCTGCAAAGTTTGGGAGCTTGATAGACTGACCCTATTACAGGACTACTACAGGCCTATCGCCCTGATATCTGTAGTCATGACTACATCCTGCAATACCTTGACTCTGCAGGCACTTACAAGGATCCTGTTTGTGGACCTCAGTTTGGCATCATCCCAGACATAATCCACACCAAAATAACCCAAATTACTGTGCCCGCTTCCAACTGTCAGTGGATCACAAACTTTCTGACTGTCAGGAGGCCGCAGATGAGGCTGGGGAACATAACATTCAGCACCCAGACAGTCAGCACTGGTGCCCTGCAGGGGTGTGTGCTCTCCCCACTGCTCTTGTCCCTTTACGTGAATGACTGTACCTCAAGAGACTGGTCTGTTGAGCTCCTGAAGTTTGCAGACAACACATGGTCATGGTCATCAGCTTCATGATTCACGACAGTGATGGGTCTGCATACTGGCATGAGGTTGAACGGCTGGTCCTTTGGAACAACCTGATGCTGAACACACTCGCAAACTGTGGTTATGACAGTGGACTTCAGATTAAAATCCATCAAAATCCATCACCATAACCAACAACACTGTTTGCTGGTCAGGTTTCTGGAGTCCACAATCTTCTAGAACCTAAAGTGGGAGTCCAACACAGACACTATCATCATTAAAAAGGCCCAGCAGAGGATGTACTTCCTGCACCAGCTCAGGAAACCCAAGCTGCCAAAGGAGCTGCTGATCCATTTTTATACTGCCATCATTCAGTCTGTTCTCTGCTCATCCATCACTGTTTAGTTTAGATCAGCCACCAAACAGGACTGGGACAGATTACGACAGATAGTCAGGACTGCAGAGAAGATCATCTGTGTCAGTCTGCCCACATTCAGGACTTATACATGTCCAGAGACAGGAAACTGTAGGTCCACAACCCTATCTTCCCTAATCTTCCCCTCTGGCAGACACAAGTAGTGTCTCCCCACAGACTGTCACTGTGATGATCAGTTAAATCCAGACAGAAGTGTCAGGAACATTACCAGTGCAGTAACTATATTATAAACAATTTATTCTCAGTGTTTACATTTTTGCTCTTTAACATGCAAATATCACCACTCCCAAACAATTTACTCATGCTGAGTATACTGTACATGCTGTAATATTTTATCATGCATATGTACACACACACACACACACACACACACACACACACACACACACACAAATACTTTGCCAGTCGCTCTGCCGTAGTTTTCCATTATTAAGCAGTTAAAAATGTGAGTGAGTAGCGTGTCAGAATATCAGTGTAAATGGGGGTGAGATCTTGTTTCAAAACAAACTAGAAAGTGACTTTTGAAGTCCAGAAATTTCAACACAGATGTTAGTTAATCTGATGTTCTGATCATTAACAGGTTTGATGTGTCCCACTTAAAAGCAACTGTCAATATTTTCCAAAGGAGTAGTGTATTGCAATGGTGCCGTTCCTCCATGTTTCATGTTTAAATTACACAGATATCAACACAGATGACAAATAGTTATGATTTCAGTGGTTTAGACTGTACCCACAGTTTCATACCTTTTGACTTAATCATACACCAGATGTTCAGAAATTTCACGAAGTAGTAAAACATTTCTCAGTAAAACTGTCAGATGATCTGGAGACTAATGGCCAGCTGTCCATATGCACTTGTACCTCCAGCATAACTTCAGTTCGTCCTCCACTACAGATGTCTGTTACATCCTGGCAGGATTTAGCAGCACCTGTCTTTGCAGAGTGACAGGTACGTGGTCCTTGGCCAGGGGACCCTCTGCCTCTGCCATCTCCCAATCCTGATCCACAACTCTATTTGAACGCATCTGAGTACAGTGGTGGTCAAAAGTTTACATACACTTGTAAAGAACATAATGTCATGGCTGTCTTGAGTTTCCAGTTATTTCTACAACTCTGATTTTTCTCTGATAGAGTGATTGAAACAGATACTTCTTTGTCACAAAAAAACAATCATTAAGTTTGGTTCTTTTATGGCTTTATTATGGGTCAACTGTAAATGTGACCAAATCTGCTGGGTCAAAAATATACATACAGCAACATGAATTAGCAATTTTGGTGACTTAGAAAGTCTTGTCAATGAAATGAGCTTTACAGCATGGCCTCTTAACTTCTTGTGAGTGATTATGAGTGACTACAGCTGGTGACTTCTCTGAGGCCATTCAAATAGGGCCCACTGGATACAAACACCTTCAAACACCCACAGACGCTACAATGGGAAAGTCAAAGGAGCTCAGCACAGATCTGAAAAAGCGAAAAAGTCACTTGGAGCCATTTCAAAGCAGCTGCAGGTCCCAAGAGCAACAGTGCAAAGAATTGTTCGTAAGTATAAAGTGCATGGCACTGTTTTGTCACTGCCACGATCAGGAAGAAAATGCAAGCTATCACCTGCTGCTGTCAGAAAATTGGTCAGGAGGGTGAAGAGTCAACCGAGAACCACCAAAAAGCAGATCTGCCAAGAATTGGAAGCTGCTGGAACACAGGTGTTAGTGTCCACAGTGTCCGCGTATTTTGCACCACCATGGACTGAGAGGCTGCCGTGCAAGAAGGAAGCCCTTGCTCCAGAAGCGGCATCTTAAGGCTCGACTAAAGTTTGCTGCTGATCACATGGACAAAGATAAGACCTTCTGGAGGAAAGTTCTGTGGTCAGACAAAACAAAAATTGAGCTGTTTGGCCACAATGCCCAGCAATATGTTTGGAGGAGAAAAGATGAGGCCTCACACATCAAAAGTGGTAATGGAATGGCTAAATCAGGCTAGAATTAAGGTTTTAGAATGGCCTTCCCAAAGTCCTGACCTAAACCCCATTGAGAACTTGTGGAAAATTCTGAAGAAACAAGTCCATGCCAGAAAGCCAACAAATTTAACTGAACTGCACCAATTCTGTCAAGAGGAGTGGTCAAATATTCAACCAGAAGCTTGCCAGAAGCTTGTGGATGGCTACCAAAAGCGCCTAATTCAAGTGAAAATGGCCAAGGGACATATAACCAAATATTAGCATTGCTGTATGTATATTTTTGACCCAGCAGATTTGGTCACATTTTCAGTTGACCCATAATAAAGTCATAAAAGAACCAAACTTCATGAATGTTTTTTGTGACAAAGAAGTATCTGTTTCAATCACTCTATCAGAGAAAAATCAGAGTTGTAGAAATAACTGGAAACCATGACATTATGTTCTTTACAAGTGTATGTAAACTTTTGACCACCACTGTAAATGCACCCATATTAAACTGAGGAGAGGGAGCACCGCTGTGCGCGTGTGTGGCGAGCAGTGCGGCATGCGTTTTAAGGCTGCCTCTGTAGACGCATCTTCTATCTGAAAATACTGCACCAATGATGTTAGACCAGGTTTTCAAAATCACAAAAATGTGCCTGACATAGATGGGTGCAAATGCATTTGCCACTATGACAACATGGATGCTGGGCATGAAAATGATATCTAGCAGTGGTACTTGTGTTGTGCAGACCTTTGTGCCAGGTGCAAGAGTCTACAGCCATACTAGCAAATCTGAGAGGTGCACAGCAGGGCTTTAGCTAAATGCTAACATCAACATGCTATCATTCTCACAGTAATAATGTAGCATGTTGACATTTGCCAGGTATAATTTTAACCACGTTAACTATCTTATTATAGTGTTAGCATGAAAACATTTGCCTGTTAGCACTAAACACAGAGTTCCTCCTCTGAGAGTGAACCAAAATTGACAAATAAGAACAACAATTGTGGCAATTTATCAACAACCATGGAATAATGGCACGGCAATCCATAAGTTGTTGAGATAATTCACTAAAGGTGGACATGGTCAGTAGGATTCATCCTTTGGACACTGTGCATGTATGTACAAATATCATGGCAGCAAACTAAGAGTTATTTAGATTTTTCAGTCTGGACCAAAGTGGTCAAATCTACTAATCATTTTTTCAATAGTTTATGCTTGTTTAAAAATGTCTATCACAATTTCTCACAGTCCAGTTTGATGTATATTGCTTGCTTTGTTTGACCAACCCAAAGATATTTTATTTACTATCACTGAAGATTATGCAAGACCAGGAAAAGCTGAAGCTGGAATGAGTCAGTTTTTGTCACTGGCCTAAAAACCTACAGTATGACTGGACCAGACTTAAATGAACTTCATTATATTGCATGCACTTTTCACTCATGTTGTCACTGAATGCAGTTTATAGGAGAGACAGCTAATCTGTATCTTGTTTGCAGCTGTAGTCAGTGTTATTTTCTTTTAAGGTTTTGATTAGTATTGAATATACAAGGTTCCAGCATAGTTATGTATTTGTAATAGTCATCAGACACAGCTTTAACAACCCCACTGACACATTAAGTCCTATTTTCAGATGGAGTTGCCAATTACTTCAACAGAACTGCAGAGAAGGGTAATATATCAACATTCCAAATTTTACTTTTTGACCTGCAGCTGACACATATTTGCGTTTTATAGCTGACGTGCCTGGTGATATTGGTTTCTCACTTGTCTTTCATTGTTGCGCTGAAAGTGCAAATACGTCAGGGATCGATTTGGAGCGTCCTGAAATTCCAGTGGGTGGGGTGCAGGATGGAAAATGGACTTTGAGAGCCAGAAATCTCAGCACCTGGCAGAGACGTCATTGATATTGATCAACAACACTGTCAACCACCCACAGATATATTGTTCATTTTGTGCTATTTCCAACAAATATTTGAGTTCTTACTCCGCTGAATATTTATAGAAATCTCCCTCTACAATCTGTTCTCAGTGTGGGTGTTGTGCTTTTACTTAGTTTCAAAACACCTCCATGTGTGTCACGCGAACAAACAATGACATGCAAAAGATCCTTATGTAACAAACTGGCTTTTAGAAGCCTCATTATGTGAAAATTGCCTGCCATTTTATTCAGTCAAGTGCGTTTGTTGTTTTCCAGCAACGCCCTCCTTCACATTCACCCGCTTCCATAGATTCACACCTGTTAGCTGCCCAGTACAGCCAGCGCTTTCCTGAAGGACACCGAGCAGCTTCACACTTACAGGTGGCAGATGTTTTTTGATGGCAGTAGGTGGTGTCTATTTATTCCTCCACCTACATTTTTCACCTGTTCGTGTAAGGATTTTAACCCTAAACCTACCTGCCACAAAACTGCTTTTCTTCATTTGTTTTTGATTTTCAGCCTTTATACTTCTACTTTCTATATAGCTATTATTGTGGCTACATTTATGATTACTCTTAAATTAAAACTCTATCTCAGTGTGTACTAAGAGTAATAAATTCCTCGCCCTTTGCCGGTAAGACTGCATATTTTCACACACACTCATACTGCCAGAATATATTGGTCACTGTAATTGTTTATCCTGTGCTCAGACATGCTCGTTACCTTAGCAACAAGCAGTTGTGGGGCTCATCCACATTGTCCTCTCCAATTCCAACAGATGGATGTCCCTCCAGTGGCCCATAAACGTGTTTTTGAAAATAGCATGTTTACTATAGTAATCCCTGTGAAGTTAACTGTAATTGCAAGTGATGTTTCCTGCTTCATCACATTCTGCTGCCATGAGTCATCTGCTGTCACGGAGGCATCGCACGCTGAAAGGCCACAGTCTTTAGCGTGGATTGTGGATCAAAACACTAAATCTGGCGATGGTCGCTGGCCATCACTCACCCGGTCTCCCTGCTGAGTGATTCAGGCCCTTTGAAATGTGACCCCGGCACTCTTGTGAGCTAAATGATTGTATAACACTTCATTAGAGTTATATCCAGTTTCGGAGCCAAAGGATTACTGTAACATTGTCCTCATTACAACTTTCTAGTTTAAGGCATGTTTCATCACTTCAGAATTAAGTGCAGAGATGGATTGGGTAACTTGTGGAGTTTATTTAACTTTTTTCAGAGATGCTCCTTCAAATGGTACCTCGCCTTCTCGTTATAGTTCTTTTCAGACGTGCAGTGAGTAGCATCATTGGCTTTATGCTTCTGTGAAAGTGAGGCCATTTTGTCATTCAGGCATGTTTGTCTGTTATGTAAATGTTGAGCCTCACAGATTTAGAAAATATGACTTCATCAGATGTTTTGTCCAACCAACCGTCCAAAAAAAAGACAAATTGTTGCAGATTAGTTTAATGTCAGTTGACTAATTGCTTTAGCCTCTTAACTGGCGCAGCACACAAACATTCAGTGACAGGATGTTAAGTAGGACTCTGGTATAATTTTTCTTCTAATTTCTGGTCAAATGTTTTGCTGGAAATTCCGTCATTCATCCAGGCAGATGGCATGAATGGAAATCTTAAATATAGACAGAGCGCTGGTCTGAGTATTGTTGTGGTTGATGTGTGTTTATTTCTTTTTAAATCTCTGCTGCTCTGGTCACACCATGAAGGGCCACAAACAGGTTCCACATGAGAAGAATCTTAGGAACTTAAATCTGGCTCATCTACAGTGTTTTGTAGTTGATTACATTTATTTGATTTGATTTGCACGTGATAGAGAAAATGGTTACTACCCTGCTCTTAATAAGGCTAACTGCTGCTGATGCACTGCTGTAGCCTGCCCTGTTAATCCGATAACGTTTCATTCAGCCTCTGCCCTGTTGGAAGTTCAAATTAGGACGATTTTCTCATCAATATGCTGCAATATTTTCGGGGAAGCCATTATTGGCTTTGCTAGTAAAACTGCGATTGTGACTTCTACATAAAATGATTCAGCGTGTAAAATTGCTGTCTTCTCTGGAAGGAGTTGTATCCATGGTTATTACCAGAATTTCGCCTTTTAATTTTCTACATAATTATGACAAATCATGTTGAATCGGGAACATCTTCACATGCATTGTTGTCATGTAAGGTGCTCCAGGATAGCTCACCACAGTTTACACAGGTGCCATTCCCTCCTTTGAGCCACGCCACGACAAAGCGGCCTGTGTTGCTCCGCGGTCACAAACAGCAGCTTCAGTTTTACCTTGGTGACACACTCGTCCCGGAGGAAGAGAGAGGGTGTGTATTTGGTGAAGGGATGCTGATACAGGAGTGTGCAGGGAATGCTACCCTCTGCATCGCCTCATCAAGCACTTGGCCTCTCACCCGGTAAAGAAAAGCACCGCTGACTCGCTGACCTGTTTCCTTGAGGCCCGCTGCGCTCTGATATTTTTAGCCCAATTTCATACACTCAGCGCAATTAAGTAGGATGCTGGTAAACAATGCTCTGGTAGGGGGCCAGTTCCAAACTTGGCTCAGTCATGAGTCAGACGCTTTCAGATGAAAAAAGGAATAACTTCATACGCTGGCAGGAGTGCAGCACAGTCCATGGGGGTTGCAGGGCTTTTTTTTCTCTCTCTCTCTCGCAGAAACACTTGTGTTTTATATTTGCGCCTTGCCACACATTCTTTTGTGTTCATGGGGGAGGAAGAGGATGAGACATTGACTTTTGAAGTCTTTCTGTCTTGTCACGTAAAGCATTCCTCACAGAGCACCACATAGACAAACCAGTCACCTCACTGCTGCCTTATTATAGTTCATATCGGGCTGAATTTTTTTTTTTTTTTTTAAAGTGCATGCATGTGTCTGTTTTTGTGCAGCTGTGTGTGTCTGTAACACATTCAGGTGTATTTAGTTGTGAGCTTTGCATTTTTGTGTGTTTGTGGGTGCAGCAATCATACATTCAGGTGTGTAGTGTTTGTGCATCAAGGTGTGGACGCTATGCGTGTGCGTCAGCGTGTTTATTTGTGCGTTTGTATCTGATTTACAGTATAGAAGCGCGTACGTGAATGTGTGTCCACGTATCCTCTGACCTGTGAGGGTAAAAATACAAATGAGTCAGAGTGGCACACAGCTCACCTTTAGCTTGGCTCTTTGCATTGTCAGAAGATATTTATATCTGGAATGAACAATTGAGAAAGATGGGTTTGATTTCCCCGCTGTGGCCTCAGGCTCGGCCTTCCTGTGGGTGCAGAGTCAACCTCAGTCAGATGCGCTGATTGGAGCCAGATCCTTTGTCCCAAATTCCGTCTCCTTGCACCCTTGAACCTCACGAAATCTCTAAACTAAAACCTCCAGTCATTGGTATAAGTCCCACATTACACAAATCCAGCTCTAATGTGATGTTGTGAAATGTCAGGAGGGCGATGCAGAGAAACATGTGCTGGTGGACAGGAGGGATGACATGCAGGTGAAATAAGGTTGAAGCTGAAATTCCGCTAGCGAGTTTACAGCGCTGGTCACTGAAGTTGGTGTGAAGTGGAATGCTGCTGTTAATTCCTCGCTCTCTGGACCCGCTTTCTGTGTTTTTCATTTTTATGAGGCGGAGGAGGACATCTGTTTGCGTCGTTGACCTTTACTGGAATTCTCTGGGGACCTTTTAATCTTCCATAGAGATCTATAATGTGAAGATGCAGTGATATGCTATTTTTGTCTACTTTCTTGCCAGATGCTTCGCTGAACTCTTAATACGACCGTATCACACCCCTGGGGTCCATGAATTGTCATATGCGATACTGTGAAGGATGTTAAATGTTCTGCAGGCATTTTATTTTACTGTCCCAAGAGTACTCCTATGCTCCGCAAACCTCCGCAGACCCTGGGGCTCCAGAGAACCCCATTCGCTGTAAATACCCAGAATTCCTAAAACTTTCGAACCCTATATATTTTGAATTCCTCAGACGCCTTCAGACACTTTGTAAATTCAGATGCTCTGGTACTCGAGGGGGCAGTGAGACCCCTTAACCCCGCCTTGTCTTTATTTTCCAACCTTAACCCCCCCCCAACGCTGCCCCTCTCTCTCTCTCTTACACACACACGCATACACACGCACACACATACCCCCTGCGATGGATTCCAGATCGGGAATTTAATGCATTTCTGTTTCGCATCACCTCCCAGGAATGCGGCGCGCGTGCCACAAGCCTCATAACCTCAGGCTGATGAGTGTGAGGATGTTTAAAAGAGAGAGGGATGATGGGATACAGACGCTGCTGGGGGTTGTGAGGGGGGGCTTGGAGGGATGATAAGGGAGAGGGGGTGGAGACGGGCGGGGGGGGTTGACAAGCGCATCCGGTGCGGCACTTGGCGTTAATGACAGGCTATCTTCTTGCATAAAGCAATGTTAGTGCAGCTGTGGTATGTGCCGAGCGCATCTGGCCCGCACATTTTTGGGAACGTATTTTGTGTGTGTTTGTTTGGTCTGTCCTGTCTCAGTCAAATTAACGACTGTTGCACGATACAGAGGAAGGATGGAGTGAATTAACTTAGTTGGGGATCTTTCAAGGGGGAGTCTGATTTCTAAAAGTAGAAATTTTACAAGGTGGTCTGTTTTGCATAATGTTTAGATACTGTTTTTGTGATCCTGGCAGCGTGGACGCACATTACACATCTCATATCTTGTCAGGATTAGACGCTCATGTGTGAAACGGGTCAACAGGTCGTGGGCAACGAAAACCTTCCAGTGAATTCTCAGTCTGAGTTATGGGGAAATTTTTGTGATCACATTAGCTCATGACAGGAACGCAGCTTTATTTGTTTCATGTTTATCACAGTCCAAGCTGATGCACATCACTTCATAGTTTTAATTAATGCTAAGTCCACACAGTAGAACAGAGAAAAATGCTCATTGTAGTTTTCTGAACTCATTGTGACATTTTTTTTTATCGCCTATGTCCGAGCAGCTCCGGAACCCCAAAATACACAAATCTTGTTTGAGAATCCACAGCTGGAGAATGTTGAGTTTGACTTCACTGGATAAATTCTTTAAACAATCAATTATAGAAATAGTTGCAGATAAACCATTGATAAACTATTGATAAACTATTGGTTCATTTAGATTAATGTCAGTTTATGTGAAAGATGCACTGTAAAATCTTTATTTCTCCAAGGGATGAAAAAAATTATATCAAATTATAATTGTGATAAAACTATTCTGAAGAGTTTTGAAACATTGCCCAGCTGTAATAGCCAATAGTAATAACTGAAAACAGATGCATGATAATGAATCATTGTGCTACAGTAATAAAAGAAACTTTTAAAGACTGAAATGAAACATAAATAATGCAATAATACGTTTCATACATTACAAATGATGGTTTGGTGATTAGCAGTGTTCAGCAGGCATGTCTCGATGTGACTGGCACCAATGTTTCAGTCTGTCTTTATTAAACTTCCTTTCCTTGCTCCCAGATCTCAAATGACTTTAAGCCCATTATCAAGCAGTCATCACAAAACGAGCATGACAATTTAATTACACATTATTACAATTACACAATAATGGAGCAGCATTTTGATCCTGATGATATTCATGTAGTCAGACAGGAGACAGAAGACAGTGACCGGCTTTATTTTGGAAACTAGAAGGTTGAGACAGTGAAGTCATGGAAATGAAGTCAGCATTTATCTTTTGTCCCCAGATGATCTGCACGCACACACATTTACTCCAGTTTGACAGTGTCCCCATGACTCAGAAATACTGTACTATTGACTATGGTCTGCAGGGATGCTGCGTATGTGACACTCTACCGCCATCTTCTGAACATATGAGGTTATGACAACACTTTCAGCAACCTGCTATATGCTGAGTCTGACACAAAATACAGTGGGCTGGTTATTCATTCATGTTTTATTACATAGTTCAGTCTTCAGCTTTTTACATATATAAAAACCTAAAATGGAAATCATAATGTTCACTCGTGACTATCAAAGGCACTAATGGTTATAGGGTGGGAAATTAGCTGGCAGATTTCAAACAAAATAATGATTTACTGTTGAGTCAGTGGTGAATTTGAGCATTTATGTGTCAGTGGCCCATCCAAGTTACAGCACGACAACACAGTACTGAGACAGTGCTGAGATCTGTGACACTGTTACAAACAGGAAATGTCTTGGAAGCTGTTCTACAGACAGATACAGACCTGTCAGACACACCAGAGGACAAAGATGGAACATTAAGTGAATCACACATGGTTTTCAATTCAGCTTGTTTTTGTTAAACAACAATTTTCTAAACATCATGGACTTTACATTAAATATGTCATTCTCAGATGCTACTGATGGTGCCTTCATGCAGCTTAACTTTAGTACAGAAAACACAAACCATTGTTACAATATGTACACACACCTCTTATATTTTCATGTAAAATGGTCCCAAAGAGTTAAGAGGAAAAGTCACAGCAAGGAGTAGTAGATGTGAAAACCACCATTTTTAACTTTACAATAGCCTGAACCAAAAACATGCTCAAGTGGTTTGCGTTGGAGTGGTCAGACTCCGGTCAACAGTAGTGCATTTCATAGGTACAAATAACTGCAAATATCAAGTGGAAGAAAACATTCTCCCTCCTCATTGGACACACTACACCGTTGACTGACACAGCAATCAGTACATGGCGTGACAAAGTTTAACAACAGAGCTATTATTATCAGCATTTTAAGTTTTTTTCCTGCTATTGTCACTTCTTCACTTGTAATATATTTACTGGATCCCTTCTTGAATTAGTGAACTCATAATGCAAAAATGTGAGTCTCTGTTCTGCTCCTTTTATCTATCATAGCCTAACACTTCAAAATAAAACCTTTCAATCGGTGCTGGTTCCTACTGAACAACACCAAAGATTCATAAAGGGATAAGGGTTACTTAATGCTCCCTTAATATAAAATGCAGTAAAATCCAGTTATCAGCCAGTATATATCAGCTGCCCTTCATCACCTCTTCTACGTTGTAGACATGTTTCCAGTTCTGGTCTTGGAGGGGTTCTCTACTGGGCTTGGGTCGGGTGGTTCTTCATCTCCTGCCATTTCTTCTGCCTCAGACTGAGCTCTGCATCAGAAAAGGCTGCTGGGCCCCAGTTGGTGATCAGCTGCTGTCCTTTGGAGCCTGGAAATTCAGGAGAATTTTCAGCACAGACGAAATGATATTTAACTCGAGGTGGACTATATCTTTTAATTATTATTAATAAAATATTCCAGCTGTACAAAGCTGTGAAAGCATGCTGTTTTGCCATGACTTGGTTTTCTGTTTGCTTCTGAGAAATGGAATGTATTTTTCTTGTGTGTCATGTTAGGGCTTTGACAATAACCAAGGACGCAGGGTTGAGGTCATCAGCATAAGTCTTCTTTGTTATTGCAATATATTATTCCATTGTGATGTTTTAGTGACAGAAACATTAGCTTTTCCTGCTCAGCTTCCCGACTTCCGAGTAATGCTCTGTTTCAGTGAAACTGGAAGTCGGTTTCCAACTGTTCCAGATGTACAATACAAACCATAGTAGGCATTGCATATGTAATGAAAATGACATGAGGTAACGTGGCATTATACTACAGCATTTTCATACTTGGAAACTTATCTAAGTAATCCAGTCACAAGCCATACCATCATACCCATTTGTTGCAGCAAAGTGAAAAGAGAATCATGGCTGCTCTCATCAAACAGCACGCTGCTTTTAACTTGCTGAAATGCTGTATGCACGTTCAGCAACTATATAATTTTTAGGGAATTTAACATTTTTGGTACATATCTCTCTCTCTTTTAGTGTGAGGTTAGGTTTCTTAATATTTTTGAATCCAAATGCTCTCCCACTTCTTTGTATAGAGGTCAGGCTCTTAATCATCAAACCAGACGTAAACATGCAAATGTGGCTGAGGAACAACAGCCACATTATTTGTTATGTTGACCAGTTATGAATGCTTTTACTTCACATTCAAGATAAAAACATAACTGCAACCTTAGCCTGCACTTTAGCCTCTCAGAGCATGGATTTACTTTATCAGATAAACTGTCAAGTGTGTGCAGCCATTTTAAATTCTTTAACCTTCTTTCACCAAAAGGTTTGGACAGGCTGATGTTAATTCTATTACAGTTGTCATTTTACTTGGTAGTAAACAACATTCTTAATATGAAGTCCCAGCCAAAGGCATCTGTGGAATTCAGATATCACGTTGTTATGTTTTCTCCCGCCAGTTTTTTTGTTTGGCTGTAACCTGTTTCAAGGGCGAACCCGTACATAGTTGGCGGAGAGAATATGACAAGAGAGTCTCAGGATTAAAAAGAGCCAAGGTATTTGTCCTTGACCAATTTCACTAATGAACTCTACTGGGAAATTAGCAGGAAGAAGACGCCATTACATTTATTCAACGCAGGAGTCAGTTTGTAGTTTTGGGGCCAAGAAAACAATTGAGGCAGATACAATGTGCTGCTCTGAAACTCTTAAGGTTAGGCTAAATGTGTCTCACAAGACACACATCACCTTTTAATAATAACACGTTCAGCAACTGTGCACGCAGCAGACAGCCACACAGTGGTTGTCTCTGACATAATATTTACATTTGCTACATTTCTTGGTCTGATAAATAACATGGAGGACCTGTGTAACACTTCAGTCACCCAGCCAGTGTCCTCCATGTCACACACTGTTAGTATTACACACTGACTATCTTTTACTATTGTGCTACGATCATAGCTGAAAATGAAATGGTGTTACTGCTGCTTTGGTTAGGACTATGGCTGATATGATTACAGAGGCTTTTCATGGATGTAACTTATTTTTAATGCATTTGTAATTGTTGAGCTGAGTGTGGTGGTGAAGTTACTCCTCAACTTTTATGGTGTATGCACACATCTGTTCTGTCCAACTGATGTATCAGGTTCAAATCCCGGTGGAAGTGTCTGGCCTTAACATTGCTTTTGGCCAATATCTCTCGGTCAGAAAGTACCATTTTCATTTTCCAAAATATTTGACATATTTGCTAATTCTGTTACCTGCTTTATAAAGTTTGACAGTAAACAAGCAGTGAATGACAGGATGATAAATTGGAGGTCTCATTGCTTCCCATTTGGAGGAGATTTGTGGCTCTTTCATAAGAGATGAAGACTGGGATAAAATACTTATTACAGTGATCTTAAGAGGTCAAACAAAGTGCAGTTACTCTTTAGGTGAGTTTGCTTTAAGCCCAACACTCAGAAAGGTCCTCACAAAGGTAAACATAGACAGTGGTTAGTGTGCTGTTGTTACCTGGTTGAATGAGCTTTAACAAGCCCTCGTGTTCAGCCACCTTGTGCTTCCAGGACTTTGTGTTGTTGGCTGCGTCTTCCAGCTTCTTCATCACCGTCTGGCCCAAGCGGGAGACACAGACAAAACCCACAGCATCATTATTAACAGGTAATAAATACAAAGTGAAGATTTTTTATTTCCTTATTTCAACGTAAGAACAGCAGTGTTTGGTATATTGTATCGATAAATAACATCTAATCTGCATTAACTTCCTGTTTGAATTGTTAGTCATGTCTAAATAGCAGTCATCCAGCATTCATATAGTGACACCGTGTGGTCAAGAAAGGAATTCCTTTACTAAGAACAGAGGTCATCATTTTGCTTTGGTTTGAATAGTTCTTAATTATTGACATGGAAAACGTCCATAATAATAATAATGATAAGTCAATGCTGTGGAGAATCTGTTGAACACATTTTCAATACAAAATACATTCAGTTGTATGCCTTGGTATCAATTTAATGTGTTCCTTGTGAGTCAGGTGTGTCTTTGGTTTGATATTTCAGGAATTGGCGCGTACCTAAAAATATGTTTAGAAATATTTTGCATTGCTTTTCTTCATTTTGAGATGTTTGTAGCATGTGGCAAATCCTGCCAGCTCAATGATGATGTTTGAGAGAGCAACAGTGATGCTGGAAGGAAATGTGGAAATTTGGTGGTGATAATGTGGGAGTGTCCTTTTAACCAACAAATGTCAGAGAGAATATATGTCTGGTGTGCAGCTGCACATATATATGTAATATGTGCAGCTCCATACCAGAGCCCATAACCTCTGTTCCATTGAGGAGTCACACTGTGATAAAGTTGAATGTTAATTGAAAACAGTCAAATGACTCTTGCGGTTACTACTACTAGTCCCCACACCACCACGATTATGACTGCTCTCAGCTAACCTGGTATTGCTCCAGTGCCCCCTGCCTCTCTTGCTCCAGCTGTTCAAGCTGTTTCATGGCTGCCTGCAGAGCACTCTCCTTGGCCAGACGTTCCTTCTCCAGCTCCTGTTTCTCTGCTTCGGTCTCTGAGATGGCCCGCTGCTGCCGCAGGTGGATCTTTTCCAGCTCTGCCCTCTTTGTGGCCTCCTCCTCCAGTAACCTGCTCCACACAGACATTAACATAGGTGACTACACAGTAGAATGGCTCTGTATTGATGTACAAGTTACTAGAGATGGGTTTCAATTTTTCAGCTGGTCTGGAACCTGCATCAGAGGTCTACAATTTTTTCCTTCATTTTTACTGATAGTAACCAACATTTGGTTTTTAATAGAACATTAAGATTAATGGGACATTTTTGCAGTTCTTACCATCAGTGTTTGAAAACATCAAACTCTTCCATTCATTACTTTAAATGTCTGTAAAGGTAATGTCACTCCTAATGTGAAAACTGCCAGTGTCTAAATGTGTAGTAAATGGAAGTGTTTGTGGCAGATCAGTGTATCAGCAGGTGGGGCTGTACCACAGCTCTGGATTATGTTTCTTACGGTTCAAGTGTAAATCCAACTACAGAATGTAGTTCCAACAAATGTAATTTAGTGTAGTCTTCATAAAACACATCAATGTGACCAGCTCTTCAGAAGGTATGAACCAAAATGCAGGCCAGCCACTCATTAGCCTACATTAGCTAATATACACGAGTGGTCACTATCTGGTTTCATCTGAGCACTATGGTCAGTACAATGGCTCTGACATGCTCACTGCTGGTTGGTCAAATGTGAGGTGGAAAGAAAATGTCAGTAGAGAGGAAGGAAGGACAGGGGAGGAAATGTGGTATAAAGAGGGAAGTAGAAGTTGAATGTGAGACTGTTTCAGGATTCATATAGAAAGCTACACATAACTGTGCAGTGAATATGAAGTCAACTGTCTGAGGTGGACAACAGCCCCTAGCTGATAACTAGCAATTAGGTGCTTAAATGTGTTAAAGGTGTCTTAAAGTTGTTAAATTAACTTCCTGGTTACTGACAAGCTAAAAAACTATTGACAAGTTGAACTACTAACATGTTCAACTTGTCTTAACGTCTAACTAAAAACGTCAATCTTGACTGACCGTGCCTGCAGCCTCCGGACCGCCTCCTCATCCTGTCTCGCACGCCTTTCATCCTCCAGAGCATCCTCCAGTTGACCGTACATGTGCTCCAGCTCCCGAACCCTCTGCAGGTACTGCTCCAGCTCAGTGGACTTCTGGGCCACCTGCTCCTCCATCTGCTGCCGTACCTGTTGAAGCAGGAAACAGATAAATGTTTATCTAGAGGTGGATATCAACCGCCATGTTGAACAGTTTTATTTGAGACTGTCTTAAAGGAGACCGTCTCATTCACAAGCTTACCCTTAACAGGCCTACTTCAGCCCAGCTTATGTTTATCTTTTGTTTACATGCTCTGGTGCTCTATGCTAACTAAAATGTACACACATTGTATTAGATAAATGTACATTTTCCTGTGATTGCTCATTCTCATTTGCATTTTAATGAATTAGTCAATTATTTACTACTGATTTAACCCTGACAAAGTCAGATTTGATGCATACATCATTGAGGCGCTTTGTATTGGAAGGTTCATATACTTTGTGAAACAAGTGATAAAGTCACTGATGGATGATAATCATCATCTGTTGGTACGCCACATTCTTGCGGTTGCCTTATGTGTTTACAATCTAACAGCAAAGTCTGTCAGTATGAACTGAGCTGAACAGAAACATGTTCATTGCATATTGTATTTTTAAAGGTGTAGTGAGGACATCAGTTCTATTTAAAATGACTCATCTAATGTCAAGTTTCAGTTTCAGCTTTAGAGACCTTCACTCTGTACTGCGTGTATTTCAGCATGTTCACTTGAGAATTTTCTTTTACGCGTCATTTAATGTGATGTCTAATATGATTGCTTAAATACAAACATCATTCTCATACAACCATAAAAGAACAGTCTACATTATATCAAAAAGAGGAAGTTGTAATAGAGTTGTAAAGTTGCTTTTGCTCCACCACTTGTTTTGACCTTATGATTCATGAGCAGTGACGCACCATTTTCTCTCTCTCCAGGTCCATCCTGTAGCGGTCCTGAAGTTCAGTTTGGGTCTGAAGACGCCTTCGTTCTTCTTCTGCTGCATTGGCTGCTGCCTCCTCCAGAGCCTGGCCAAAAAAGGCACAAGAGCATCTGAGAAAAAGGTCAAGTATTTACGGTAGATAAAAGCACGTTAAATAACCTTCACTATTTTCTGGTGACAGGTCTCAGGACTCTCAGACTCACGCCAAATACAGAAATGAATAAGGAAAATACTCAACTTATCTCACCTAATGTTACAGGGAGTTTAAATTGAAGGAAATCCATTCAACCTTCACATTCATAAATATCTGAGATATTGTTGCCTTTTGACTGTACTTGATACTGTATGGGCACAGTCAGTCCTCAAACACAGTCTGGATTTAAATATGTTTGTAATACAATGACTGTTTAAAATATGGACACAGTCTCCGTGCTGTCACCCACAGAGCTGTTGTGAAGCTCAGAGTGTGGTGGCTTGTCTTGGCAGTCCTGTCTCTGCCGGCTCCCTACCAATCCAAAAATGGGTAAGGACATGGGTGGATGTTGAGAAGCTGACCAGAGTGGCATAAGTAGGAGGCAAACTTTTGTTCAAAAGTCACCGCAAGGTGTTTATTTACAACCAAAGTGCTTCCAGCTTTACATGTAGCAAAAGTGGGTGTGTGTATGTATGTCACAACTAAACAGACTCAACTAACAACAGTGAAAAATACAATTTAGATCAAGTGTAAATTTCTACAACATGATGATCAGTCTCAAGAATAAACTCTTCCCTTGGAAACAATTTCCAGCTGATGTACTGTACAGGCAACAGATCTTCAACTTCACCTTGAAGTAAGACAGTGCCAAGTTCTACTCCAGAAGCATCTGTCTGTACAGTAAAAGGAAGAGTGAAATCTGGACACTGCAAAACAGGTTTCTTACAAAGTCAAGTCCTTAAAAGCACCTTCACTCTCTTGAGTCCATTTAAGTTTTACTGAGCTCTGAAATGTCACTGGTGCTCCATGCAAACCAAAAGGCATCATTCAGTTTTGAAAAGTTGACACAAAATCTCAGTTTTGGGTCGTCTTTCTTTGGCACCACACCACAGGGCTACACTATTCACTACGTGAGGGCTCGATGATTCCCATAGCCAGCGTTTCCTCCATTTCCTGCTTCAGTTCAGGAACAAGTATGGCTGGAAAGCGACAAGTAGTGTCTCTGATGGGTTGCTGCTCGGCTGCATGCAGACAGATGTGGTGTTTGCTGAGGTGTGTACAACCTGGTTTTAACAGTTATTTTGTCATGTGTTTCTGAAGCTCCTGGCTCTGCTGGCAGATGACTCAAATCAGGATACACTGGTATATCCATTGCAGAAGGAAAATGCTGCTCTTGAAGCTCCTCCTCATCAAAGACTGCACGTACCAACAGGGTCCTAGAATGTTCTGGCTGATCCACCCAGTCTTTCAAAAGATTTACATGAAAGATCTGATGTTTCTTCTGGTGATCTGGCAAAAACAGTTCATATGTGACAGGGCCAGTCTTTTTGGTTATCTTGTATGGTCCCTGACACTTGGCAAGGAGACCACTGTCCGATGTTGGCAGCAACAGGACAACTTTCTGGCCCTCTTGGAAGACTCTTCTCCTCAAAGCCTTGTCATAGCTCTGCTTCTGCCTCTGCTGTGCTTGTACCAGATTGTCACTGTCTCTTGGAAGTGGTCAAGCTTGTCTCTCATTTTCAGGACATATGAGAGTTCACTGTACTACTGTTGTGACAGAGGTCCCTCCCAGGCTTCCTTCAAGACATCCATTGGACCCCTAACGGAATGTCCATACAGCAGTTGGAAAGGTGAAAATCCACTTGATGCCTGTGGGACTTCCCTAACAAGATTGGAAGCCACTGGTCCCAGTCTGACCCAGAGTCATTCAAAACTTCCTCATCATGGACTTGAGGGTTTTGTTACTCAGCAAGGCCATCTGTTTGTCGATGGTAGGGACCGTCCGTCACCCCTTCAACACCTAGCATGCTGTGGCATAATCACAAACTACCAGTACGTATCTATGGCCTGCACTACTTCTTTCGTGGGGGCCTGCAATGTCCATGGCAATACAGGAAAAATCGTGATTCAGTCATGGGTATGTTAATAAGCGCGGACCTCTCCCTTCTTGCCTGGTGCTGTTAACTGGCATTGAGGACATGAATGGCAATGTTTAATTGTGTCAGCATAATGATAAGGCCAATAAAACTGTGGAAAACTATTGCCTGTCTTTAATGTCCTGCCCAAGGGTTAGAATGGCTCAGGTTAAAAATGGTTGGCCTCAAACCCTGGGGAATGACTAATTGGTCACCAATCTGGCTACAGCTTTGTCACAGTTGGAGTCTGGTTACTGAAACAAGGCACCTGTGATGGTATCACTTGTCTATTCTACTCTACTAAAAATTCACCCTCAGTACAGTTGTGTTTTTGTACCAGGCTTTAAACATGTTTTGTGCTGTTAATTATCTTGTGCTTGTGGTTGAACAGTAACCTCACACTGACTTGTCACCCAACTGTGAATCGTCTCAAGACCGCGACAGTTATACTACTTATTGCAGCATAGTGTGACCACTGCAGAGTCTCTCTCTCTCTGTGGCCATACATTCATTGTGCATTCATCAACCATCTCTGTGAGACAGCACTTTCACCTCAATGGCAGATTGTTGTGCATTCATTGGAGAGTCGTGTCGCCCCAGACAAAGACAAACTGTTGTTCTCTGCTACAGTCTGGATGTTACACAACTATGATGAGAACTAGTTTGACTGACTGTTGCTGCAACTCTCAATTTGTAACAACTGTGTTGGTGGCTGCAGCATGCCAAGTACTGTAAGTGTGACCTAGTAACTGTTTTCAGTTCGGTTTAAGGAGAATATCTTCTGAGAAGATTTATCTGACCCTGTAAGCTTCTACTCAAGCAAAAACACAAAATCATGGAGCTTGTTCATGCTTTTCAATATTTATCATATTAGATATTTAATATCTGTCCGCATGTTAATAAAATCCAAGTTCCAGATGTATAAAGTATGCCCACACACACAATGCATATGCCACCTCCCCACATAGAAACTAATGTACACATGGAAGATCACTATTATTAAAGGCTCCATTTTATTTCATGTTTTCAGTTCACCATGGAAAGCTCTTTGTAAATATCACTGCCAATGAGTTTACAGACACATGATAAATTCATGATATAAACATCCACAGCTGTGTGTATTGATGGCTGCTAAGGCGCTAAGCCTCCTATATTAGTTTAGAAATGAGGCATGTACTGTATATGTGTGATCAGTTTCAAAATGGCTTGAGAGATTTGAGAGAAGTACTCAGCTTGATAGCTGATAAAACATGTGTATGTATATTTATTTTAAGGTTGTCATGACAGAAAAATAATTTAAAACTTTGATTCAATACTAATCTAACTACCACGGCAAAAAGGAAAAAAAATGAAAATGAACAAACTGTACAGTGCAGGTACAGAAAAACTCATTGAACACAGAGCACCAGCTCATTTTCTTCTTCACTGTTTCGTTTATAAAGCTTTGGGTTAAAAATCTGTCGTCCTCCATAGTTTTGGTACTTTTGATACTAGTGAATGTTAAAATTGTATTGTTTTAAACATGGTATCAAAAATCAGTACTTTACAACCTTAATATTTATTCCTTCCTAGTCTACACTGTTGCATCTGGCTCCTGGAATTCATCATTCTATACCTGTCAAACCCTGATATATTGTAAATATGGCCACTTTAACAGTGACTTTGTTACAAGCAATGCAGTCCAATATGACAGCCCAGCTATAACAGCTTTTAAATCATGGTGATGCTATACTGACAGGTCAGGTGAATAGTATCTCTGTCATTTGTACTTGTTGCATTATGCTAAGTTTGTGCTCTGGGTATAATCTCCTGCAAGAGTTACATAACACTTTATAGCAATAAGTCACACACCACCAACTATTTCACTGATTTTGGTGAAACTGTATATATTTGATGCTGATTTTTTTTCTGTAAACTGCTGAAAACTATAGCTGCTCTTAGCTAATGTTAGTTCAGTTTGATCGCTAGGCCGTCCAGACTGTGAGCTCAGAGCACCAGGGGAGAGTTAGCATTTGTGCCACAGACCGTACAGAGGTTTTCAAGCCCAGGGTGCAGAGCCGGTGGTGTGCCAGAACCAGAGTTGGGTGAACAGGCAATGAAACTGGGCTTAGTATCCTCTATGGAAATAATGAGAGGCAAAGAGACTGAAGAGGATGACAGAGGAGCTTAGAAGAGAAAAGAGAGTGAGCGAGCAAGAAGCTGCCGGAGAAGAGTAAATGTGGGACTGACTTTTATTTGTTGGTGAGAGCTTGTTGAAATAAAAGGCTGAAAGACAGATTCTGAGCGGGGCTGACTGCTGTTGGACTAGTAAGTAATATTAGCTGTTTGTTTTCCATCATGAGTAATATATACATAGCTCTCCATATTTATCACAGCGGTATTGCACTGTGAAACTGGGTTGCGCTAAATCCCAAAAATGACTGTCTGCACATTGTTGCTTTAACACCATCTGAGCAAATCCTGGTTGGATGACAAGCGTTTTTCAGTGCACACAGAATTTTCACACACTGAATTTAAAAAAAAGTGGATTTTACTAGAATTGCGTTACCGACAATCACTTCAACAAAAAACTTAACATTATTATTTTCCTTAACATAATTTGTGGCAGATTAAGTTGTGGGATTATAACAGTGCTGTCAGCGTTGTTTGGGGGCAGCATCAGTCTGTATGGATTAAACATGTTCAAGTCCAGCAGTCCAACATGGCAAGGTGCTGATATCTATTCAATTCTATCAACTGAACCAAAAAACATCCTTATTATCCGTTATTTTTGTGTCTTGTTTTATTATTTGAATAAGCTATTGTCATAACCTATAACTGATTAGTTACAGACTTACTGTCAAACTCACACTTCCACACTTAACCTAATAACCGCTTATCATATTAACAGGAAGTGGCCGTTTGTCATTACAGTCCACATAATCAGTGAAGTTTAACATAACAGTCAGTCAGTCAGTAGTGTTAACAGACAGGAGTGTGAGTCAGGTTTAGGAAGATTTACTGGAAAAACATGTTAATGTCGCCCCTCTGCCCCTTCCTCATTCAATACACATTCTACTGTTTACAGTGACAGACTGTTCATGAGTCAGAGGCTGCGGGGAGGAGCTGATCTATTATTGGTATTCATGAGCTGGCAGTGAGTTTCAGAGGAGAACCAGCAGAGTTTTGGGGGTGACCCACTTTAACTGTTGTGTGAAATGCAGCAACAACAGTGTGAGTGTGAGACTGAAAACATCAGCGTGAAGCAGAGAAATGACACTTTGTCATTTATAGGAGCTCTGATGCATGTTACAGTGTGTTATTTTAAGGTGTGCTGTGCTGGTGGCAGATTTAAAGTATAAGAACAGAGAACTCACTTTATCTTAGTGCAAGTTACAGTTCGGTTTGAACTGATTAATCTGATTGGACGAGAGCAGTTTGATGAGTGGTGACATAGATCATAACACCACTGTATGTATCATCCACTTCACAGGTGTTCTAATATTAACATTACCTCAGTGATTGTCATCTGTCTTAGAGTGTAATAAACTTGAACTGCAAAGAACATATTTGAGCATATTTCTGTGAGTAGTTTAAAAACGCACAAATAATATCATAAACTGATAATTGATCATCATTCATGATTAGCAGACAATATCAAACCTCTAACAGCAGTCACCATCAGACAGCCTTATCATACCCAACAGTTACATAGTGTTTCTGTAGTGTTGACTGGATGTTAAAAATAAACCTAGCAGTTTGAATTGAACCAAAGCTCCCTGCTGATCTGTTGAACTGAGTATCAGCATGGTTGTGATTTGTAGACAGTCACAGGCTGATGTTCAGTACATCAGCACTCCCTCTGGTGTGATATTGCTTCAATTAACAATGGAGTTTACAAGAAAGTTCACGGTACAAAGC
The DNA here is from genome assembly GCA_023373845.1 of Nibea coibor. Taxonomy (NCBI): domain Eukaryota; kingdom Metazoa; phylum Chordata; class Actinopteri; family Sciaenidae; genus Nibea; species Nibea coibor. Next base: position 4,206,830 of record CM041721.1, on the reverse strand, counting down.
AATCTACCAGGAATGTGTGCTTGCAGATATCTGATGGCATTGCAGCGAAAAGTTACGCCAAGTTCATTGAAGCCTTCAAGATCTAATAATCAAAGTAACCAATGGAGATTTGTGAGGACTAATCTTGTTGAGTCGACAGAAACTCCTTATCTTTGTGCTTCAGGCATGTGGCTGATGATGCAGAGTGATTACAGTACAAAAAAGCCCTGAGCACAGCAGATAAATAGAGACCCCATGAGTTGACTTTCCAGCTGAGGAAGCTTTTGTGATAAAGAAGAGAGTGGACACTTTGAACTCAAACAGCTGAGTCAGCTGAGAAAATGACAACATGCAAGTCTTATTCACAGAGCGTGAAACACAAAGTCCTTTTCAATCTGGAGAGATGCTGCTCTGTCTGTGCTGCTTCAAACATTTTATAGGAACTTGTCTCCTCCCACGTCACGTCATGTTTGGTTGTTTTTTTATCTTACTAGATTTAAAAATTCCCTTGAGGAAATCCCCCAGGTTTCATACATGTTCAAATACATGTACAAATTCCAGTGAACTACTTCCTGGACTGCTCTTTTTTTTCTTCTGTTTAAACTGACAAATATATCCTGGTATGTCAGGCGTCCAGTAGTTCCACCTGCAGCGTTATCTACAGATAACACTTATGTTCTCACTTTGTGCCAGTCACCACATCATCCCACACATTCTGCCCATTGTCATTTGCTGTTAAATCCACATTTATTTTCATTGCAAATCTAAATGAGTTTGTTTTGGCAGATATCTGAATCGGTGTGTGTGTGTGTGTGTGTGTGACACACATTAAAAACGGAACATAACTTCCACTGCTGATGCACAAGAGAAGTGCGTCTTGCATCACGATGCTAGACTGAGCAGAATCTGTCCAATATGCACAAGTTGTTTACACTCACATCACGTGGACTGTCTGCCCTCATCATGGATCACTCTTGCCCTTCTCACTGAACAAATTTAAATTCAGGATACAACAAAAAGGAACTATTGCACCAGACGTTTCCTGACCAGACTGGATTCATGTGTCTTATTCTCACCTTCCTCATCTTCTCCAGTTCGAGCTGTTTAGCTTCATTGGCCATCTGCAGTTCGCTCATCCTCAGCTCCAGCTCTTCCTGTTCAGCCTGCTGCTTCAGTCGCAGTTCCCGTCGTTTCTGTCGAGCCTCGCGGTGTGGTGCCGGCCGGCCCTGACGGAGGAGGCTCACACAGGTCTGAATTGCTGACGAGAAAAAAAGTTTGCATTCAAGGCTGTCCATCAATTAATGTACACAAAATCACAAAATTGATTTGATTTGATTTGAAAAGTAAAGCTATCAAAAGTTCCAGATAATTAAAGAATAAAGGTTTCAAAATTGAAGGAAAACAAAAATCAGTTTATCAACAGTCTTTGTATTAAGAGCTGAAACAAATATTCAGTTAATAGATATACTGAGAAACTAACCTGCAGATTAAACCATAAAGAAAACAGTTGTGGGTTGTGGCCCTTCTTCTAAGACAAATATTCCCTATTGAGATCAATACTTAATCTATCTTAACTTGATACAGCTCAAAAAATGAAAAATCTTGTACAGTAACTGTCACTGAAATGCAGCTTTGGTAAAAACAAAACAAGAGACAAAAAAAACAACTAAAAGTCCTCACCCTGGATCCACTCCTGCTTCTTCTTCTTGTCTGACGCGCTGATTTCAAACATTTTTTGTGACGACCTGATGAGGAAGAGACATTTCTTTCCTTCTTTATCTTGTAGAGGCTGCAATGAAATCAATAGGTAGGGATTATACCAGCTCATAACACACAAATATTCAATCAACAAATATTGTCACTGTGCTGACTGTGCCCATTGCTTCATTAAGAGAAGACAATGGTCTGAAGTACAGTCAAGAGTAGCCGTCACTCCATCTGTTTGTTTTTTGTCCTGGCTGAGCGATAAGTTGAAGACTTTTCATAAAACAGCTGTTTCAAACCTCCACACTGCAGTTTCCATCCAGAAAGATGTCTCCTTTCTGTTCGGCAAGGTCTTCGCCGACATAGTAGGAGATGGAGTTTGGCTTCAGCATGAACCAACGCTCCGTCCAGTTCTTCCTCTTGTGACCTTTCTTCATCATGTAGCCCTGCAAAGAGAAACAAGGACATGACTCAGGGTCATTTAAACATTGCTGAATTTAACATCTCATAATATATCATCACTGTTCTCTTTTTCGATCACTTTCTTTCTTTCATGGTTCTTATGTCCCTACATGACCCTGTAACCTGTTTACTCATTCTTTCAAAAATATATTGGCCTGCCGATGACTTCATGACCACAAACCTTTGCTTCCTTCACATTTCTTTGATAATTCATCTTTGAGGCGTTTTAAGAATACGCTTGATATACTCGATTATACTTGATATATGATATCTAGTCCATTAAGTCTGTGAGAAGCTAGTAAGTGAACCTTGAGTTTGCTTTGCCATGATATTAGTCACAGTCATATTGTAAATGGCTAGAAAAAAAACTTTTGTTTTAATATTTAGTAAAGAATTTTAAGTCTGTCAGTCTGTGCTGCTCACCTGTTTGAGTACATCCAGGATGAGCTCCTGGTAGACTTCACTGATGCCCATTGAGAGCGTCTGGCGGTCCATGCCTTTGCTGAAGTGACCTGACCCCACCAGGATGATGAGCTCCCAGGCGTTCAAACTCTGCTGCTTTGAGTTCAGCTGCAGTTTGTAGTCCTCGAAACGCTCCTCCACCCAGCTGCCCCCCATCGCCTCCGTCAGCTTACGCAGGAAGTACTCAATCTGTGTATGGAGACACACAGAGAGCAAATGGTAGTGTAAACATATACAAACAAACAGCAAAAACATGGGGTTTTATTTTATTTTTGATTTATTATTATTTATTATTAATAGAAGATAACCACCCTTGTCTGCTGTTGTTAGTTCTGTTCACCTCTACGCGGGCTGATTGAAGCATATACATTTCTTCTGCAAGCAATCTTCCTGTGATTCAGCTCTGATGTTTGTTATACCCAACAATAAATCTTCCAGCGTTTGTTAAAGAACAGGAAGCTGGAAACTTCCTTTTCTGCTCTTGAGCAACAGACGGCCAGTGACTGTATCAGTGAAGCACTACGTTCAAATCCAGCTCTGAGTTCATGTCTGACCAGAATGCTGAAGCTGAAGTGAACAAAAGCTCAGCTGTATGAATTAGCACTGGAGTTGAGTAGACAAATGCTACCTAATTAAATTCAATTATTTGATTCGAATTAATAACTTCCCCCTTTTTGACAAATAACCAAGCATCTCAGAGGAAGTCTAGTGTGTAAATGTCTAAACTGGGAGATTCATCAGCCAGTCATCTAAATTATTTAGAGCGACGACCAGCAGCCTTCACAGTGGCATTAAAAACAATTAGTCAGAATAGTATTCTGAGGTTGGACAGCACATCCAAGAGTAGAAAGCTGACATTATTACAAACGGTTCTTTATTAAACACTGATGCAATGAGCTGTTTGACAGTTACATGTTTATTTTCCACAAATGACTAGATGACTAGATGAGTCTAGATGCAACTTTAGACTTTACATCCCACTTCAACTTGGAAGTTAAACACTCATGTCCTAACTTGATTCGAGTCATGACAACTCAAATGATCTGTCCTCTTATGGTTTCACTTCAGATATTAAAAATCTATATTGACATAAGTCATAAGTCTCAGTGGAGAACGAGTACTGTTACCCCGTACACGTACACATACTGGTAATGACATTGAGTATCCTACAAAAGTCTGGAAGGGACACAGAGAAAAAAAACTGTCTAAGTGTACTTTTGCATTATCTCGCAAAGTTATGCAAGATCTGCGGGATCTCACGACATTTCACAATATTTCACAAGATCTCACGGCTCAGTGATCGCTGCAGCAAGAGCTGGCTCAATTCGTGGCAGCTGCAGTTCATAAAACAGTCGTCAGTATTGCATTAGATTCACTGGAAGTAGCATTTCCATTACATGATTTCTGCATTCATTTGCAAGGTTTTCTATATATTGTGTGCTAGTATTTCCTTTCCAGCAACAGTTTGCTGCAGAATGACACCCATAACCTGCTGTTGAGGTTGAACCATCGCTGTTAACCACTAACTTTCATAAACTAAAGGTATCTAATAACAGCAGCAGCACAGCGGCACGTTGAGAGATTAAATAAATAAATAAAGAAAAACAGATGCTTATAACAGCAGTAGCTGTTGAGAAGATAAAAATCTATATGAATGTCACAAAAATACCGCTCCATCAACACTCACCTCCTCAGTGACGATGGTCAGCGGGTATCTGTCCTCAGAGAGGAAGTTAAAGATGCACCAGATCTTGAAGGCATCATCACTCGAGATGAATAACTGATTCTGATCCAGATTTTTCCTGGAGCACAACGTCCAGCACATTTTGTTGAATTCCTGACGGTCAAAGTTATCTGTCACCTGCAGCAGACGAGAACAACAACACTGGTGAGTCATGACTTCATGTTTGACACAGTTTGATTTTCAGGAATGTTGTTGCAACAGCTTGTACAAAGACAAGATTAAAAGGCCATGACTTATCCATCACTCCCTCTGCTGACATTTACAAGGTTAAGACATGTTCAGTGGTTCCCAACCTTTGTGGCTTGTAACTGAAGCACATGGACATCTTTTTTTGGAATCATAGTCATCCCCCGTCTCTCTCCATTCCTGTCTGAAAGCCTGATGTTTCGGGAAGTTTTACAAAATCAAATTCAAATCAAATCAAGCTTCAGAGGGCTTTACAATCTGTACAGGGAGTGACACCCTCTGTCCTTGTGAGGAAAACTTGCTCACAAAAAACCCTTTAACAGGGAAAAAATGTGGAAGAAACCTCAGGAAGTGCCACAGAGGAGGGATCCCTCTTCCAGGACGGACAGACGACACGAGATGTCACATGTACAGAACAAATTAGGACATTAACTTATTAAAGCAGGACAGGTTGTTAAATATATGGAACATGTATAAGAAAAAACATCATTAGAAGGTAAGATGAGATACACTTTAATGATCCCACTAATCCCACATCAGGACTTTGCTAACATGCTAATCCATTAAAAATATACATTTATATAAATTAACAGTATATTTTTCACAAATCCTGTCAATCTAAAACTGAAAATCTCTTGGATTCAAATTCCAAAGCTAAATGTGAAGAAAGCTCTTGAAAAGGTACAATCGGTGCTGTGAAGGGGAAATGTTCTCCTCGAGCTGGTGAACAGTAGCGTCTCCATGGAGACTCCTGGCAGGAAGACTGTGCAGTTGTGTGGTTTCGAAGCACATCTCGTCCTGCTGCCAGTCGTACCTTTAAACAAGCCACCAGAAAACCCTAAAACAATTCAAACGCTCGCTCTAATTAAAAACCCATCTGAACGTGAAGGGAACCTTGAAAGTGAACTCACCAAGAATCACATTCACAGACTGTTTGTTAAGTATTAGCATAAACAATAGGAGGAATGTGGTCATTATTGTGGCGAGAGCAGCCAATGATGCAGAAACTAGTTACATAACCTCAAATGGTCTCCTCCACACATTCACAATAAAAACAGTGATAAAAATAAAGAGTTGATAAAGCGACATATATGTCTGTATAGTTAGTGTATGCAAGAAGTTACAAAAGGAATCAGTGCTTAAACACACACAGCTCATGTCATTTTGCTCGTTTCTCATACAATTGCACTGTAAGGCATCAGGACTGCACTAAAGAGACACTGCAGGTAAATAAGAATTGTTATGAACTATATTATAAAGTTCCATGTTTTAACCACAGAGGTTTAACACTACATCTTTAACACCCGTTAAGTCAAATTTGAATTAGAAGAACATTTTGGTGGTCTGAATTGATACAAACCTAAATCAAACAGATCTCACTTTATAAGACAATATAATTCCTGTCTCTCTTTTAGTTATAAACTCAGTGATGCATGTTGATGAACTTCTAAGTCTGTAGTACACTGCAATCATTTCCATGTTAGTTCCCATTTCTAATAATGTTTGATTAACATTGACATTATATGCATATGGTGACGACAGGGTCTTATTATCTGTTTCCATAAAGCTTAATCCAGTAAATGAAGAGACGGCAGAGTCCATTGTGCACTGCAAAACACATGATCCTGATTCTCATGGTTATTTCATTATTTTCAATTTCTGTGCTCACGGAGAGAGAGACACTGAGCACCAGTGAATGGCTGCGGTTGGGTTGGACTTTTCTAAAGCTACACAGGATCTGATGTAACTCTTTATTGTGCTAAATGATGGTGAGTGTGTGGAAACCTGTGCTCTATGTTAAAGTGATTTTCTCACACAACTTAAAGAAGTTTAAAGGAAGAAGGTTAGCTGTAAACCGTTTCATCCTTCAACGACTGGTTCATCTTTCATCTCTGTCTGTACTGACGTACTTCAAATGTTTTGATTTTTTCACAGTAGAAATAGAAACTTCTCAAATCACTGCTTAACATATTGCACTTCTCTGCTTCTGTCATGCACATAATGTGCTTAAAACAACCATCGTTTCCCCAAAATGTACAGAAATACAGTGCTTCACTATCACACCATCGCCTTCCTCAAAGCTCAGAAGCTCCGTTAGGAACAAAACAGACATGTTTTGGTTCTGTATCAACAAGGCGCGACTAAATATCAGAAACAGTTCAACTGCACCACAAACTACAGCCTCCAAAATGCGTACACAGCAAACGTTATCACCTTCTCGAATGCAGGACTGATAGGAAGGTTGTATCACAGCATGAGGTTTAGCTTGGTGGACCGAATTAAGTGGCAAAGACTGTTACAGTTGGCAGAGCTGTAGACCTGAGACAGGACTCAGGTTAGACTTAAAGTAGGATCTGAGACTTGACTCGAAAGCTCTCAAATGTTTAGTCAGATGGCCTGCAGTCAGCGTCTCTTTCCATCCTACCATTCACTCCTTGCTCATTCTCACACTCATTTCCTTGCTGTGGCTCATGTCATCAGCTGTTCTCATCAGCTGGTCACGTGTCGAATAGCACAGCGGCACACCTGCATTATTGGCTAACCATCTTGCTGCTGTCTTTTTAAAAGTGATACTCTCCCTGCCTTCAGTACATTCATGCTCCTGTTCTCTCTTGCAAGGGCCAATGACTTTTGTCATGACTTTATCTTCTGGTCAGATGGTCACTCTCCTGACTGAACAGTGTTTCTCACAGTTGAGCCTTCAGTAGGAGTTTAACTCTAAAAATAGATTCTAGGTAAGTTTCACTTTAAAAAAAAAAAAAAAAAGTTGGCATGCTGCCATGAAAACAGTCCAGTCTCCTCTGGTCTGTCCTCCCGTTGTTACTCAGCAGCATGACTGTGTCTCTCGTGAGGATGATGACAGCTGTGTACAGGTGGCTCAACTCATCCGGATCCTCCTGCTGGTTTTGGACTTGTGTTTTTGAATGAGTCAGTGTAGGCTGACTGCAGAGACAAACGCTGGCAGGAGGACAGTAAAGGGGACAGTATGAAGTTGTGAAAGAGTTTGCTATGAAAGAGCAGCTTTTTTCTAACATTGTGTCGTGCTCGTCTTGTTTTTCTTTGTCCTCATGGCTCACTGGCTTTCTCTCTCTCTCTGTGTTTTCTATTACTCTCTGTAACTCCCTCTCTTCTCTCTCTCTACACTTGAACAATGAGAGCCTTGTCAGCACAGCCTCCCCTCCTTCTCCACTGCCACATGTTCATTAGGATTCAGGATCCAAACCGGCCTTATCTCCTGCATCCCAAACCTGCAGGAGCATTTACAACTCACACAGAAACTCCACAGAAACTAATGTGGTCAGGTTAAACAGCATCACAATGAAAAGGCTTGTTACCAGTTGAACAGGATTATCTGCTAAATAATAAATGGGTTTGTTACAAATGAATTATCCAGAACTATGACAGGGACATAGTGACAGGTGACACTGTGATATGAGAGTCACGTAAAAAGGAGAAATGAGAAGAGTTTTTTAATGCTCCAAAGCACACAACTACCAAAAACAATCTGCAGGTGTTGGATGGGTGGTTTGTTCAACTCCACTGACTGCATGACTTCTGCCATTTAAAGGGTCAGTTCAGACATATTACACGAACATGCAGTCACTATTCATTGAAACCTCACATCTCCACACTTGGTGAGTTTGGTATTTTTAGGACAAACTGAAGGATTAAATGTTCCTCTACAGGCTTAGAACGTCTTCTTATGTTCCATAAACAACTGGAAACCTATTACATTGACCAATACACCATCACTAACCTGAAAATGGGGCTGGTTTTTGAAGATACATGACAATACTTCACTGTCAGTGGTATCAAGGAGTTAGATTTCATTTTATTTATCCAGTTTTGAGGTATCTGACTGCAGTATACTGGATACTGGACTTAGTATCCATTCAGTAGTGATTATCTAGTCTAGATAATCTGCACAGCATGCTACAGGTTTCACTGGAACAACCTTTTACTGAAGAGGTAGTCCCTGTTGAGTGGTTCTGTTGTTTGTATTTGTATTTTGTTACGGTTAAAAGGTGACCAAACAGTTGAATCAACGCCTTTCTAAAACAATTTGGATAAAGACTGAACATTCTAACCTTCATGAAGGGAGGATTCATTGACTAGATAGACTGCATGTGTTTTAGTGGTGGATTGTTCCCTCTGGGCTGGCTGGGAGTTGCTCCCCCAAGTGAACGAGATGGGGGATCTGGGCTGGGAGCGTGAGATGCACAGAAAGATTTGTGCAGCATCAACAGTAATGCAGGTATGAGCTTGTTGTGGTCAACAGTCAGAGGGCTAAGGTTTTGATTTATTTATGTTCATGAGTTTTAAATAGTGATTCAAAGAATTAGATCACAGATACAAGGGCAAATTAAAATACAAGTTAAGAGAGTCAGAGCGGAAGTAGAGTCATTGCTCCTTGATGTGTAAAGACTCCAGCTGAGGTGGTTTGGTTTCTTCTCAGGAAGCCTCTTGGGCCACTTGCTTTGGGAGTTTTCTGGAAAGAGACCCCAGGGCAGATCCAGAACTTGCCTGGAAATGCCTTGGTATCTCCCAGGAGAAGCTGGACATTTGTTATACCCTGCTTAAGCAGAAGAAAATGTATGAATGAATAGTTTTAGCTTGGTTTACCTAAAAACTGACAGCTGAGTGTACAGAAGAAACATTCACTGATGTTTAAATAACAGGATTTTTTAAAATGTATATTTTAACTTGTTGGGTACCAAAATAAACTACAAATAAAACAGGACTTGAATAACAATAAGACTTGGATCTCGTTATTTGACCCATAAAATGTCAAAGTGTGAACTATGATTCAAGTACACTGCTCATTTATTCTGCAATGGACACCTGACCTAACTTGTCTGGACTTCTCAAGATTTCATTTGTTTTAGATCAGGAGGTCATAAAGTGGCAACAGAGTGTGTGTTTGTCTCATAATTTGGCCTTAAAAAGGAAGAGGGAAAAGACATTTGAAATGTAAGCCAAGGAATTCAAAGGTGATATTTAAAGATCTACAGCTAGTCATTGTGATGGTCTGCCTCCCCTCAAAACACACACACACACACACACACACACACACACACACACACACACACACACACACACACTGTGTTTCAGTGTGATGCTCTGTCAAACCACAAAGTGCAGAGTCCTGAGCTTCCACATCACTTCAGTGTGTATCAACCATGCTCAGTGTTTCAGTGTCGGGTTACAGAGCTCAACATGCACATCTGTGAGTCTGTGTCCTCAGATAAGGTGGAATATAGCAGTGTGCCTTATTTTCTGCTGCATTGTTACTCACAAGTAGTGAGGATGGTCATCATCATCCAGTATATCTTGTGTAGCAACTCTATTCATGTGCAAAATAGTCCTGCTTTTAAGTTTCAGCTTACAAAACTCACACGCAAACATACATGCAGTTTCCTTGAACAACCGGGTGGAGTTTCCTCAGGAGTGAGAGAAGTTGAATGCACTGACCAACGCCCCCCACTTCAATAGGTGGGTGGGACTATTGTGTGTGGAAAAGTACGTAAGTGTGTGTGTGTGTTGGTTATTAATGTCTGCCCATGACGTCATGTCTCCTGTAAATAAATCCAGAATTTACATTTCCTGAAAGAAAAGAGTGAGAGTGCAGATGATGCCACAATGTTTACCTGGAATGTAAAAGTGTATTTATAGTCTAGTGGAGATAATATTTGAAGATAATATATGTCTATATATTAAAATGCAGGTGCTGACAGTCAGTGTGGAATAAGATCATTTATAAACCTCAAAAAGGTTTCAAAAGAAAAATTTCCTGCTGTGTCACACAGAACTGGTGCAATGCCATTTGCCGTTAAACTTGTCATACAACTTTCTCTGAATGTCTTAAGAGCTGGAACAAGGAACTAAAGCGGTAACACTGAAGACAAAGAAACCCCAAAAGTTTCTCATAATTTGCTGCGTGTTGCAGTAAAATGAGGAAAAGAAAAATTAGAAAATGCACACAAATCATTTTTGGTTAAATTTTCATGGCCAACCATGAGAATGTCCTCTTAACACTCGAAAGCAGCTGCCTGCAGGTTTGACGCTCACAAAATCCCACCAGGGGAATTCAACACAATACATGTTTAGGAGTGTATGAGTTCCATTGTTTACAGATTTATCCCAAAAAGTTACACAGCAGTACAGGACTACAACATGGACCCCATGCTCACTGTGGACATCACAAATGATGATTAATGTAGGCTTTTAATCCACAGAACAAACAGTTTGCCTTGCTTTCAAGCGGACAATAAGAACAACAGTACACATTAGTACATGTATGTATTAGTATGTACATGCAAAGGCAGCTCACATGCTCAGTATTAGCTATGAAAAGGAGTTGCATTCTCTGTAATGAGCATTTTGGCATCTTAGAAGTGGTGTAACCTGTGTAACAGCCTGTTGCAGACGTCTGCTCTGGTACGACTTGAGAAGATTACAAAACCGGATCCTTCTTCACTGTTCGGCTCACCACAAAGATGAAAACTCTCTCTTCCTAATAAGAAGTATTTTTGAAGTCAACTTTTGACCTGTTAAAGTGGTTACATGTTTTACTTGGATTTGTTTGTATGCCATGGGCAGTTAGTTTTCTAAGATACTCTAACTGCCAACATTAGACTGTTTCCTGTTGGAGACTGTTTGGTGTACTATGAACTTAAATGTCACTCCAAGATCCATCTAACCACCGATCATACACATGTATCACTCAGAACGTTTGAATCATCATGAAAGTGTTTAAAACAACAGGTGTCAGCCAAACTTTGTCAATCAACCATTCAGGAGAGTCTACTCATGACACAACAGAATTCCAAACTGATTGCCATGACAAAAGCCATTCAGCTATTCTCCTTCGTTATGACATCACACGAGAAGAATTCCAAGCAGCCAAAGTTCAACTGCATCACAAAAAGAATGGCCTTTTTTTTGTCATGACGACTGAACAATCACCACCGCTCGGCTCATGCTGTGACCCGTCATGACATCATCAAAGAGAGACAGAGAGCAAGCTGAATGAACCAGCTCAGTGTTCAATAACTGGTTTTGTGTTGTTGTCTCAGCTCAGGCCTGTACAATGTCTGGAGGACACAATAGAGTGTGTCACCAACACAATAAACTATGACTGTGCTTCAACCACTGGACTGGTTTAGTTTGTCACTAGTCTTCAGTGAAGATCTGCTAAGTCATCAGTAACAACATTTAAATAGTTTATATAGACCTCCCAGCCTGTGTTATCTATATAACTGTACTCTATGAAACAGATTGATCAGTGCTGTTTTATTATAATAAACTTAGTTGGTTTATGATATGAATCTATACTTTGCACAGGTTAGACTAGCAGTAGTCTAACCTGTATGTTCTCAACAGAACCACAGAAGAAAATTAACACAAACATGGGAAGAACATGCACATGCCTTTGTGCCTATGTACTGGAGTATAATCTGAAATGATTCAGTACCTTATCCAGGATGAACTTGTTCAGGTATGGCATGTATCCCTGGTTGGAGACAGGACCCTCATCATCGTCTTTAAAGTGCTCCTCCAGTGCCACAGGGTCATGTGGGATCTTCATCACAGTACATAAGTTATGGGACAGCACCTGGAAGGATGTGAAAGGTCTTCAGTTTATTAATGATTATTAATGATTAGATGTCTAACAATGTTAGATTGTAATTTAGTCACAAGTTAGTTAAATTGATAGACTCACTGTTTAAAACAGTGAAAAACCATCACAGTCTGTCTTCAGTAATTGAGATTCATGTCTATTGTAATAAAACAAACAATAGCTGCAGATATGCACGTTTTAAAAGTTGGATCGTTATCGAATTACGAATTACGTTAACGAATGAGTTAGGTTTCAGGCGAAGCTTTCTGAATGTCTGATAAAATGACTGAAACAATATGATTGTAGTAGTTTTATCAGGGTTTGAATATTTGAGCTTGAAGATGAGAAAGCCTGATTTACTGACTCACCAAGTAGAAAACTGAATCCTTCTCTCTCGTCCTCCTTTAAATCCAGGCAGGAGTTATGTCTAGTATGTTTATCAAGGTTCAGCCTGTTGTTTCGCTGAAGTCCTTTGGGTGATTTTATCTTAAACATCAAATTATAACTAAATGTAATATGCTCATATTTTTACAAAATAATTACTTCCTTAAAAATGTCCAGTGTTTAAGGGCCCTCGTTTCTAGTTCACGTGTGATGGAGAAACAATGGTGGCCACAAAAAACACAAAAGGCGTCTGCCATATTCTCTAAACACAGACACAGCGGAGCTTTAAATATAACTCTCAGTCTGCAGTAGATAGTAAGTTATTTCAAAGACACATATTTTGGTAGATTTCCATCTGAAGTCTGACACATGTCAGGAATAACTTTGTTGCTCAAATGTTCCAGTGAACACACATTTCTGCTACACGTTTGGTGATTTCCTGCATTTCCCACATTGCCTATCAGCAACACGTTGCATTCAGATGGAGCTGACTTAGTGTGTCAGAGAAGAGGGAGTTTCACCTCTTTCAACACATTAACATGTTAGAGCTGCATGCTGGTCTATGATGAAACTACTGAACAAACTGCACAGAGCCGGAGATACAGAGTGAGTGTGTCAGACATGGGCCAGTTAAACCCTGATGAACAACAAATTTAACTAGCTTTCCCTCTGAAGACAACAAAAGGTGAAAGATCTGACGTGAACTGGGGTCAAGTCTGAGCATGTTTGTTTCCCCGCTGAATACTTTCTGATGTGGATGCTAAATATAGCGTTAGCATAACAATGACTGTAGATGAGCTCCATTAGCAGACTAATCATCGTCACTGATGGAAGGTAAATTCCAGCAGTGACTGTACTTAAGTCCACATTAAAGGTACTTGTACTTGAGTGTTTTTGCCTCATACCATTTTGTACTGAACTACAGGTCAGAGGGAAATATTCGACCACTTTATCTGACATGGTTAGTTACATTACAACTTAAGACTTTTACACTCAAAACATGAATGTGAAGATTTGCTGCTTTTCCATTCAGGTATTAAGGAAAAGGTTTGATTTTCAGAAGGGTGCATAAGATATATATGTATGAGAGTGAACAATTAAACTATTTATCTTCATTAAAATACACAGTGCTGTTCACAAAATATCAGAAGGATTATCTTCTGCAAATATCACAGAGGCTTTTATTCAACTGAGACTGATTTTTAAAAAACTACAACTTTTCTCTGAGCGCTTGTGAATGATATCAATATTAATATCAATGAATTTCTTTCATGAAAATAGAGAATTGTGTTTTTCTTTAGCTTATAACGACTTTACCCCACATGAAGGCCTTCATTATGTCAGCATCACTGAGCACATTCTTGTTTCTCTGCCTCCTGTTGAGATGTGTTGGTACTTTTAATGTCAAACAGAGACAAAATAATATTCTGAGAACTTCAAACTCAACTTGTAAAAGCTTCATTTAATCTGTATCAAATCCGTTTGTGTGGACTTTAGCTTTGGTGTTTTTTGGCTAACACAAATGTCGCATTATTTATTTGTTCAGTGTAAAACTGACAGGTGCGTCAGTCTGAGCTGCTTCTTCACACACACACACACACACACACACACTTAACAAGAATCTTCTTGTTAAGTTGAACGCTCTGTGGTGTACTGGGAGAGTTTCCTGCTTCTCCAGCTCAAACTCCCTCCTGACAAAAACTAACATGTAGTTTACCTTCAGCTGAGATTTGGAGACTTTCCCGCTCTTGTCCACGTCCAGAGCTGTAAACGCGTGCCATATCGACTTTAAAAGCTCGTCCCTCAGCGCCATAATGCTCGACTTCAACTTCAACTTCAACTGGTGTCGCTTGTGCCTGTGGTGGTGTGTCTGCCTGCCTCTTCCTCTGTCGCTCTCTGAGACTCTCAACTGTCTGCTGGACACAAAGAGGACAGGTCACATGACCCGCTGTCAGACACCGTGCTGCGTGTTTGGCGTGATTATGATGGAAGAGCTGCAGCACCGCTCAGCGAGAGAAACACACACCAGGCAACATGCACCGGTGTGTCCTAAACAATAATCCGAATCTGCACAGCTAAAGCTAAAGTCAGACAGTACAATTTTGAGGTACGTGTACTTTACTTTTCCATTCTCCATTACTTTATACTGTGTACTGCATTAGATTTCAGAGGGAGATGTTGTACTTACATATCTTTGATGACCCTGAGTCACTTTACAGAGTCAGGTTAATGCAAAATATTATTAACAAATAAAATATGAAATATAATCAAAGCTACAACTGTTTATAATGTTTGTTTATAATGTAATTAGCTGTATTTATTTACCTGTGATAGGCGCATTCATTAGAATATTAGCATATACTTTATTGTGCATTATGTTGTATTTCTATACTGTGCTATTACTTTGTTTACTGAAGTGAAGATACTTCTACCACTGACATTATCACCTGAGGCTCTTCTGCAAAAGTATTCTATTACTTGCAGAAAAAACACTTGAAAGATGATCGAATGTTCTAAAGTCATCAGCCCAACTCATTTCATTTATTGAGCTGATTTACTTTCACTTGGATATTAATACAATGACCTCAAGTGTTCAGTGTATTGGACATACACACACACAAACTGTATAATGTAATTTATATAATACTTTCATATAACTAATTAAATCAGCAATAACTACAATTTTATTCAGTAAACAGAATTCAACATGTCACATGTCAACGCCCCCCCCCCAAATCCAGCCGTTCATATGTATTAATGTTTCTTATTATTAACAGTAATGCACAACTTTTCACCATAAAATGTTGAATCTTTCAGTTGATGAAATGTCTGACTGTTTGATCCAAGCTGGAAGTGGTTGGTGGTAACATGAATTTGGACAAATTTGTGAACAAAATTTGAGAGAAATAAACATTTTGTGTGTTAAGTGTTAAGCTCATGAGAAATGCAAGCAAGAACGAGTGTTCATATTTTTGCTGACTGTAAAAATCCTCACATCAAAAGATTAAAAAAACTGCTTGAACCAGAATCTTTGATAATTAGCTTGATAAATCATATGATTATTATTACTATGCACAAACAAGCAGCGTATCGTTTCAACACTCCAGGTGAATATTTCCATTAACCATTTTTTAAGATTCCAGCCTTTTCAAGGCATCTAAATCAGTCATTTCCAGAGCCTCAGAACTTTACCTGAACTTTATCTGAAATATAGTTTGCAGAATCTTTTTATTCCCGCAGCAATCAATGTATAGTGTCACAGTATTCTACCAGCTGTTCACATTCAACTTTGACTGCACATTCATCGGATTATAGGATCCACTGAGATTTATTTAGATAACATAGAAACAAATATGAAGACTGGACTGTTTGATTTCAAATATTGGTTTACATAAGTGATGTGTTATTGAGAATAAAGCATTTTAAAAAGGGCAATATTCAAATTCAAGGATATTACTAACTTTGAAAACAGTAGGCACTTTAAGACTTCATACAAACAATGTTTTCAATGTGATAAACAAACTCTTAATACTATAATCTGATAGCATGTGAAGGGAAATTCTTTGTCACATAATACCACAGTAAACAGAACACAGTGTAAATGGTGAGGATTTATTAAAAGAACATATGTACAGGTTACAACAGAAAGAGGGTTTTTGTGTTAGAAGTTACAAGAACAAAAAGATGGAGGAATACTTCTAAACAGTATTCTACGATGAGCTTCATGAGAAAAGAAAACATGGGAATCCAAGAACAGGACAATGATTGTTCTAATGCTACAGGCAGGGTTGGCAGCACCAATCAACAGGTGAAATTAAAACACTATGGACCATTTCTAACAGATAATGAGTTAACGCATTGGTTTTCGGTACTCCAGACCAACTGGATGATTTTCCTCAAATGATCATGGCATAATCCATTTCCATCCAACCAGAACAATGAACCATTATATCGGGGAAAACGGACTTCTGCTCCCTGAAAATAAGAGCCAATGATCTCTAGAACGATCCAACCTGAAACTGGCCAAACCCTGATACACACAAAACATCAATAGCAGCAGGTTTTTTTTCTTTTTTTACTTAAAAAAACCAAAATGTGGCAAGTTCCACGTGTTGCCTCCAAAGTGCTCCATTACAGACACAGAAATTGTCAGTTCTCAGACCCTCTGGTACCCAGCATCAGGCATTTGACAGGCAGTAAGGTGCGCTCGGCTACGGCAAGTACATTCACACTGAAGAGGGCTTCACTGCGGCTTTGATCCGCTGCCAACAGGCTTCGGCTTTGTCAAGGGAAGTGCAAGGACAGAAACGGAGAGAGAGCCTGACATCTATGCAAACTTAAGGAATGACAGAGTGTAAAAAGGTACAGTAACTACCTTTGAGGAATGACAGTTTTTTCCAAAGAGAAATGTCCATCGGAAAAAAAAGGGCTGAACTACGTTGGCAATGAGAGTCTATCGAAATGAGTTCCAGTTCAAGATGGTAACAGCTTTCTGGGCAGACGGGCCCAAAACCACGACTGACAGGGTGCTCCTCGAACAGAAAACAAGAGACAGATTCGTCTGAGCGGTTTGGATTGAAAACAAACAAAAAAGAAAGGTCCACGAGCCTCCGTGTTTCACTTCCTGTCAGGGTGGATTAAAGTCTCAGTAGATGGTCAGGCTGACCGATCGATTCATCTTCTTGCCGATGAGTCTGGAGGTTCTGGGGTTCGACTGGACTGTCGAGCGAGTCAGGATCCTGTCGGTGGACAAAACCTTCTCCTCTGCTGCAGCTCTAGCCAGCTGGGCCTTCTTCAGCTCCCTGAGGTAGACAAAAACTTATCGTTAAGACCCGGTCACATGGCTTAAAGCTCCAATTAATAATTTAGTCAAACAAAAAGTTGTGTTTGATGTGTCAAACATCTTGTTTTCAGAGCAACAGTCTAAAAGCCACAGAAAATTCAAAACACTTATCACTTAAGCAAAACATCTCATTCTGTTCCTCAAATAACCCAAAATCCAAAAGATCCAATGCAAAATGATATTAATAAATGTCAATCAATAAATAACAGCTGATTTCCTGCTAAATCTACTCAACATTTCCTAACAATTCACTTATTCAACTTACTTCTGGAGCAGTGCGTTCTTGAACTTCTCTGCGTTGAGCTCGACTCTCAGCTGGTCTGCACTCATTCTGGCAGCAGTGAGGAGTACCGGGTGTTTGATGAGGTCAGAAGTTGATGGTCGTCTACTCTGATCAGGGTGGATCATCAGCTGAAAGAAAATAAATAAAATTAAGATTAAGTGAGAAAAAACAAAAAAGGTGCTGAACAAAAATGTGACAAGAAAGCAGCAACTTTGTCAACTCATCAGTTGACTGGGGATGACAACCGCAGTCCTCATATAGCTGCTCTTATTAAACTGAAACAAAGAGTTTGACTGTTACCTTAAGAAGACTGAGAAACTCTGGAGAAAGCACTTGGGGGATGGCAGGGAGTTTCCCCTGTCTGATCTCGTGCCATTTGTCTCCATTGGTGGGAAGAGGCTCCGCCCCTGAGGCGCTGATAACAGTCAGGGCCAGAGCAAAGATGTCCGCCTTCGTCAAGTTACTGTAGTCCTACACGGAAAACCAGACAATATTAACTCTATATGAAAAATCAACACCTCTGTGACACCATATTCAAAATTAGAGGCAGTAGTAAGGTGGTGATGGTGGTGGTGGTAGTAGTAGTAGTCGTGGTAGGATGACAAACCTCTTGTAAAACTTCATTGGCCAGGTATCTGCTGTCACCCTCCTCCACCTGTGGGTTGTTCACTCTCGTCACATGACCAAGGTCACCTGGAGAAGAGAACATACAATAAAGATTTAAGACACGAAGGAGACAGTGAGACAATATAAAGATATCAGTAACAAAACACTGCACAAAGAGTGAAGGCAGCTTACCGATTTTATAGACAACACTGGTGGTCATTCCTTCATCCTCATCACATTCATCACAGCTCGCTACAGACTTCCGTGAAATAAAGATGTTGCCTGGAACAAAAACATCCCTATTAGTTTCTGACCAAAAACTTTAAGTTTTAAGTTGTATTAAAGACACAAAAACTTGGATCTACTTTCCAAAGTGTTAACTGTATACTTTCATATCAATCAGTATGATTTTAAACATCCTTAAGTACTCACTGGGCTTGATGTCCATGTGCACCAGAGAAGTAGAGTGGATGTACTTGAGTCCTCGTGTGACTTGCAGCAACAGATCTTTCAGCTCCAGTTCTGACAGGTAACTGAGCCGCCTGTAGTTCTCTGTGATGACATCAGACAGTGTGCCGCCATTGCAGTATTCGTTCTGGATGAGCATGTGGTCGTCCTCTGCCCAGGCAGAGTAGTAACGCACCACGTGGGGATGTTGGCCCAGCACAGCGTGGGCATACACCTCCCGTAAGGCGTTCTGTCTGTGGAGGAGGGGAACAGACCGATTTAATTAAGACATGCCTGAGGAAGGTTTGGTACTTGAAGTGGGGGGTGGGGGTCCAGTAAACAACTTTCATCTACTTGTTTGTCCAGTTATGCAGATGAGTTAATGAGCAGTGAAAGTGGAAGTTTCTTTTAAAACCTGCATGTGCTGTAAAATAGTTAGAAACTCAACTTACTCGTCTACTGATCCTGCCAGAGGCTTCTTTGATCTCTTGATGGCGTAGATGCAGCCATCAAGTCTCTTCACACACTTGAACACAGCACCAAACTCCCCAGAGCCGATCTTCTCCAGCTCGAGGAACTCTGAGGTGTACCTGGACATCATGTTGTTTTCCATCATGGTGATCCTCTGGGAGCAGAAGAAGAGTTTCATGATTTACAAACAGCATGTGGTCATGTGCAGAAAAATCTGTAGAGTCACTGATAATGCCGTTGTCATCAGTTACAGTCCTGATATAAAATATGAGATAAAACTTCCTGCAAAATGTCCAGCGAGGAGAGGCACACTGTTGATGTGATCTGCATTAATTACATATAGTTAGTTACAGTTAAAATTAAATTACCTTTGGTGGTGGCAGGATTTCCTCCTCTCCCTCACCGTCACTTGCCTCCATGTCTTCTCCACAAGAGCTAAAAGATCAAAGACAATAGAGGATGTGGGTTAGCATTCTGTACAGCAGGGGGCAGCACTGGGGGCTTCACAAGCACATGGCAGAGTTCACTAGTAACCATGAGGTCTTGGTCCCCAGCCAACCCCTTCTGGCCTTAGTCAACGGCTGTAACGTATCTGGTTACTGTGACAATGGGTTTGATCTGCATTCAAGATAGCAGGTAAAGTTGTTTAGTGCAGCTTTGCTACTGAGAGATGAACAGTTTTTGCATAAATATGGTGACAGAGCTGAAATGTTATTGTACACTAACAGGGGTAGGAAATATGAAACCAAAATATTGACTTCAGCTCTTCAACCCTGGTCTGCAGGTATTTCAGGGACTGCCCCCCTCTAAAGATGAAGCTATCTGTAATAAGACTGTCTCAGACATACTCATTCCAATGTGCCCGTTTCCTGTTGTTTCTCTGCTGTGTGGCCGTCTGGATGAGGAGGGAGTCGGGGGTGAAGGGGTTAAAGTTGACCAGAGGGGTCTGCTGTCTCCTGCTGCTGTCTGTGATTGACTTTCCTGAAGGCTCCACATTCTTGAACAGGGCAACTCTCCTGCTGGAGGATCCCGGCCCGGATCCTCTGGCTCTGGACAACAAACTCTGAAAAGAGAAAACAGATTTAGTGCATTGTTAAGCCTTGAGGGAAAACTCACAAGGCAGAGAATTAAAACGAAGACCACTATATTGTGATTTTGAAAAAGAGTTGAACATATAAAGGTGGTGGCTCTGAAATAAAGTTCTGTGGAATATCACTGAAGGTTGATGCCTAAAAGCAAATCATGTGTAATGCAGTCATCACTGATAAAAACATGCCCAGACATAAAACTCCAGGTCATCAAATCATCTGGCTGACTACAGTGGGAGCATTATGCAACAGTACAGTTGTACATTAAGTGGGTCACAGTGGTTAACCGAAGTGTCCCAGCCTGGAATTCAAAAAAATGACCTGGTTTGTTTGAATAGGCCTTTAACTGTTTTTTCCCCACAGTTCAAAACCTGACACGATTCACAATGAGCCAATCAGTGTTTTATGACAGGAGTGCAATAAACTCAATATATTTGAACACTTGTGGAACAAATTCAGCCTAAAACACTCTGTGGATGTGTCTTTACAAGATCACATGAGCCCAGACATGAAGTTTGGATCAAACAACTTAAGCAAGAAAATCACCGCAATAAACCATTTATTAACAAGATATATTAATAATGCTCTAACACTAACCTTTGGTGTGTGCGGTGTGTCAAACAGTCTGAGTTTTCTGAAGGTTTTATGTGGAGGTGTGTCGGGGCAGTCCGGTATCGGGGAGCTGGATCCTTCCCCGTCATCCTGGACGTATGACCGCTCCGGTGACCCTCCGTACAGCCGAGAAGCTTTCCTCGGAGACGGCGAGCAGTTGGCAAAGATAACACTGCTCGGTGACCGCATGTGAGACGGTGAACCAAAACTATCTTCGTCCCACAGCTCCACGTCGTCGTCCCCACCGGACTGGTTGAGTGGGCTGCTGCTGCCTTCCAGCCGTTTGTCGACGGTGTCCCGTCTCACTGGCATCGGGGAGTCCATCTCCGTGAAGCCAGACTCTCCCCCGGTGCTGTTGTTAACGTCCTCGATGGGGTCATCCTCTCCGTCGCTGGACGTAAACTGTAATTTTTGACGAATTGGTCGAGATTTCGGGGAAGGGGATCCGTGTCGATGGCGGCTGTAGCTCGACATTTTCAGGATTTAAACCCCGGCTTCGTCGACGGGAAAAATCACGCGGCTGGTCCCCCCACTACGGTTGCAGTGGTGTTACTAGCCAAAAAGCACAGGGCTAGTCAACTTCTAACTACCTTAAAATAAAGGTATCGATTAAAGAAAAAGTCCGAAAACAACAAAGTAAACCTTAAAGCTCCGTTAACATCCCAGAAAAAAGCCAACTTGTTTGCTAACTACTACACGCCCATCCAACGCTGAGAAATGGCCACGGACTAACGTTAGTTAGCTTGTATTCACCGTACGAGCAGCCGAAGTTGGTCTTAAAATAGAAAACAAACACTCGAACTACCGGGTCCGGTCGAGTATCGATATCCGTCACTACCGTGTCGTTGGCTCACCGACAGAGAAACACGTCTTTCCGCAATAAAAGCAAACCAATGTTTACAAAAAAGTTTGAATGAGTCAAGCGTTGTCCTCTTCCTATCACGCGCGTGGCAAAGGACTTCCCGCGACCGTTGGTCACATGTGCCTCCCACGGCCAATCAGAGCGCATCTCGAAATTTTAAAAGATGGGCGTTCCAGAGTGGTTTCGGGAGGCGTTACGTCATCGATGGCAGGGCAATAATCTGGCGCGAAGGAGTCTTTCATGTGGCCGGAGTCACAATTACATTAACTTCGAGACAATGCGTTCATTATTTAGAGGCCATGATGAAAGCAGCCGCGCTACACAGACAGATCAAAGTCAAAGCGGGATACGAGCCGCGTTTCGTTCAGTTTATACAAGACACGATGTAAAACAAAGATGGAGTCATTAAAATGGGTTCCACTAGCAAAAAAGACAAAATCCAAACTATTACCTGATATGTAATGTAATACTACCAATGCAAGTATTACAAACACAGAGTAAATACATTGAAAAATAATTAAATTGCTTCTTGAAAGCATTGCTTACTGTATTATACTATGATCCGATGATTGTAGATTTTTGACATGGTCAATTTTATTATTATTTGTTAATATATTTTATGTCAAATGTCAAACACACTATCAGCTTTCAGCTTTCAAATAACTAGTCGTGCAGTACTTGCCTCAGTGAGTGAACTAAAAGCTATGGCACATAATGTGAAAAAAGTAAAAGTGCAAGTACCCTAAATTATACTGAACAGCTGAATAAATGTACTCAATCAGTGTTATAAGTGTAATGGAGAATGTAAGCATGCACTTTTCATGGTGGAAAATTCATAAAGCGAATCAACAAGTTGTTTCATAAATTGCACGTCATTGTCCTGACTCAGGTTTTTTTGAGAAGCCTGACAGTTGATAACACATTTCCATCTACTCTGTCATCTGTAGGCTCATGCTATGCTCATCTGTTGTACAGACCTGAAAAATTGGGTTTGTCATTTGTTCATCATGTTTGCCATCTGTGTCTGTACTTACTTTTCCCCCTCAACTAAGGTAAAATACATCTTAAAACTATGAATTCATTTTCCTGAATTAGATGTTGTGCTCTGTAACCCTGTAACCATGCTGTGCTGTACGTATTTTTATTTTGTCAGCTGTGCAAAGGAGAACATGAACAAAGTTTAGCAGGGAAAATCTAAGTATCAACTTAAAACCAAGTCCAGTCATTTAATCACAACCTTTTTGTTTTTTTATTAGAAATAGCATTAGCTGTACACTGCAGTGTGCACTGTGCACCATAAACATTAGAAAGCATTTTTCTCCTCTCCCATCCTTTTGGTTGAGGGACAAAATGGCATAGCAGAACTCCAGTTATCAAAATACTATGTACACATAAAAGCTAAGGTCTTTTGTGGAAAAAAAAAACATGGAGGAAGACTTGTGATTTCTCTCGGTGACAGTCCAAATGAGATGGTTTTCATCCTAATTCATAGTCCATAATGAGTCCATCAATCATCCAGGCCCGGCGACTCTCCTTGTTGTATTCTTGAGGCTATTCTGATGGCTTCCTCCAGCGAAGGCTGATCACTGAGCTACAGAGAAAAGAAAACAATGGGCATAACTCAAATTACTGATTGACGTACTGATAATCACGCTTAATCGATCACTACCTCTGACGTAATCTATTTACTCTGACACCCCTTTAAGAGACAATGCCACCTCTGACTGTGACTGACTGTTGGGCTGCTGAATTTCATTGATGACTGTCACATGGTGGAAAAAGAGTGTTTGTTTGTAATTAACATGACAGAAAGAGCATAAAGAGTTAAATGAAAACAGTGTTTTACAAGACAAGTTGCTTGGTCACCAGACCTGCAACCTTTGATGTGATGGTAGCCCCACAGGGGTTTTAGGCCTGAATAGTTAATATAGTGGAACAGTATAACATGGACTTCAACATTGTATCTGAACAGATGTTCAAAGATACAATGAAGTACAATTGAAGTTGTATCTTATTATCTTTTTAGCATACAGTTTGTCAATGTTACATAATCACCCACTGACTCTAAGGTTTGGAAACATTAATTTCATTTCCTTCTGCTTTTTTTCTGAGAAGCTTTTGTACTGGTGTCAAGTCAAAAATAAATAAAACCACACCTTTAAATTCTTTTTGCTGGTTGGTAAGCCTGAATTTGGATTACATGGAAACTCACACATCACATTGTGGTTAAGTTTGATCCCTAATCAAATGTACCAGCAGGAGGGCACACCCAGAACTGACCCCCACCTATTCATGATTTTTTGTTAAGTGTTTCAGCAAATAGCTCAACAGGGTGGGATCTGGGGAGGGATTATTTGGGGGGGGGGGGGGGGGGGGGGGGGCTCCTGTCAGTATCATATGAGCAACACTGAGTAGTTTTCAGCAGAAACTAATCAGTAAATTCAGAAACGCAGCGAACTCTGTAGGATAACAGATGAATCTCCATTGCTCCATTCATTTCACAGATGTGAGTGTTAGCATTTAGACACGTAGTGTCAGATGAATCCGGTCTTCTTCTTTATAAAAGGTGAGCTAAACAAATCTACAGATCAGAACTCACCCCACTAGTCTATTCACCCCTATGGTGCTGGTCTACCAACCTGAACAGCGATGTGTGTGCCGTTGGAGGTGGCCAGTAACGTGACAGGATGAATGTCATCCTGGTCTTGGCTGTAGGCTGCCTCCTCCACTGTTTGGAACGAGGCCATGTCGGGCGTCATGATGGCCACCTGAGGGAGGCAGAGACACCGTATGCAAATCAACCAACTGCTGTGGTGTTGGGTCACAAATCAGTGAACGGCCACATCTGGTGGGCACAGTTAACTCTTGTCTTGACTTCTGTCTTCTCTTCTCAGAATAATCCTGTCCGTTTACTAAGTTCTGCATTAACACATCGCATGATAGAGAGTGAAGGCCCTCTATCCAAAAAAACAAAGCATTATTCTAGCATTACCTTTGTACTGTCCAAACAAAACTCAGGTGATTGTTTACCTGTTCGTCTGAGCCGTCTGTTGTTACCATGGTAACAGAGTGTGCGCCTTGCGTTGCCAGTTCATGGGCTGGGATGGTTATGGTTGTGCCTTCTTGTGTTACCATGGTGATCGTGCCTCCCATAGCTTGTAAGTCTGCTTCAGAGATACTGACCTGATGGGGACACACAATACATTCAGTTTCACAGTAAATCTTTGTGGCACAATACAGCTACGACTTCATTCCTCATTTGTTATCCTGACAAAATACTGTACAGCACAGACACTAAGTTCTATTTGCCCTCACTTTGGGCTCTCACATGGACTTCAACATCAAATTCAAGGAGTTTGCAAGAGCTTCCTAGCCCAAATTCCCTCAAAGAGGCGTATGAGACACAGACCATGGTTACTTACTCTTCAAAACTGAGTATTTTTATAATAACAACTAGCAATAGTGAAACATTGTTATAATGATTTCAAGGATGCATGGGAACCATGCCATTCAAAATGTACTTTACTGAGATTATTATTAATATGTGTAACTTTTTTTGTAACTGAACTCAAGCAGCTGAACAGCAGCTATCAGGGCAATGCAGCCTTTCAGAGAGAAAAAGAACATTTTCAAACAATGACTCTTTCTTAAATGCTGTTGCTACCCACACACTCTTAAAACAGATGTTTCTTTTCTACCACCTGTGTTTTCTCTGCTTTTTCAACTCTTTCAACTTGTCAACCATGCGGACCAACAGAGGTTTAGAAGCCTCCAGTGTGTGAAGATCTGTGCCACACACAGCAGTAAGGGCCCTGAGGTCTTGGCTTGTACAGTTACTCAGCCCAAAACAGTCACTGTGGCGATGTAATGCAGGGCTGTGTGGGAGGGTGTGGGTTGTGTTTATTTGTGATGAATCTAACTGCTATGAAATGACTTTATTTCTTTGAGTCTGCTCTCACTGCTGTTGTCACTAGCCAGGTACATGAAATGAACCAAGCCAGGACACAACTGGTACAGTATTATAGTTTGGTTCAGCACCTGCTGAGTGCTCAGTTACATTTCAGGTGGACTGTGGAGGAGTTTGATAGCCAGATTAGAGAAACAAACTTTACACTCTGGTGGCCAATGCAACCCAATGTCTTCACTGCAGATCACTGTTTTCTGTCCCAGTATACCCTGTGGCCTGCATTGCACAGCCAAAATGCACTACTTCCTGAATTATCAGGAGTAGGCCCAGTGCCCAGCAGAGGGGTACCCCTACAGTCTGAATGTAGCCAACACGCAGCCATTTTAAGTTGTCAAAACTGTGATGTATTTACTATAAGTGATGTCATTGCATTTCATTACCTGCTGTTGTGTTCCGTCCTCCTGCGTTACCAAGGCAACGTGTTGCTGACCAACCATGTCCGAGCTCTCCACAGGAACCTGCTCTGAGCCGGAGTCATCGGCATCAACCACCGCTGCCGTGTAGCTGACGTTAGGGTCATCAATGGCATCTAATTTGAGATGGAAAGATTTTGTTTGTCAATATTTCAGATAATGTTATTCCTTTTAACGCTGTGTGTATTTCCCGTACAGTTTCACATTTCTGTACTCTTCCACACCTCACAGACCTTTATTAAAAATGGTCCCTTTTCTCTGTCGTCATAGTTACACTGACCTGTTGGGGGTTCAAAGTAGGCCTCCTGTTCCTCCTCAATGGGCTCTGTATCATTATGGGCTGTGCGTTTGTGCATGGCGAGTGTTGAGATCTGCTTGTAGGTTTTCCCACAGTGGTTGCAGTTGTAAGGTTTGCAGGGTGTATGAACCACATGGTGTTTGTAAAGGCTGGAGTATTCTGTGAAGCGCTTTTCACAGCCAGGCACTGTACACACATAGGGTTTCTCTCCTGGAGAAGCAGATAAGTAGTCAGACAAACTTATTGCAATGCTCAATATGCTCAAACAAAAACAAAGTGAAATACTTAATAAAGCTGTAATATGACATATAACCTATATTGTTTTCTGCAAACTACTCATACACTCCAGAAAATAAATCTCAGGATGGGGGATGAGTAAGACACCTAACCACAGGTTCATGACTCATCATGAGTTGGTTAGGGCAGACAGCATGAGTTGGTGAGTGTGTAAAAAGACTCACCAGTGTGTATCCTCATGTGGTTCTTGTAGTTTGTGGCACTGGCAAATGACCGTCCACAGCTTGGCTCAGAGCAGTAGTATGGCCTCTCCCCAGTGTGTGTTCGGATGTGAACTTTGCGGATGTTGGAGGTGGTAAACGATCTGCCGCATCCTTCGATTGGGCATTTAAAAGGCTTCTCTCCTGCAGACAGGAAACAGAAAGTGTTGATACTTGTTGGTGTTTAAAGATGGGGATTATTCAATAATTCTGTGACAAGCCTAAAAATAATCTCAAGTGTTTCACATTACACATGCTACTGCAAGTCTCCCTAAGACCTCATATAATTCTTTCTTCTTTCGGTCCAACATCAGCCAATGAGATTAAAACTATAAAGATTGTGTTTTTCAAAAATAAACAGCAGCCCTCGGTGTTATGCTTCTCATGATGATCATGTGCCTCCAAACTCAACACCACACATCCAGCGAACAAAACCTTGCAATTTGTTCAGCCTATTCTGGACAGTGGCACTCCACCGCAATCGGTGTTCTTTCAGAAACCACTGGTGCAGGACTCTGGCCTGGTAATTTTGACCAAAACAACATCATTTCAGCTGTGAACGCTCATTTCTGTCATTTCTGTATTAAACAAACAGCCTGAAGAGCAAGCAGCAGTTATCATGTCAGCTCCCAGCAGTAGCAAACTGCCTAACCCTGTTTAACTGAACCACATCAATGACACATTTATGACACTTTTACACACCTTTTCAGACATACGACGCAATAAAATTATGATTGGCCCTGGGTCTGGTTGTGTACCTGTATGGGTCCTTGTGTGCTTTTGAAGGTCTCCGGAGGTTTTGAAGGACTTGCAGCAGTTCAGCTCTTGACATCTATATGGCTTCTCCCCCGTGTGTGTGCGTGAGTGACTCTTCAGTCCATACCCTTAAATCAGCATAAAAGAGAACTGAGTCAAGACATTTAGTTAAGACCTTCGTCCTAAAGGTCTTAATCTGTCCAGAAAATGTGCAATGTATATTTACATTGCACATGCACTTCCAAAATAGTCTGATGCAGGTTGGATCTCTTTCTACTCTGAATTATGCAATCTCTCATAAAATAAAACAAGTATGTCTGTGTAAATTTCAAAAAATATGTTGAATGGAATGAAAATAAATGAATTCTCCAGTTACCTGTTGCGAACTTCTTCCCACAGCCAAGATAGTCACAGATGTATGGTTTGTCTCCAGTGTGGGAACGCTCATGTACCTGCAGGACACACAAACAAAAGTGTGTAGCAGTGAAGCAGCTAACCACATTGTAGACCATGCTATAGGGAGAATGTTGTCTTTATTTCTTGTCTTTACACAATCCCACATTTTGAGTAGGCATAAACAACCACAAAACACCCACACTCACCTTTAGATGGTGTGCTGTGGTGTACAGCTTTCCACAGCCCTCATATTCACAGCGGAAAGACTTCTCGCCTACATTTGAGCCCCTTCCTTGTCTGTTGTCTTGACCCTGCAACACAATCTGAAAGAACCATAAATTGGACTCTTCTGTCAAACTTGGATGAAGGATGGAAAATCATGAAAAAAAAAAATAGTTAAAGATACTCTACCCGCATATGGACGCCACTGTCTGCTTCCACTCTGCCAAAGGAACCCAAAGGGTTCTCTATATTCTCCACCTGACAGGTGAGACACTTCCATTAGAAGATATACTGTCAACAACTAAGGCTAGCACATATTTTTCAAAGGATAGTTGTAAAAAAAGCAATAAAAGGTTCCAGTATTATTTGCTGCATTATTACTGCATCAACACAACTATTCCAAAACAAAAGAAATAAGACTCAACACAGTTGGGTCTTAAATGGAACTTAAAATTTCCAGCTTTTCACAATGATGTATCTTTACCTTTGTGGTGTACTGCTCCAGCACACTGATGGTTTCGGGGTCAATGGCCGTGGTGTCAGCCTGAAGGTCTGCGATGGTTCCATCGGCCTGGATGGCCAGGATGGTGTTGGATGGGGGCATGTGCACTGTGTGCTGGATGTAGGCGGTGCTGCCGTCCTCCAGCTGCACCTCCTGCAGGCCACTCTGGTCATATGTATCTGCACAGAAACAAGGAGATGCATGCTCATGGAAAGAAAGTGAGTGAGGAAACCAGGCGCAGGTCCAATATGAAAACTGAGATGTTTGTTTGCTCGGGGAGGACACCAGTGTAGTTAAACATACTGTTTGTCTGTTCAGCAAGACAAAATAAAGAGGTTAATCTATACATTTCGGCATCTAGTTCTTGACTTTGTTTATGCACTTTTTAATTCTTATGAATAGACAAACAAGGAGCGCATTTTAAACAATGTGTTTGGTGTCAGTCCATCAGAGTCCAATTTCTACACTCAGAATCAGATCAGAGCTGAATGCAGCCATGACACACTGTATTTTGCATTTAAAGAAAGATGTCTAACTCACTGGGTAGATAAGCTTTGGGTCAAACTAACACATTAGACCACTTCTCGAGGGCTTGTAAGTAGGTAAACAAAAATACATTCTGTGTCAGGAAAATAAGAATAAAATGTCTGAACTAGAAAACAAAAAACTCTTATCTCAACTAATTACAACTGACTTGTAGGATGAACTCAATGTAACTGACTGATGAATGCTGGATTTTAATTATTCTTGAGTCTTAATAGAGTGATTAAATATAATTGCTCAAATCAGACACTTTTTATAAGACACTTGAAGTAAGAGAAGAAAATAAAATCTCTCTCTTCAGTGTTAAAGATGTTCTTTTACCTTTGGGTGTGTGAATGTAGGCTGTTGTTCCATCTTCTAACTGGACTGCTTGTCCGTCTTCAAGCTGTAAACTGTCCTGGCCTACAACACCAAAACAAAACAAACATGAGGCAACAGTAACCTGTGCTTAGGAAACAACAGTATTAAACATTATACTGTTAACTCTGTCCTGAGGTGCTGCTGGGATTTGTGTTTTACCTGCTTTAGGCATGGACACATGCTGAACGTAGGCAGCAGAGCCGTCCTCCAGCTGGATCACCTGTCCGTCCATGATCTGTCCATCTGAGAAGGGAGCTTTGGAATCGTGTTGGATGTACGCAGTGGATCCATCTGCGAGAGTAACGGCCTGTAGACTCACTGTGTCCATGCTCTCCATCTGATCACCATCTGGGAAATGATTTGACAATGATAAAAATGTCAACTTAAGAAGTAAAAAAATCACGTTGCAAGATAATCATGTTATGGCTGTGCAACTTTGAACTGAGGTCACATCCTTTAAAATTCACACTGTGCACTTGACCTACATGGATGGCCTGCACACTCATCTCATCTAAAATGACAAGTAAGGATGAAGATCTGATACCGATGAATACAAGTTTCTCTGGAGGGAGCACTCCCTCACTGAATTTACTCCTTTAACTGGACGACAAAAGCAAATTTAAGTGACTTAATTATGATAAGGTCAGTTGTTTTTTCTATTGTATCTATATAATTTAAGTTCAAATAATGTATTTCAATATGACAGATCACATCCTGTTCTCAGGTTATGTTGTTCTAGTAAAGTTTAGAAGACATCCAATAAACAATATTATTTATTGCAACATCCCTTTCACCTTTACACTTATAGTCTCTATGTACAGTATATATTCTGTACACATAATAATACTCATAATTATGGTAACGTTCATTTATATAGCACTTATAATCAGGAATTACAAAGTGATAAAAAATAAAATAAAATTCTTCATATTGTTTATGGTGAATAATATAAACAGTGATCTAGTTGTCTATAATATGAATCTGTTGTTTTCTTCTGCACTGGATCAATAAATTTTGTCCTTTTTTATTTCAACAGCAAATATTTGTCTAGTCAAACTGTCCTAGTGTAATGTTGACTCTAAATGCAATAATATTACTGACCTGCCACTGTCACAGCCTCTGTCAGACAGAGAGTGACTGGCTGCCCGTCTGCATCGTGAAACTCTGCCATTGCCTGGGAGTCCCGGTTTATCTGGGCCAAGAGCATGCTTTAGCTGCTACAGTGACAAAAACACACACACGCGCACACACACACACACACACACACACACACACACACACACGACAAAATATTACTTTCAAGGCCAAGTTATCAAAGGGGACCAATACACAAAAGCACCATGTTCAGGCTTCCTATGCTGAAATAAGCCTGGAAATCTTTTGTCATAACTTATCACACACATATGAATTCAGGAATTTGAAAGTAGTTGCCAGCATTATGCTATTCCACCTTATGCTTTCATGAAACACACTCCCATACAACATTTGTATTAAATTATAACTAATTGATTAACACACTAAAAAAATTTTTTTTTGGGGAGGGGGGCTGGAGCTCTTATGACTCCGGGTTAGCTGCCGGTTCCAGCCATGTTTATCTCACTAACACATCAAGAGCTATCGTCAAGTATTCTACTTGCAAATAAATATAATATTTGTAGAATTAATTGTGATATATGAATCACTTCTTATGATCGTGAGTGCTCATCACCTGAATGGCCTCTTCTGTCATCTGCTGTCCATCTACTGTATTCTGTTTTGGCGCTTATTAATTTGAATATAGCATTTCGGGGGCTAGCTAGCTAATACGTAGCACAACTATGACTTGCCACATTTGTCACGCTGTAATGAAACAATATCTAAATATTACAGTTAACCCGCTCTGTTGTGAGGATAACTCTGATCAGTTAGCACATTGACAGTGTGAATGTCCACACACCTCACCAAAACAACATGTCATAACGCCGTGGAATAGTTAGCCACCATGCTAACAGCATTGCTAATTACGCCAACCGGTGCTGTCACGACTTTTTAGCGGTTATGAAGCAAACTGTTTTTTGAAGGCTGCCTTAACCACAGAAACTTTACGTATATTTGAATTTAGTATTTGACATCTGAACTGACTCCGTGACAGCCGGGGGGCTAGCTAGCAGTCTCCGTGAAGCTTTCAACCGCGTTCGAGTAACCAGCGACGCAGTTCGGAAACAAGACCGGGGAATCCATGAGCTAATTAATGATAACATAAGCGTTTTGACTCGGTGGATGTCATTTTTATTTGATGGTAAAACAGTATTCTCCGTTCTTCTTTTGATTCCCCGCCGCAGCCCGCTACTCCCTGTCCCAGACATGGCTGTGGATGGGAATAATGCATACTGGGTAAAAACCAATTTATATACTAACCTCTGAAAATTTCCAACAATTCCTCCTGTTCGACCACCATGCAACAGTGCAGGAAACGCTCCGCGATGTCCACACACCGGGAACATGTATGCCAGCGCTATCCTCGCCACCTATTCGCAACTCAGACACGGTGATTGGTTGGAGAGATCACAGCTCCCACTCCGATTGGTCAACCGCAAACTCGCGTTGAGTCTCTGTTGGTGTTATTCAGCTTCCCGGGCCCCTGGCAGACGCCATTCCGCGTCAGTTTTCGTATTGTCTCGGGCTTTTGACTGAAAATGCGCCTCGACGTCGCCCAAAATAAATATTTAAGCTTCAGCATAAGACGGCAGTCGATCGAGACTGTGCAGTCCAAGCCGCCGTTTGCCATAGGATGTGGCTAGATGTGTTCTGCGGCGACATAAACAGCGATGTGTGGGGAGGTTTTTCGGCATCCATGTTGAAAACAAGGTCGTGTGGGAAAAAAAGGGGGAATCTGGGCAATGCAGTGAAGAGAGGCTCGGAGGGATGAAATGTCCAGCTGACAGTAGACTACACAGGGTTCCACATCCGAGAAAACAAACATACAGCATCTACCACGTCCTTAATAAACACACAACACAGATAGAGTGGAACTGCATATATGCCTCTTGAGGATAACTGAGCTATACAATGAATAGGCCTGTAATATAACAGTATGTACATAGGTAGGCTATGCAATAATAATCACCTTTCATTAAAACTGCAGCTGAAATTGCTTCGTCATAAATCAAATGATGGAAAGGGAAAGAACAACACACGTTTAACACCCAGAAAGAGGACTGAAGACAGTAAAAAGTATTAATAAATTCAATAAACATCATACTAGAAATAACTGTAGCTGGAGTGTAGGTATCTTACAGTCAGAGTGAAAGATTATTTTTTCAGGGACAAAAAATGTCACAGTTGCAGCAGAGCCTGAAACAAGAGGAGGAGGTCCTTGAATACATGTAGATAATTCAAAAACTCTTTATTTATTCAAAAAGTATTTGATTAACTGAAAGCCAGTGCAGGGACTTCAGAGAAGTGTGTTTAGGCGCGTAATAATATGAGAGGTTATGTAATAGATTATCACTGATATAGAGTAATACTGTTAGTAATCGTTACACTTGAGTTACAGATCTGAACATCAGCAGTTGAACTACTAGTTCAGTGAATATTGTACAGATTGTGTACAGAGACACTAACAGGAATACTGCTGAGTTCACGTTGATGTGACTCAGATTTAATTCTGGTTTTAGCTGAAAGTCCTTTAAAAACACAATATTTAACTTCAGTATGGGCCCAGTAAAGAAACCTGTTTTTCAAGAGACTCTAAGATCTGCTAAATCTAACATCAGATTAGGCAACTTCCTTGATGAACATTTGAGCATAATAAAATGAAGAGTAACAGATGTGGATTTTGAACATAAAATATTAGACTGTTCATTTCCAAACTATATTCTCAGTTAGCCTTTATTTGATACAAACCATTTATCCTGTCAGCATGTCTGTCTAACACATATTCTCGAAGTTTAATTAAATTTCCACAATATTTTTTTTTTCCACTTTCAAGACATTTTTTCTCTTAAAGGACTCACGATTCAATAAAGTGACGTATTTGTTCTAGTGTTTTCAGCCAGGTTGAAGCTGCCAGCAAAAAAAAAAAAAAAACAGGATGATACTATCAAAGTAAAAGCATTCACTCTAAGGGCTATAGCTTTAATGATATAGTCCCTTCAGAAGAGGTTCTTGTGGTCTGCCCTGTAAAAACACAGGTGCAATTGGACTCAGTATTTATGCAAGTAGAATTTATAGCTTATTATATTAATTTACAAACTTTCTGTGTGTAAGATACTGATAAAGTAATTTATTTGCATCTTAATTATCATTGTTGTAGCGTACTTAATATTGTCGTTGTGCTAGTTTTAGCACTTCTGATCTTGTATTGTATTTTCTTGTTCGGTGCCTGTCGGCTGCACCTTGTTCTTTTTTTTTATTTTTTTTATTTGACTTCTGATTGCACCTGTATGATGAGGAACTGTAAATAATGTGTGACTGTAATAATAATAATAATAATAATAATAATAATAATAATAATAATAATAATAATAATAAATCTGTGTTGTTGTGGAATTTTAGCTATACTGCTCATGAAACACTGACACAGGGATGTTATACTATTACTGTTATTTTATTATCATAAGAACTGAGAGTTTTATTTTGAAGGATTTAACCGGAGGTGGTACTGGTACCTGTGTGACTTTACGGCCTCCACGGCGTCGACCGTGATGGGGGTGTCTCCTCCTTTGTAGCTCATCATCACTGGGGATTCCTCACTAGACTCAGTTGTGTAGTGACACACATCAAACGGGCACGGTTTGACTCGGATTGACTCGGATACACAGCGTCATGTTCACAGGGATGCGGACGGAGAGCCGGGGCAGCTCGGGGGTTCTGGATGCTGCGGCTCTGAGGCAGCAGAGGAGGCTGAAACAGGCGATCCAGTTTCTACATAAAGACTCAGCTGATCTGCTGCCTTTGGATGGACTGAAGAAGCTTGGGACGTCTAAACAGGGGGTGTGCCTCTTTGATAACAGGCCTTTATTATGTCGTACCTTTAACGAATGACACGTTTTATCAAAGCAGGTTAAACTAATACAAGTTATGATGATGGGAGAGGCACTGCAGCGTGCTAAATTTACCCACATTTATAGTGATGTTCATTACTTTAAATTATAGCCCATATAATAATGGGGTAGCCCGCATAATAGATAGATAGATAGATAGATAGATAGATAGATAGATAGATAGATAGATAGTTTTATTAGTTCAATTAGTTCAATTAACACGTCAATTAACATTACATGTTTACAGGGTATCATTAAAGATAATGGCAGCATTATTATAGCTTCACATTCTCTAACTGTGTTATTTTTATTGTTCATTGCAGCAGCCGCACCATATTCTCCAGAAGCGCCTGCTGGAGGCCAAGTTGTCCCAAGGAAGGATGAACATATGTGGAGTGACCCAAAACAGCGGAGGGGTCCTTCTGAGTTGTACTCAGTTCAATTCACATGGAGATGAGGAAGAAGAGGAGGAAGATTTCATCTATGTTCCCTGCAAGGTGTGTCTGTACACGTATCTCCAATCAGAATACAGGAATTTATTCTAATATTTCCAGAATTGTTAGAGCAAAACACAAAGAACTCTTTTAACAAGTTATGTTTTTTTCTCCGTTACACATCCATTTTTCACCTCCTCCACCCTGACAGTGTTTAGGACAGCAGGCGAACATGCTGATCGACACCGGCTGCAAACTGAACCTGATGTCCTCACAGACTGTGGAGAGATTTGGGTGAGATGTTCATCATCCATCTGCTTGACTTTACTGTACATCGAGCCACTTTCTTTATTCACTGAGTAATGTTTTGTTTTGTCTCTTTTAAAGTTTGAAAGACCTGGTCGAGGAGAACAAAATGGAGATGGATGGCTTTCCATTTCAGAGGAAGCTTTGTATTGACGGACATATTAAAGAACTCAGCCTGACCATTGGGGAACGCAGAATAATGTGCTCCTTTGCCATAGTAGGTAAGGAAGAAGAATATGATTAAAGATTACATTAAGTTTTATTAATGCTGATGATTTTATAAAGTATTGTGCATATTTCTTTGCAGAAAGTAACAGACCTCTGATGTCCCTGGGCAACAAGACATTAAAGTCACTCAAGGTAAATCATCTTGTTTCCAAGAGGAACATTTAAAGATGATCTGTAACACAGTCATGATGTCAGGATAAAAGTTCTTAAGGTCAGTATAAAGGCAATTCTGAGATTTCTTTAAAAATACTTTAAATATGAAATAGTTGCTGAAAACACGTGAAAAGACTTTGAAGGATATATTGCTGAAATGTGGAGTTAGGGGTCAAAACAGTTTTTCACCAGTTTTCAGTCCAGGGTTTTGTGGGCGGTCCTAAAGGGTGGCTCGATGACATGCTGAGGCCACCCTGAGCATAACCCTGCACAGCAGAGAGACAGAACAGAGCAGAGTGTTTCAAAGTTAGTCATGTCATTTTCTGAACTCATCTGACACGTTTCAGTCATTTCAAAATGGCTGCTTGACTGCTCCCACGACTGCTCATTTTGACCTGATTTTGACATCCTAATTTCATAAACATGTTGATATTTTTAATCATTCAGATTTGGCTGATTGGTTAATAACACTCTCTTCTTTGGTCTGACAAACTCAGAACACATATCTATTCTTAATGTGCACAGACTTTAACTGACTTACCACCAGAGGGGCGGATTAAGGCAGAATAAGTAAACATTTGGTGTGTGGAGGCTGTGTTCTTGACATCATGTCAATGTGTGATGTGTCTATCTATCATCTTTTCCACAGTGTGTAATTGACACTGAAAAGCAGATGTTGGTGTTTGGGACAAATGTGAGGGAGCAAGTGCTGTTTGTCAAAAAGCCACTAAATGAAAGGTAAGACGTGATTACAGAGGGTTTACTCAGAGTGCATGTCCTCTTTGAGTTATGATAGTTAATTTTGATGTAAAAACAATATCACTACTTATTAATACAGGAAACAAAATGCATACTGTTGTATAAAAAACTTTGTTGTACAAATGTTGTACTCAGTTTTGTGACAGCCTGCATATAGAGTGAACATAGTGTACTGTTCCACAGAAATGCTGCAAAGCAGTGAGTCACGCGAACCTGAAACACTTTGTATGACAGAATATAAACTTAAAAATAGTTTTGTTTATATTTGGAAATGTTCAGCACATTTATTTGAATCAGTATGGGTAGC
The DNA here is from genome assembly GCA_023373845.1 of Nibea coibor. Classification (NCBI taxonomy): domain Eukaryota; kingdom Metazoa; phylum Chordata; class Actinopteri; family Sciaenidae; genus Nibea; species Nibea coibor. The sequence continues at coordinate 4,169,911 of CM041721.1, read as the reverse complement.
TTTCAGGCATAGAGAGCAATATTGGCCTTCCACAGTGGTGCAAAGTACATTTGAGGTGCTTGAACTTCACTTGAGTATTTTATACTTCTTGAGACTTCCTTTACATTTCTGAGGGTGTTTCTTTGCTGTATTGCCACTTTTACTTAAGTATAAGATGTGAGTACTTCTTCCAACACTGCACGATGGACACAAATAATCTGTAAGATGAGTCTCACCAAATCCTTTCTGCCTCTTCTTCTCTTCTTTTGCACAGCAGTTCTTATGACTTCAGTGACCTGTGATACTACCAGCTGCCCCCCCAACACTCTCTTACACACACACTGAACAAAAGCAATATAATCATTTCATCTTTACAACTAGAAGCCTCATGGGCGAACTTCAGATTTCTCATAACTTCAGATAATAAGAGTCAGATAATCTGCTCTGGCTTCACTTATTTTGACAGTGTCATGTAGCAATAGATACATAGTATTCTTGTAGCCTAGAGTATGATCACGTTACGGCAGCATTGTGCAGCAGCGAGCAAATTATTAACAGAACTTGTAGTGCTGTAGATTTTCTGATTCTGATAGAATTGTGATTTATAGCAAATAAGTATTGTTATGCCAGATATTATTGTATTATTATTCTACATTTGTAGCTGGAAATCAACAACGGGGGACAAAGTTTGGAGGGTTTGTATTACATGTGGAGTGTAGCTGACAATCTTAGCACAAAACAACTGTTTATCTACTGTATTTTATAATGTTGTAAATGTATTTTCTAGTCCGAGACATGTATTTGCATTGAGGCCACTGCCTTTTAATGTTTACAGAAATGATAGTGACACTTGTGATGTGTTTTATCAGCACAGAATATTAAATAAAATCAGAAATGATGTGAAAGTTTGTTTGTTTGTTTGTTTGTTTTGCATCAAACCTGTGCTGAGTTAAAAAAAAAATGTAAAAAAAAAAAAAAAATTGGGCCAGTCTGAAGGTAGTCTGACATAATTAAAGCTGTTAATGAGAGGAAAACAGAAGGCAGCAGGAAGCACCATAGCAACTGTACCATGACAGCAGTGTTTGGTAACAGTCCCCGGTCAGCTGATTGGCAGGTGAACAGCCCCTCCGGTGGCCGCGTAGGAGACTGACTCACTCAGGCGTTTCTCCATGGAAACCGACATCAACAGTGAGGCGAGGCTGTCGTCAGCAGCTGTCTGTGAACAACATAAAAACTGCAGGTAACGTACCCGCTCACTTTATCTGTGCATCAACTGTCAGATCAAAAAACAAGAACAAGAGTGTTTAGCTGCTTCCTGTGTAGAAGATAATTGTGCTCCCTGTTGTTATTATTAGTCAGAGGAGGAGAAGTTCTGTGTCTGTGTGTACAGACAGCGTTTGATATTTGTGGATTAGATTAGATTAGATTAGATTATTGTAGTAAAACATGTTTTAACATAACCACATTAGGGAAGGAGGAACAGAAAGTAATGTAACTAAAGTAAACTTCTTCATTAAAACAATCACGAGTTACACATTGTGTTTATTCCCATGTGATAATTTCACTTTCTGTTAAAGAAATATTAATATTCCAGACAAATTATATGCACTGTAAGTGCACCCCAGATGTTACATTCATGATCAGTGAATGATTCATCTTTGTATGATTTTTGTTTTACTGCTTTGATATTTATAGAATTGCAATATTAAACTTTGCACTGGTCTGAACATGATTCAAAACATGTCAAATCATGTAAAACCCATTGATTTCCTGACATCATTGCACTACAGTGATGACCTCCAGGCAGACAGAGGCCTCCGAGGCAGCACTGATGCCGCTGTTTCTAGGCAAACAAAGGTGCAACATCACTTTCGCCGTGGACAGCTCAGAGAACATGAGAGCTGCTCTGGGATCAGTGAAACGCCTGCTGATCCAGACGCTGCTGACGAAGGCCTCATTAAGGGACTCTCTCTTCAACATCATGACATTCTCAGCCAAGGTAAGACTGGAGTGACACATGGAGAAGCAGCCTTCAGTGTTCATTAAGAACAAGTTAGAGACAATGTTAGAGAGGTCATTAAATCATCAGGAATGACTGTGAATATTTACACTGAAGTTTAGGTGTGATATGATGCCATGGACTGGCTGCAATATTTGTTTATGCGATTGTTATATAACTTAAAACATATAACAGAGAATGTTTAATTTACGACACCTTTACCTCATAAATGCACCTGTGAGTCACCTGTACTTTAAAATGATTTTCTTCTCTATGTTTACAGTTGACCTGCTGGTCCCACCACATGCTTCCTTGTGCTCCTGACACAGTGTACATGGCTCTTTCCTGGATTCACTCCATCAGTTGCAGCCCCGGCAGGGATCTCCTGGCTGCCCTGAGCATGGCTCTCACTGACCCCTCCTGTCACGCCGTCCACATGCTGTTTACTGGCCTCCCCGACCACCCAGAGGCCGTGTTGACAGCCCTGCCTGCACTGGCAGCGGGGAGGTCTGTGGACATCTTCTACCTGCTGGATTCTGGTGGTCAGCTGGACAACAGCACTCGAGGCTACCTGCAGTGTCTGGCACAAGCCACAAGAGGGAGCTGCTATGTGATTCCAGTCGGTTTGAATGGAGTGCTGGGAAAGGTACGGCTGAACATTCTGGGTACCAAAAAGGACTGGTAAAAAAAATAAAAAAATATTTAAACCTTGAAACACTGTGGAACCCCAAGACAGGACAATGCCTCTTTTTTGACCTGCTACTCCCTATCAGAGAAGATAAAAAACAAGGTTAAATCTAGAATCTAGCAAAACATCTTTTATTTTTTTTTAAGTTAGGTGCCACAAAAATCTACATCATTAAACATCTGCAACAATTGAATTTGAATTTGTCTAAATATTGTTTAGCACTGGGAGAATCTTCAATTTTGTACAATTTATAAATGAGTTACAAAAAAAATGGCTTTTTTTTTTTATCTTAAATTCCTCTGCTGGTCTAACTTGTCTCCCAGCCAATCAGAGAGTTTTAGATACTTCACACTACACTACACAGACTTCAAAATAAATAACTAATACATCAAGAATACACCCTCAAAGGAATGCAAAAATCCTTTACTGAAGTAAAAGCACAGAGAAAAGAACAGTCAGAGTTATGTATTTGATTATACAGCTGAGTTGTTCAATCTACATTGCAATGCACTATGGTATATAAGATCATTATATGTTTGTATCGTCAGTCATGTGAGAACCATGTATCTTTTAAATAGTTTATTTAGCTTAAGAAGGGGGTGGATTTTCTCAACCTATAGGAAGACTTCAATCTTCAGTTTATCTGAATATCCATCCATCCATTATCTGTAACCACATATCCTCATCAGGGTCACAGTGGGGCTGGAGGTTATCAAAGCTGACTCTGGGCGAGAAGTCTCCAGGGCACATAGTGACAAACAAACACTCACACTCAAATTCACACCTGAGGCCAATTTAGAGTCACCAATTAAGCAAGTGTCTTTGGACTGTGGGAGGAAGGTGCCTGGAGAGAACCCATGTGGACAACATTCAAACTCCACACAGAAAGGCCCTGGCCGAGATTCGAACCGGGAACCTTCTTGTTGTGAGGCGACAATACTAACCAAATTTGGATCAAAATGGCTTCTTCTGGCTACACCTGTGTGTGAGACTGTGTATGTGTGCTTCTGTGCGTGTTGTCAGGTGATCCCACTGTGTGTGGCGAACCAAACATCACTCTCTCCGCTCAAGTGCTGCTGTCCATCCACTTCATTCTTAATCCCACACACTGTGTCATCACCTCTGCTCAGGTTGGTTTCCATGGTTCCTCTGTTTTTTTTTTTTAGCTTGACACAGGCCGGCAAATTTAAGATATTGTATGTACTTAAGATGTTTCTTTGCTTCCCAGGTGCAGTCTGGGTAATCCTCTGCGCCCGGTTACCTCCTGCCTTCCTGGTCAAACCCTCCAAAGTCCAGAGTTCTTTATAGGATGTCGAGTGCTGGCCAGGAGGGAGGTGGATGGCTTTTACTACATGGGTACTATAATACAGCAAGTACAGGTGAAAAGATACTATATGATCACACACAGTACATACTGTATGTAATTATAGACAGGCAGGTGTTGGACAGCATGAAACAATAAACCATGTGGTTTATTTTATGTTTATATGTATGTTAAATGTATGTGTACATGTTGATATTTTTGACTCAGGGCCGTGGAGGAGTTTGGGTGGTCGAATTTGACCACCCAGGAAGCGCTGGTTTGGGGCTCGACTCCTCCTGGACTCAGCTGGTTTGCTCTCTCGACATGGTGAACCACACTAGAGCTCACACACGCTGTTTGATACCTGGTGATACTGTGCTGTCACCATGGGAACCAGATCTGCGGAGATATGGGCCGGGGAGAGTGATGGCCGCCATCGAACGGAGGGATGGTTTGGGAGGTACAGAGTTATTAATGTGTTTGTGTTTACATTTTTTACAGCTGCATGCAGTGGTGTGGATTAAGGTTACAGGATACTTCATCCTCCCTGTGTGCACTAAATGATCACTGGAACAAATCTAATAAATTATTATTAACACAAAAAACCCTCATTAGCACTGAATTCACTCTGTTGCAGTCGATGGTGTTAGGTGCCTCCGGGTGCTGATGTGGAACAGCTGTGTGTCTCTGGTTCCTGGCAGTCTGGTTTTGCCCATATCAGCATCTCAACATGACAGAATAATGAGAGAGCTCCAAATCCCAACATCAGCCTCCAGTTGTTGCAGCAGCTGGCTTTTTGCTCGGAGCCCCTCCTGCCCTCCTCAGATGTTCTGCAGGGACTTGTGTCAGTCCTCATCTTACTGCTGTCCGGTTACAAACCACCAGCCATCCATGTTTCCACCCAGCTACAGGTCCGGCAATGAGGGAATGGATGGATTTGAAAGAGCAGAGCAACATAAAGGTGTGAGGAAGAGTGAGCCTGAGGTGCCCTCCTCCTCCTCCTCCTCCTCTTCATCCCTTTCTGATGATGACATCACAGCTATACTTCATCCTGCAGTGAAGCTGAAAAGTAAAGAACGGCGTCCTCCCTGGAGGTACTGGAGGAGAACTGGGTCAGAGCCACAACACAGACAGCCAGGTGGGAAAACAGGGATGTGGACTTCTTTATCTTCAGTGTCCTCTTTGGTCTCTTCTCCTCTGCCAGTGAGTCCAAAGAGGCTGCTAAGCCTGGTTACAACAGATGCTTGCCCAGCTCCGGTTCATGCATGATACTCTCTGCTCTCTGTCAAATGCTAATACATAGTGCTCTGAGCTCACAGTTCAGGCAGCTTGACAAACAAACTGAGCTAACATTAGCTAACAGCAGCTACAGTTCACAGCAGTTTAAATGGTAAAGATCTGAGGTGGAGCAGCTGGAGGACATTATAGAGAAAACCATTTCCTCCTTAAAATCAGGCAAATAGTTGGTGATGTGTGACTTTATGTCGTAAAGTGTTATGTACTTGGCACTTGATGGTCTAAAGAGAGCAGAGTGTAAATGATAGAGGCAGTGTACACCTGATTACAAGTCATTGTAATATAAACAGCTGTTATTTTATGTAATACCACCTTCCTTCAGTTAATGTAATGCTGAGATAAAGGCCAACTGTATTTATATTAAGTTTTCATACACCCTTAAAATCTAGACTTGCAACCCTTCAACTGAACATCTGCATTTTGAACCTATTCAGATGACAAATGACAGAGCATTAGCGCCAATGAGATCTGCACGTTGATATATTTCTGTCTTTATTTGCAGGGAGTGCTGTGACGAGGAGGATGTCACAACCTGCAAGATTCAGCTTCCCCGTCCCACAGATCAGCGCCTCGCCCAATCACAGCTCTATGTTTCAGTCTCTTCCTGGTGCTAAGGGAAGGAGAGCGAACATAAGAGATGTTTTTGGAATGACTAACTTCAAACCTCGACCACCAGCGGGACTGCAGCCTCTCTCTGGCAACAAGGCTGCTACGGTTTCCACATAATCACCACTCACATCTAAAGTTATTAAGTTAAAAAAAACAAGTGATGATAAAAATACTTTATTTCAAAACACTGTTGTGACATTAGTGCAGGAAAAAATACTGCATACATGATGTTCTATGGCAGGATATGGACACAATCTACATCATAAAATAATCTGCAATAAAAATATGGCTTCTCAATATGTAGCAAATAAAACATTTTACATTTAAAATAAAATGTAAACTCAGAAGTCAGTGCAAAAACAATAAACACACACAAACAGCATAAATAGCATTGGTCAGTTTAGTTATTGAAGGTTAAAAGAGACTGGTTTGGTCAGGTGAGGGCTCAGAGATTAAAGGTGAGGTCCACACTCTCCCCAGCTTTGAGGCTGACCAGCTGAGTCTGCTGCTGTGAGTCCGGCATGCCGGCAGTGATGGTGTATGTCCCTGGTGAGACCTCGATGAAAAAGTCTTCACTCGCTGGAGACACATGACCCTGAGAAGAGTTAAACATGAGTTTTTAAAGATTTTTTTACTCTACTTATCTACTTTACTTAATAGAAGAACTTCACAGATGCTGGCTACAAAAATCTGACTCTGCTGTCCAAAGTACATCTAACAGGCCAGTGAATACAAAAATATAATAATTAGGTGAGAAACGTGATTCCAGTCAGATTAAATCAAGATGAAAGGTTTGCAGGACTAGAAGAAAAAAGCAGCAGTTTGTTGTTACTTTGTTGTGTGGAGCCCATGTATGTTTTCTGGTTGTTGGTGTCATCCTGTCGTGGAACCTGGACACATGGTTCCTCTCAGTGTCAGCGGGCTCAGGGCAACATCCAGACCCATAGAACCTCTGCAGCACAGGGAACAACGTTTTAGTCCAGTACATTCCAGGTCCAGGTTGCTTAAAACACAGGCAAACAATCACTGACCTTGCACTGATTAGTCATCTGTGCCATCAAGTTTCCAATGTTCACAAAGACATCATCAAGCTCTGTGTGTGTTCTCTGAAAAAAAGACAACAAGAGAAGATGAAAGCTGAACAGATGATGAGGTTAATATACAGAGAACATGACGGCACCTTGACAGGGACTTGCGTCTCTTCATCTGTAGTAGTAGAGGTCTGGGATGGCCCTGTGCTTGTCCAGTCTACACTGCGCCTGGAGGCCCGCTCCAGCACCTCCAGACCCAGACTGGCAGAGCGCCGCAGAGAAGACTCCAGCCAGGCTTGGCTTGCCATGAACAAGTTGAGTGAAACTCAGGCGCCTTTCACCTGAGTGGAGGAACAAGGAGAGCACTCAGCTGTTTCACTTAGTGTTCCAGTTTTGATAATTTGTGCATGTGCAAAACATTATTTTACAAAATAACTTACCACAACCTAACCAGAGAACCCCTCAATAGCATGAAAGACCATTCAAATATATTAGTGGTAGTCTTCTTAGCCATCTGGCGGTCCTGAAACAAGTTTCTGTGGCACGTGACCACAAACTTGAGCAGTGGTAAGCCTCCTTCAACTAAACTTGTTTGATGGTTTAATTTTCAAAATACTTATTAGTAATGTTAAGTCTATAGAGAGCCTCTTTAATCATGGTGGTTTTAAAAAGGTACACTGCGTAAGATCTGGCAGTGAACTTGCAGACTGCAACCATCCCACTTCTAAACTAGTGGAAGAACCTTAAGTGGGTATGAAACTCATGAAAACCGTGCAAGGATCGAACTCGTGTTTGGTTTGTCCGTTCTGGGCCACTGTAGAAACATGGCAGAGTGTGTAGAAGAGGACCTGCTCTCTCTGTAGATATAAAGGCTATTTCCAATGTAACAAGACAAAATGATGATCATACACTAATAAAAACATACTTATGACTAGAATATTCCGTGTTTATCCAATAAATGTCCCTACATTGTACACACTGTACCTGTAAACTCCAAACAGTAAACAATTATAACTCTACTGTTGTACTTAAACTGTACAAATACAGTTAAAGTAAGTGCTGGGGAACAGCGCATGCGTGGAAATGAGCCCCCCGCTGTAGCTCACTGAAAAGAGGAAGATTTGTCACTTTTCTGTTGTTTATCAATGCTGTTAACTCACTGTGCGGCCGCTACACGTACAACACCGACACGTCAGACCATTCAACCTGCTCACGTCACGTTCCGTTAACGGACGTCAGGAGAACTTCACTGTTCTACGCGCCGTCAACAAGTCTCGTGCAAAAGAGATTATTTTTGTTTACCTGTTCAGCGCGCGGAGAGCTCGAGGCCTCAGCGAGTGAACACTCATAGAAATGAGCTGCTTCGTTCAACGTGCGCGTGTTCCACACATTCAGCCTGTGAAGCGCAGTCTGTTTTCAAGTGACAGCGCAGGAAATCCTGCACACTAAACCCCGCCCCCTTCCGTACACAGGGCCACGCATCCAAAGTCACGTGGTCATGTTTCGTTTCTGATACCAGGCAAGTAGTTTATACATTATTGTTCTGTCATAAGTCCAGTGATGTTGTTTTTCATATCAAATAGCAATTCCATATTTAGAGGCTCAATAAATATTTTATATTTTCCATCTCCTTATATGATTTTCACCAGGGTTCACACTTTTTTCAGTTGCCAGGCTTCGCACACTCAAATGTCATTCGACTTTTCATAAACCAATGACACTGTATCAACACATCAGGTCTGCTCTTTCAAGACCTGCAGTAACCCAGGGGAGACATTAACATATTCCATAATACTTCACATCGTATTAAAGCATGAACAGGTCGGTCAGACTGAAATATTGCCCAAGAGGAAAAGCAAGCAATCAAGCATTACACAAATGTCAAACTGCTCTATGACATGGTGCCTAAAAAATTGCCACCTGTGTCTATTTAAAGTTTCAGTGGATAGTTGTCTTTAGTTAAGGCCACTAATGTTACTCTTGGCTTAGGGCTCATTTTAACCACATTATCATAATGATAAACCTTACTATGCAGGTTTATAGCATTTCATGTAACTCAGCAGCTCATGTAACTTCTAGGTTTTTCAAACAGTCATGACAAACAGTTTCCATTTATACACTTTATTTTTGCAAAAACACAGTGACAAGAGCATTATGCCATCAGCACACAGGCTCCTCCCACTGCCTTGATCTTCTCCTCGGCCCGTCGGCTGAAGAACTTGGCCTTGACGATCACAGGCTGCTTGGGCAGCTTGCCTTTGCCCAGAACTTTGTAGTAGCCCTGTGAATTAAAAACACAATGTGAGTGGAACCAGATGACTGAGCACATCTTTCATCTGACAAGACGCTGCTAAATGATCTGCAATTAAAACCAATCAGCTTAAAAGATAAACAAATGTTAAGATTCAACTGCTGTAACAAACAGAACACAGAAAGTTAATTCAACGATATTGATATTGCTAAAAGTAGTGTTTGTATGTACGACTCATACAGAAGTTAATGTGTTCTTGTATTAACACACAGGACCAAAGTGCATTCCCTAAATCAACCCAATGTCCTGAAATTCAAAACACGATAGCAGAATTTTAAACTTGTAAGATGAATCACTTGCAGTGCTGGCAGACTTTTTTCCTCATTTGTGAGTTCTGGGTTGAATATGTAGATCTAGATCTGTTTTCTCCCTTCGTTGTCTTTGATACTACTGAATGACAGCATATTGTTTTTTAAACACACGGCCAACACTTTTGACAGCCTAAATCTGAATATGCTAAGTGAGATATTATCCTAATCTCCTGTTTGGATTGTTTAGCAACTGTATTCAAAGTGTGGATGTTATCATCCTGTTCATTAGCACGCCTGCCAACGAGGTCATGCCCATCAACAAGATTATGGAAAAACTACTGGTCTGACTTTCAAACATGAAGGTGCAGCATGGGCCAAAAAGCAGAGTTATATTTTGGAGCAGATTAGAATCATGGGGTGGATACACAGATTACTTTTCACTTGTAACAACACAGATAAATCAATTCTAATAGATGTAATGGTTTTACTTGCAGATTTGCATTGCATATTAGAAGATTGGACTAGCTTGCAACACATCAGTCTCAGACCACTGACAGTGCATCTAGTACAGAAAGCAGTACTAGATTAAGTCTAAGTTCATGGAGTAGGACCAGGCATAGTCAAACAACCCCAAAGCTGTCTGCGTTGTTTTAATGAAAAAAAGTTTGCCACAGATGTACACAAGTCCCTGCTTTGTTCAGTTACCACAGTAAACAAATTAGACTGACCCATTGTTTTTACACGTATGACTGCAGTGGGAGAATAAATAAATAAATATTATAATATATTAAATATTAAATAAAGTATTGACCAGTACTTACAGCGCGCACTGCATCGATGATGGGTGCGGGTCCCTCAGGCTTCTTGCCATAGTTGAGCCTGGTCTGCTCGCTCACCAGCGTCCACAGCTTGTCCAGGTTGATGGTGGGGCAGTGGGTTGTGTTCCTCTTCAGGTGGTAATGTCTCATACCCACCTTACCAAAGTACCCCGGATGGCTGAGGAGACACAGAAGGACACAAAGGTCAATTCCTGTCTATCCAGTCTAGGAAATGAACAGACACTACCAAATTAAACTTACTACGCATTACTGTGAAATAAGCTTATTACCAATATTGTGTACATCTCTGGGTAACAACTGCAGTGAGCACATTAACCAGAGACATTCTCCGTTTAGAAAGAACCTCATCACTTATCGAAAACACATTTCTGGTTAGGAACCTTTGTCTCTCTAATTCTGATAGAACTGAGCTCAGCGTCAGTCCAGCTACAGCACAGTAACATCACGACATAACTGTAACTGCCCATGTGGCTGACCGGCCTACGAAAGAGCCAGTCGGTGAATAGGACCAGTCTTCAATCTAAGAGGACTCTAGCACACCAAGACAATGATTTGTGTCGAGATGAGACTCTGAGTCTCTACAACAGACTGAACAGCACCAACACACTGATGAGATACAAAAGGTAAAAGGAAGACTACCAATATATACACTCATGTAAAACATGCAGATAAACTTACTTAGCTACAGGAAATTACAGATATTAAAGCAGATTGATGAATTAATCAGACAGATTTCTCCACAATTATCAACAGTTTACATATACTGTCAGTACATGTAAACAGGAATGGACACACATTTTAAATCAGAGCACATATACAGGTTTAAAGGTGGTTAGTGTCAGCCCGCTGGCACACTGTTTGGACCTTAACGTTGCAGATGATGCAGCACTTACTATTTGTCGAAGTTGATTCTGTGGTGATGCATACCACCAGCATTACCACGACCTCCAGGATGCTTTCTGTGCTTGCCTAAGGGGTGGACAAGTCAACGTTAAGCACGCCTCACACAGTGAACACACTCATCTGAAGACACCTTTAAGACGGGAATGAGAACACTCACCAATGCGACCATGTCCGTGGCTGACATGTCCACGGAGCTTCCTGGTCTTGGTATTCTTGGTTGGCTGTAAACACAGGTTTGATGGAAGTTAGAATAACTAACCAAGTCCGACAATCGTAGTCCTGCCACTGCCCGTGGAGTTAGCTGGCTTGCTAAGTAAAATAGCCAAATAGCGCGTAACACGGGTGTTTCAAAGGGTTTAGCAACCCCTCAGCTTAGAGCAAATAGGAAAAGGTCGAAATAAAATATATTCGCAGGCTGTTTTTCTTTAAAATTAACACAAATTTAAACACAACGCTTCACAGCTCTGACCGGCTTCGTGCTGCCTAGCGTCCTAGTAGCTAATGCTAATTTACCAGCGTTTACCGGCGCCGTTAACGTTTAGCACAATAAGCACGTCACTCCAAGGCACATAAACAACTTTAAACAAAGTACTAAGCAACTACTACCTATGCCACATTCATGAAGAGTTCAGAGTTTGTGTGTACGCGGTTAAAACGCGAGTGAGAGGCATACTGTGCTGACGGGCACAGCCGTGGCCCAGCAGAGCCGAGCTCTCATACTGTAACCCTCTCAAAAATACCTATAATGTTATTAAATTACGATAATATCGTCCTGTAAGGGGTCGCATAAGATGGACAGACTATAAACCGCCAATGGATGATAGTTTGATGTACACATAAACAAAGATGGCCATAGATTTAACCCAATTTCAACGCACAGGGATACATGATAGCACCTACCATCTTGGAGGCTAGTTGAAAGAGGAACGGGATTTGTAAACCACGCGGTTTTGTGCGAGATTTGGCTGGTGGTAACACAGTGCAAAGAAATCCACAGCGACGCCCAGCGGTGGCTGACAGCAACGACAGCCACGAACAGCTGAATTATTCAGTCCCCCCAGAAATATTCTGTTTTCTCTCAGAGGCCACCAGAAAATATCCACATTTGATCATCTGAAACCAGAGACCTTTTCTCCTTAACAGTAACTCAAAATTGATTATTGATTATTCATTTATTCATTATTCAAATAATATAATATATTCAGACTATGTCTTTTATGAAGATTTACATTAAAAACCATGTCAGCTGTAAGCGTTGCATTTTCTGTATCATCAGCCATGTTCCCACCACATTTATCTGACAGCTTGAGCTGCTTTGCATATTTATATACTACTTTACATTATTCATACAGAATATAATGAACAAATACACTTTAGTTTATTGTTATAAATAAATCTACTCAGGAACACATTAGCAATTAAACACCCACCGTTACCCGCTACAACATTAAAGTCATAAACATACCATTGCATTGATAATTATTCTAAATATATGATTGTATATCATTCTGAAATAGGCCACTCTGCACCATGAGATGAGTACGTGTGGTGCTTCGGTTACAGCTGCTAATTCTTTTGTACTTTTACTCAAATAAGGATTTTTACTTGTAACTTTACTTGTAAAAAATGTAAACACATTTTTATACATGCCATGTGTTCATGACAGAATCTTTACTATTAAAGTGAACTCTTTGAGAAAAGTCTGACACAACGGTCAGTGCGCTGATTTTTTTAGTCTACAGGACTACAGGGTCATTGTTCTGTTAGAAGATTTTCTCCACTGATGCTGGGACTGAATTTCTTTTACAACTCTTGACACACTGAATTATCACCTCAGATTGTTATGCACAGTTATGCACCATGTGATTTTGTTAATTATTTACACATGTCGTTGGATGGCAGAAATTCTGAGGGACAGAGAAACAGCTACATGTCTTGATGATAAAGCAAGACTGAGTGTAACAGTGGGGAAACCAACAAAAATGTAGAGAGTACATGATAACATGTTTGGGTTTCATGCAGTGTAATAACCAAGCACTAACATAATATTTAGAAGGTTAAAAAGGGGAAAACACATGAAGTTGAGATGAATGTGTTGCTTTTTTTGTGTCTTCATGTGATACTGTATCAGAGAGAGATATGGGTGATTTACATACATTTGGTCTGTTATTCAAATCCTGAGTCAAATTCACAGCCTGTAACTTGTCATTGGTCAGAATTCACAGGAGTGAACCGCCACCTGAAGAGTGAATGAGCTGCTACCAGATTCCACTTCACCGCACCTGTGAGGGAATTTTTCATGAGATGATCTGCTCCGTTTCATTTCATTTCATTTCATTTCATTTCATGTTTGCTGATTCATCTTTCCTCTGTGCTTTACGCCTGCTGTTCCCTGGCTACAGTGAAAGGCAAATAATAGCACTGCATGATTAGTTCTGACATGTAATGTGGTAGACCTGCTTGCATAGACGCTCAGTGAACAGTGCTGAAATGTCAGGAGGCTGAAGCTCTCCACCAATCATATCATCCCTATCCCCCTTGATACTGGACACATGGAACGGTGCCATCTGTCTCATCCTCAGCTCGCATACGTCTGGAGGCACATTCACCTGGATTTCTGAAGCAGACGTCTTGTTTTTGTCACAGCTGGCATTCACATTCAGGTAAGATGCAACTTAATTTTGATTCCTGTAAGTTTTTAATGTTCTGTCACTAACTGTTATGTATCCACGTTTTTTTGTGTGTTCATTCATTTGTCTTATATGTGAGATGTGTTTTTCTTTGTGCAAATAAGCAGCCACATCTGAATCTTTAACTGTAATTCTACTGCTTCTCCTGTTTCACTGGTGGTTTTCTGTTTGTTTTGATTCTTGTATTTTGCCATCAAACACTGAGCACACAGGAGACTTCAAACTGGTGGCTTCTTGGTGTTTTCTCTTCTGTCTTTTCAACCCAAGAGGCCCGATCTCCGGGAGATGGCACACCTGCCTTACAAACGCCATGGCAACTTTCCCCAAAGGCGGGCCACCCTGTTACCATGGGTAGCCAAGTGTAGAGTGCAGCTGGCACTGGAGACCATCCCATCTGAGACTGGTTCAAATCCAGCTACCACAGCACAGGAGGCAAGAGCAGGACACCTAATGCAGACACAGACAGTGTTAAATGATTGAGCAGAGGGTTATCACCACAGCTGGATGAGTTTTACAGTGTTGAGAAGATTCTTGATATTCAGTTGAACTATTGGTATAATGAGAATAACATCAAACTTCTATTTCCTTAAAAAATAGCTCTGTCATACTGGATATCTTGAGATGGAAAAGGACTCTAACTGGACTTGCAACAAGGAAGCCAGAGCAGCCTCTGCTTTGACTGAAAAACGACAAAGACAACCTGGAAAAGAAGTAGCAGCTTTACTGAAGAGAATGAGGTAAGATAAGGGCAACACATGGAACATGAGCATTCTTCATTTGTTCTGTGCCAAGTACTTTATCTTTGACCACAAGGGTGTAGTATAGTTCTGTTTCTGTTTATCTGGTAACCACCCAGTAACCTCTCAGCATCAGGTGTAGGAAATCAATGTGAGAATAATCTTTGCACAGTATTTTGTTTTGCCTGGAATCAAGTTAAGAGCAACCCTCAAGCCATCATTATGTGACTAATTTTCTTTTTGGATAGTCACAACAAAGGCATAGTTTCTTTCAAGAGTTAGATGGATGTACATTTAGGACTGAGCAGGAGCAGTACGGAGACCACTAGCCCTGCTCTGTCCAGATTTCAAAGATCTGCATGCTCTCCATGTACAGCCCTTAATGACCTCACATCACATTTTATGTATATTTTGCACGACACTGGGTTTCTGCATACACAAATGTGTTCATCAGTATACGTTATGTCATGAAATTATGTTTCTACTGAGTATTAAGTGTTGCTGCTGCCTTCACAGATCAACATCGTGGCAGACGATGATAAGCTATCGCTCTTCTTACAATAAATCAACCAAGCCTTCGTGTTCTTCCACAGGATCCACCCAGAGGCTCAAAGGATTCTTGGTAATTCCTGCATACCTGTAGTGAGCTTGAAGCGTCTGAACTTCCAGTCTCTGCTTACATCATTGTCTCTGCAGCCTGTGGTGTCTCTGGTACGACTGCCATGTCAAACACAAGCCAAGCTCCACAGTGACGCTGCCTGTTTAGATCTTCCTCAACAGGTACAGAGATGAAGGTCTCTCAGGTTGGTCAAGGATCAGCATGAGTTTTTTTCATGATCACATTTTTCTTCTTGTCTCTGCCTGCAGAATGGTTTCAGTCAAAACGAGATAAACAATTTGGAGGAAAGAGAAGCGTCACCTCAGTCTAAACCAGCAGAGTCGTCTGATCTCATCCAACCAGATTTACCAACAAACTCCTGGACTGAGCCGTACTGTCCTGACAGCCCCCCCGCTGAAGAACCAGAGCAGGACTCAGGCTTTGACTGTGAATCTAATCCAGATCAGCCTTATATCCTGTTTGATTCTGGATGTGATGAATGGGACCCAGATTATAAAAATGACTCTGAAACATTTTATTTGGATCCAGATCCAGATCCAGACCAGACTATGGTGATCCAACTGGATCCAGAACCAGTAGCAGATCAGGAACTATCTCTGGAGCTGGAGGATGAAGCTGAAACAAAATGTGAGGTGGATGTAGTTCACATGGACGACAGTGAGGATCAAAAACCTGTTCTGTGCTGCTCAGAGGAGGAGGCGGACTCATCCATCCAGCATCCTGGACCTGGTTTAAAGACTGAGGAGATAGACAGTGAAGACTTCTGCGCTGTGTGTCTGAACGGAGGAGATCTGCTCTGTTGCGACCGCTGCCCTAAAGTTTTTCACTTGGCCTGTCATCTACCTCCCCTCATCAGCTTCCCACTGTAAGTGCTGCACGGACCCCTGGTACTTGCAGACAGTGTTACACCTTTATCAGCTGCGCACTTTTATGATAACAGGCCAACGGTTCCCAACGGTTTTGACTCTGTAGTGAAGCAGCGTTTACTTGTGACCACGTCATCGTTTATCTTAGGCTGTCACTGTCCAAAATAAAGGCAGAAAAGAATGAAACAGGAATAATTGTTGGAAACATTGAATTTAGGAAATGTTTACATCAGAGATATTTGACTGACTTACTGTCTTCCATCATTATAGTTTTTTGGAAGACAGAGAAGTTTAGTGACATGGCTCATAAGGAATGTCAGTGGCTACACAGACAATATTTCTTTCCAGAAAGTATTTATTGGATTTGCTTTTTTCATGACATTTGCTTAATTATAAAATAGTAAAATGCAGTGAAAATGTGCTTTCTGTGTCTAAATTATGAAATAACCTGCTCCTGTGTGTCCCACAGTGGTGACTGGGTGTGTACACTGTGCAGAACTGACCAGGAGCCTGTGGAGACCTACGACTGTGAGAACATGCACCCCTTTGGGGCAGTCAAAGCTCCATACACACTGTCCAACCAGGACCAGAGGGTGAGCTGCAGGGAAGAATCGGTTTGGTTTCTGTGCTGCTGGTAGACCCTCTTCAGATGTAAAGTACCATCTGCTAAAGTATTCATTTCTTTACTTAACTAGAGCGGGATTTTCGGATCAGAAACTTGTTATTGATTGAGAGTGACAATGTGGTCTAGCCTGATATAGTGTCAGCCTGCAGATGGCTTTCAGTAATTGTGTGTTTCTGTGTGTGTGTGTTTCCCGTGCAGAGGTGTGAGAAGCTGACTCTGCTGTTGTACTGTCACATACTCAGCGCTCCGTTCCATGAACCTGTCAGCCCCCTGGTCAGTCCCACAGATTTGCATTATAATCTTTACTATAACATGTTTATCTTATGGAAATCACATCTAATAAACTGTCCTGATAGTGCTGAACAATATATAAAAATACCCTTTTTAAATACAGTAACATATTCTGAGTAACACATCAAGCTGAGAAGTGAGTATACAAAATTTCAAATATACAACAGATATTCTTCAACATCTATTTTTTTTTATGTTTCAGACTTTTTCCAAGTACAGTAATTCAAACGGAACAATACAACCTATTAAAAATAATGAAGTAATTACAAAATGACGACATACGCTGCTGGCCTCCTTTCACTCTCTTTGGGGCAGAAATAAACTGATGGCAGTATGCAATGATTATAACAACTTACCTAAGAAAACACTGGCTTATTGTAAATGTAAAATGTTCCACTTATCCTTCATAACAAACCACAATGTCAAAATCAAAACAATCTCTGCTATAGTGATCTAATCCACATGAATGTGCTCCAGGCCCGAAACTACTACCAGATCATCAAGAGGCCCATCAACCTGTCAGTGATCCGCAGGAAACTGGACAAGAGCAACACTCTCCACTACTTCACTGCCGAGCAGTTTGTCGATGACGTGCTGCTGATGTTCAAGAACTGCGCTACATTCAATTATGTAAGTTTGGCATGAAGACATTGGAATCTAAGGTGGATTTCCCGCTCTAATCGAATTTCTAGTGTAATTGAATTATTTCTGCACTGTAGCCTGTGGGGATAAGTTCCACATGTAGCAGAAAACTGGGCCACTTTTCTTGTGTATGTAGAGACTGTCAATCAGACTGTGTCCATCTGCCACTTATCTCAGGTGATATCCCAGGCTTCATTTAAAGGTCCAGTATGTGAAAATTAGACCATTTAATTTTTTATCTTTTTTGTCAGAAATTGAATATAATATGTATAACTATGGTTTCATGTATAACTATGGTAGAGTAACCCAGAATGGACAAACCTAAACACTGGGCCTTTGTCATTTTTTGCAACCATAGTTTCTCCTTCATGCTAGGCGAGGGTGAAGCAACTGGATTGCAATCAGCACTACACTCCTACACTACACTCCTCCTGCCACAAAATCACACACACTGTTTTTTTTAGCCAAGCTAGCAGTTACATGAGGGGAGACCGATTGTCCATGAATGGTTGTGTCCTGTGATCTGCTGGCCACTTGTCCAAGGTGTCTCACCTTCTCACCTTCACCTAAGTCTGCTGGGATCACCCTGATGAGGATAAGTGGTTACAGATGATGGATGGATATTTAGCAACTTTGTTTAGCATGTTAGCATGCTAACATTTGCTAATTAGCGTTAAACAGCTCCACGAATAGTTGAGACTGACTGGAATGTCATATAAACAAGTATAAGTATATAATGATGGCTCTGGATCACCTGAGTCTCAGTCAGACCATGAATGTCTGCAACAACCTTCAGGACAAACTATCAAATATTTGTTGAGATATTTCAGTCTACACAGAGCGCAGAGTGCAGGCATCTCACATAATAATGAAGTGGTCTGTTGTAAATCAACTATCCCTGGATAAATAAAGTTTTAAACTTCTAATCTTTGTGTTTGTGTGTGTGTGTATGTGTGTGTGTGTGTGTGTGTGTGTGTGTGTTTTTTACATTAATCTCTCTTTGCTATGCAGCCAGACTCAGAGGTGGGCCAGGCCGGTCGGAACCTGGAGGTGTTTTTCTTGAGCAAACTCAAGGAGATTTTTCCGGACCGGACATTCCCATTGGCCAGCCAGGACACAACAGACAGAGCTCGCCTCCAGTGGCTCCGCAGGAAGAGGAAGGAGAACTGCAGGAAGAAGAGCTTTAGTGGCAAAAAATATTATGTGTTGTAGTTTAACTATTACATCAGAGTTGTATGTTTTTAAAGCTTTTTAAATAATAATAACATGTTGAAGTTCTTTGTCCCTTTATCAGATATTAATATTGAAAACCATTCATTCTGTTCATACATTTAATTTTTCATAAATGAAAACAGATTATGGGGTTGCTAAGCAGGTGGAGTCATTTTCTCATTTCAGGTATTTTCACAGAGTTTCAGGTACAAATCAGTGTGCATTAATCACATTATTTCAGATTATCTGAAGGATGGACTGTAAAATTTCATTTAAGTGTCATTAAATGTGAAGTAATATTTGCCTGGTTGCTTGACAAAGAGAAGCGCTGTTTAAAGTCAGTCAGTTCAGGGCTAAGCTCTGGACAGTTCAGATCACTTCTTTCATGTACTGTATATTTGGTAATTTGTGTTATGCAAATATTATATTCAACGAAACTGAAGGATAAACCTGTCATACAGATGACATAAGACTGGGAGAATCCTTGCACCACTTTTCATAAATTCTAAATTTCATGTGCATTTTTGTTGTTTTTCAAGTACAAACACACTTTGCTGTTATTGAACACGATGTCGACTGACTTTGACTTCTGAGAGAAAATGCAGCTTTCATTTGTAAAACTGAATTTGTATTTTCTTATTTGAAAGTCTGATCCTTTAAATTTGATAATAAAGCCAATTTGAAAAACCCGACTTAAATCTTACACATTCTTTCCATAATATACACACAGAGTACATATCAGTCAGTCATACATGTGTATTTTTGACCCTAACCCTCCGCTTACCGTACCTTAGCTTCATGTTCTGTACGTCCCTCCAGTGCTGTAACATGTTTTACATGCTGATGGGTTCCAGCTGTGGCTGAAAGACAGAAACTTATGACATCAGCTTTTACCAATAACTTCCAGGCTGGGAAATGAACACCAGACACTAAAGATGAATAATGCTTTTACATACAGGTTGTTGTTTACCTGCTATACTACCGAAGAACAGATGTATTTGGTTGCTGAAGTTCTTTATTGTACTTAATGAAAATGAGAACGATGCTGATGTTGGAGGAGGTTGTTCTGTTATTGGTCAGTATGCGTCTCTGGGTTCTTGTTGTTGCTACATGCATATCCCCCAACAGGGGGCGTGCTTACGTCTAAGGCTTTATACAGCCATATTCTGCCATATACTGCCATATACAGCTGGGATCTGCTTCAGCAACCTGTGACCCCGCAGAGTATAAGCAGTTATAGATAATGTATGGACACATGTTAGAATATACAGCATTTACAATGACACTTTTAAAGCACAGGGTTCTTTTGTGTTTTATTTTTCCATTCATATGATACATATTATCTCCCTGCTCCTTTCTGCAAACAGTCAGCAAATCTGGATTTGTTTTTCTCAGAAAATTATGATACATGATGATACCCAATCTTGGTCAGAATGACAAACTTGCCACAGAACAAGACAATAAAAAAATTAAATATGAATGAAATGATTTGATTTAGTCATCTTCATTGTGTTTTGTTTTATTGTGTTCGAGCTGTGTGGTTTTATTGGATTCTCTTCTGTGTCTCTTCTGTGTTTGAGAGAGCCTAGAGGGCTTGTCTCAACGTTGACATACAGTAAAGGGGATATAACTTCATATATTCTCCATTAATAATCAGATAGATGCCTTGTACTGTATACAATAGTGGTGCAAGTAACTAACCACATAAGTAGTATGCTTGAGAACAATATCAATATGATACCTTTTATCTACTCAAATATTTCCTTTTTATGCTGTCTTATACTTATAATCGACTACATTTCCGAGGGAAATATAATGTATAATACCATATTCACTTCATCTGGCAGCAATAGGTATTAGTTACTTTGAAGATGAAATTAGAAACACAAAATGTCTGATGAATTTCTAAAACATAATGCTTTTATAGATTGAACTACCAACAACGTAACGTAATGCAACGTAACGAAAGGTAATGTAACGTAAGGTAACATAATGTAACGTAACATAACATAAACACAATAAGTGACATAATCTCCACACCAACCAGCAGATGTTTACTTGCTGCAGATGTACTACTGTAAGACATTCATAAGAATAAACAAATGATATGCACTAATATCACACTTTTATGATGCATTTTGTCGTTGCCGGGTTGATCCATCATCACATTCACTTTGTCTTTTTAAGGCTGTTTGACCACTTACATCCTTAAAAGGGCTGCAGGACATGCAGTAATATGTACAACTGCACTAACAAAGGATTACTCTTTATCAGTGATTTATGAACATTTTTAAACACAGGTGACAGATGAACTTTTGCTGATGGCTATTCATAAAGTGAAAATCGAAAATACTCATGACTAACATATAACTGCAGTCTTCTCAGAAAGACTTCTTGCAGATACAGTTTTTTATA
Organism: Nibea coibor; assembly: GCA_023373845.1. Lineage (NCBI taxonomy): Eukaryota > Metazoa > Chordata > Actinopteri > Sciaenidae > Nibea > Nibea coibor. The sequence continues at coordinate 4,148,605 of CM041721.1, read as the reverse complement.
GCGACAAAGGAATTGTAACTCTAGTCTAGAGTCGTTTAAAGAAAGAAACTTTTCACCTCACGAGAAACTGAACAAAATATTCTTTTTGTCATGGTGGGAGAAACCCACAGGATCTTCACATCATACTGGTAAACCCGAGTGTCAGATTGATCATCTGAAGCGGGACATGTTGCTTTCCTTGCACGTTTTCTTTGGAATGACCTCTAAATAAATCGGCCCTGATGTGGACTCCAGCGGGCCTGACAGCCTTTGTTTCTCCTGGACTCTGCTGCAGTCCTTGGTGGTCTGCTCACTGTGCATCATTGCTGTCAGTTTCTGATTGTGGCTTTTTCTATTTGCAGCTCTTTTTTCAAACATAATATTCTTCAAAGCGTTTCAGGACATTTTGTTCTTCCAAGATTCAGCTCAGAGTAATTTATCAAAAAGGGAAAGAGCATGAAGTGAGTGTTATTTGAGAACGCTTATACTTTCATACACCCTCTGACAAAATGCTCTTCTATGAAATATAATCTGTCAAGAAAGCTGCATCATGAGTGCTTTTACTCCATGAACCTAATAAATGATTTAGAAATGGACAAAATCTTTTGCAACCACTGATAAAACCCACCCTGCACTGGCCTTAAACACTCAGTGGTGTCTTTGATCTGTGTTTACATCCACTGGGGTCTTCAGCCATTGAATGAAGACGTACAGAGAAACATGAGAGGGAGCTTTGAACGGCCAGCGGCCCTGTGGCTAATGTTAAGATAAAATGGGGGAAATTGACCATGAGATGTTTTCAAAGGGAGGTTTATTCCCCTCTTGTGTCTTTTAAACCCACTTTATTCAGTCCAGTAAACCTCCGTCACATGTTTGCTCGCTTCCTTTCTTCCTCTCTCTCTTCAGTCTCTTTTTTTTCCTGTGTTGTAATGTGCAGATGTTAACATCAAAAGCCTGTATGCATCTCGCCTCTCACTATCTGAAGTTGGGTGAATCACTAATAGGTGCAGAAAGGAGCCTTCGTTTGAACAAACTCAAGAGCAAGCATTAGCCATGATTAGACATCTGATATTTTTTCATTCATCTCACATTCATCACTTTAGAACAGTTGTTTAAGAGGTATACTTCCTCTAAAAAGCCACTTGCCAAGATTTGTTGGGACTCTTTGTGTTATTTAGGGCCATTCAGACACTTCAGTCTTAATTATTAATGCATTAGTGCATTAATGCATTAAAGCACTATTTCTCGACTGGGAGTGCAAGTGAATCATGTTTTCTTTGGACAGTGTTGAGAGCACTGCTGATATATATACCAACTTTTTCTTTTTATGACCAGAGTTGATCTTAATAGGGGTAAGGAACATATCGTACCTTATTTCTGTATCTCAGTGTAAAAGCTCTGGGCTAGAAACACAGAAAGAAGATAATGTTGCACATAATTTTTCCTATTTAACTTGAGAAGACAGAGATTTGGCTGCATTTAAAGTCATAAACCTCATCACAGAATAAGCTCAAAGACCAGTGACACACCATCAGTCATCAGTCATTTCACTAATTCAGCATCTCTATGAAAATATGTTGAAACATCTCATTTGATGCCCAAATTTGGGAATCAAACTTAAGTGGAGAAGAAGAAGACGAAGAAGAAGAAGAAAAAAAAGAAGGGTGTCATACGATGTCTTCGGGTTGGATCGCAGCCCCCTTTGCACTTCATCAGTCCAACCTGTGCCTGTCACACTGAGGACGATGGTTCATACAGTAACATGTTCAAGATGTTTATGTGAATTTGTGAAGAGGATGAATGAACTAAACCAACAGGCGCGGGGCAGTAAAGGATGACCACAGGCTTTTGGATTTAAAGGTGCAATTTTAAACATCAGAGTCACATTAACTCAGATTTCTTGGAACAATTACCGAGTGAGACCTCTGTCAAAATGATCGATAGCTGCCATTTCAAGTCACTGGTGCTGTTGAAGGTGGCTGAAGATTAAGACCACATTTTCCATAAATCCCGTCATTTCCTGTAATGGAATCAAAGCTTTTTACTGTTTGGTTTCTTGAAAAAGATAAATAGCCCTAATTGTGATTTTTCCATGTATTCACTCCTTCCATCAGCTGCTGGAAAAGCTTTTATAGATTTTGCACGAGATGAACAGCAGCCTCTGCTGGTTTGACTCGAAGCAATCCAACATGCCCCTTTAAAACTATCCAGTAAAACACTGGAGATTTTGAGAATTGTCTACCACTTTGTACCATATTGTGTTTAGGTGTGAACTAAATTTACTTCGCATTTTTGACTTTTTTTTGTCATGTTCATGTTTTTTTATTCAGTTTTTAGGAGATATTATGTGGTTTTGATTACACAGGCTAACTAAATTACTAACCTAAGCTAACCTAAGGTAAGTGCTAAACTAAGCTACAGTTAACTAAACAATCGAACTAAGTCATGCTAAGCCGAGGAGGCTAAACTAAACTACAATGAACCAATCAACTAAATAAGCTTCACACTGAGAATTTTGGTCTATTCATGTACCCTTGTCATCAATGGTTCACTATACTAAGTCAAACTAAACTAAATTAGGCTGAGATGAAGAGAAATGAAAAAAACATCAAGATAACTAAATAAAAATGGTTAATTGAAGCTGCGTTAAACCAAACAAGATTTAAAAAAAATGTACTTTTTCAGTTCAGTTCATTTCAGGTCAGTTCATCATTATCATCATCATCATTATCTGGGTCTCGGTGGGGCTGGAGCCTATGGGTGAGAGGCGGGGTACAGCTTGGACAAGTTGCCAGCTCATCACAGGGCACACTGAGACAAACAACCACTCATACACATTCACACAACGGCCAATTTAGAGTCAACAATTTAAATGTTAAGGTCATGTCTGTTTTTGTACTGTTGGAAGAAGCTGGAGTACCCAGAGAGAACTGACACAGACAGGGGGAGAACATGTAGACTCCACACAGAAAGGAGTTCAAACCAGGAACCATCTTGCTGTGAGGCGACAGTGCTAACTACTGATCTACTGCACCACTGTGCCACCTAGGTCAGTGCAGTTCACGTTAAACTAGCCTATTTATCTAAGGCCAGGATGGCATGACGATAAAATGAACCAAGCTTTGCTTATCATGGTTTTAAGAAATATTTATTGTTTCTTTTGCAAGTGAGCCCATTTAGTTTAATATTGATATGTTTACAAGATCACTAAGTCAATGTAGCTGAGCTAAGCTATCTAAACTACAAACTAGGTTAAGCAACTGGGAATGTGATAAGACGGCTATGCTACAATGAACAACACATGTTTCAATCCACTTTGCCCGCCATTTTATTTGACATGTTATTAATCTAAGTCAAGTTAAACCAAACTAATACAAGCTAAGGCTGGGGTAAGCTACAATAAATCAAACAGTTAGCTAGTTAAGCTAGTTTAGGCAAAATTAAGCTGAGCTACAAAACGTCACCCAATTTACCTCTACATGTTATCAACATGCCAAGTCAAAGACAATCTACAGATAAGTTAAACCAAGCCAAACGTAAACTGTAAGATGCATCAGAGCCACACGTAAATCAGGCTACCCACTTAATCCCTGTGACGTTCAGTAACAGTAACCATTTAGTATTGAAGAGGCATCTCTTGTTTTGGCCATTAGGAAGTCTCCAGTCTTTTCCCATGTCACACATTCAACTGCATAAACAGAAACCTTCCAGACAAATTCTTGGTGCACAGACGTTATGTAATGATGATGCTGATGTGCCGTGGTGCGCTTTGATGTTCATTTCTTGAGGTTTCGTGTGTGTGTGTGTGTGTATGCAGCTGCTGAGAAATAATGTGTTTCTTGGTGTGTGTAGTTCTGTGGGCACATGACGTCGTCCCATGTGAAAGCCTCTTTAAAGCCACGTGTTGATCAGCTCAGGAGAAATGGCCTTTCCCTATCTGCCTGATTAATGGGTGGCTCGACCTTGCGTCGTGTGCTCGCCTTGGAAGTGAAAAACAGGAATTTGGTTCTTCTGATTATGACAGTGTGTGTTCATTGAATGGTTTTGATATGAAGCATGAGAGGAAAAGTGATTTTATTCAGTTTTTTGCATTATTGGAGCATATTCTGAACCAAATCACATGCAGATGATTGAGGTCATCATGCACTTCGGTATTCAAGGCTAATTTAAAATTTGTATTTTCCTGGTTTGAGATTAGGCATGATTGGGATGAACATGTTTTCGTAATAAACAATATTAGTCTTTCAGCATTCCCCTTCATTCTGATGAGTGAGTTAAATAATTTAAGTGACATGTTGGTGATTTCAGACCTCATCTGAGCTCCAAAGACGTAAAGCGATATGGTACCAATTATTCTGGCTCATGCAAGATGATTTGCAGAGGGTATGTGATACCTAAACATCACTGAATGGAAAGAGCACAATTTGGTAAACATTTCAAAAGCATTCTGGATGGATTTGGACCCACATATTCTCGTCAGGCTGTTTTCATTTCATCGTTACAGCTTTTTTTTCATGGTATTTCAAGGGTTTGACTATGTGATCCTAAAGTCAACAAAGAGAGAGCAGCCCAAACTCCAGAATTGGAAGTTTTGAGAGATTTCTTTACTATGATTGACAGCGTTCTTGATGCAAACACTAACATTTAGCATAATGTACTGTATTTATAAGCCGTTTTACATAATACTTCAAAGGATCCAGCTTTGGAAATCCTACATTTTGGGGCATTCCAAACCATTCGAATCATAAAGCAGCTATGTAAATAGACTACAACAACGCTTTAAACTGTGTTCTATGTTAAAGGCTTGTTACGTGTGCAGCCAAGCCATGACAGGCCTCGCTAAAGTTGAGGGTAAAATTTAAGACTTTCTCTTGGAAGAGGGTCACTGGCTTTGCACGCAAACACAAGATCAGATGAAGCCAGTTTGGAAATGGGCCCAAAATGCCCAGAATGAATATGCAAGAGGGTTAGAGGAGACAAAAATGTGGTTATGGACAAAAGAATATTCATTTTGTTGGCTGACGTTAGCGTGTGTGAAATAGAAGCTATTGGAGGATGATTTATTAGGTGCATGTGCCACATTTTGTGTAGCTGTGTAAGCTGAATGAAATGGATTGCTCGTCTGATTCAATTCACTTTGATGTCAAGACTATGACTGATGCTCCACTCAGTGTTTTTATTGCTGGCCTTCTCATGGTTTTGGTTCTACACTGCCCTCAAAGCCACTTGACTATATTGCTTCAGTCTGGTGAGCTGTAACTTGAAGTGCATAACCAAGGTCATCAAAATTGTTTCCCCATCATATCACTGCATTCCATTTACAAAAATACATTGACCAGTTGCAATAATTAGACTTTTCTGAAACCAAAATATTGTTGACGCTGGAAATTGCCCAATCACAGAGTCCACCTAATACCTAAAACGCACAAATCTCTGATCGTGTTTTCTTCATTGTTTTTCACCAGTTCAGCCAACACAAATTACATAATTTCGTTTTGCACTTTTCTTCTGGTTTTCGGCCTGAAGAATTGATGCCACCCTCTGCTTATCTTGTGAAATAATATTTGCATAACAATAGTGCAAACAGGCATATATTCAACTTTTCTTTTGCAGTATTGTCACTGACTAAAAAGAAGCTACCTGTAACAGCATCCGCCTGTCAGTCAAAGCGCAGACACTGTTAATTCTGCATAAGCTTTAATATAATTTGAATGAAAGGAAGCAAAACTTAATATAGTTGTTACATATTTCTGCTGTGAAGTTGGACATGTTAATATGGGAGTGTGGATGTTAACTCGTTCTGTAGCCAGCCTCAAGTGGTCACACAAGGAAGTGCAGTTTTTAGCACTTCTGCATTGTCTTCATTTCACAGCCACAGAGCTTGAGTATTACTTGAAATTTAGTTCAGATTTGTGATGCAGACAGAAACATGGCCACTGTTAACTAAGACAATGACATTTCCTTGACCTGAAAGAAGTGCCATAAACATAACCATAAAAAGCCATATATAGTAAAGATATAAGATACATTGTCAATGAACCTTTGCAGACATGTTCAGTATGAATATTTAGCAACTTGCCAGATATGTTAAAAACATTTTGAATATTAAGCGAGACACTAGGTCCTGGTTATAGGTTATAGGTTAAGTCAGAATTTATATTTTTCAAATGTCAGAATTATTATTATCTGAGGACCTGGTAGCCATAAATCTGACCAATCACTTTATCTGGATTACTTGGTCATATTTTGACCTATGACATAATTTTGTCCTAATTTTATACTGTGCAACACAAATTGCTTCCATAACTTAATTACCATAAAAAGTGTTCATCATGTTTTAGTTGCTAGTCACTGATCATCACAGTAATGAATACATCAGTGTAGCAGGTATGTTCCCTATGAACATTTTGTGATTTGCCAGATGTGTTATTAAAAATGTTTCCTCATTATGTTGACAAAAAACGTATTTCTGGTGGAATTCTCTCTCATTTGCAGATGAGTTGAAAATAAACGTAATTTCTGAGAAACATGGCTACGTTAATTTGACTTTCATTCTTGTAATTTTGACTTAGCATGAGTATTTGTCATTCCTAACATTTCATTAACTCATTTTTTCTTTTGCCTGGTGCGAATGGGCTTCCATAACATTGCACTATGATAACACAAATAACCATAGATGGCAGCCAGACTACAGTTACAGTGCCAGAGTTGGAACAGCACAATGGGTTTAGTCAACCATGACCTTTGAGCAACCTCTTTATAGGAGGGGGAAGAGACAGAAAAGTGAGATATATAGGCAAGAGGGGAAAGAAATAAGGAAAACAGATGGATTGAGAGGGACTTAAGAGGGGAGAGAGAGCTAAACTGCGTATGGGAGAGAGAGAAAACACAGAAAGGAGAGGTGTGAGAGAGTAAGGAGGGCTTGGCACACAGACAGACAGAGAGAGAGAGAGAGAGAAGAAGGGGCGCTTGTTTCCCCCGTTCTCCTCTCCCTTCTGCTTTAAAAAGTGAAACAGCCCTTTGAAGAGGAAGTGAGGGGGGCTGTGCTGTTCTCCCATCCAGCCTGGACTGTAAGAGCATTTAGTGTGCCGACGCTAACCCAGATACCAGACACAACACAGAGCTGTAGCCAGAGAGCCAGCTGAGGACCTGACAGAGCACAGGCATGAACGACATCAAGCTGGCCCTGCTGGGAAGTCAGGGGGCTGGAAAATCAGGTGAGTGCATGGGGGTGAGTTTTATTTCAAACAGCTACAGAAAAAATCATGACCATTTTTGATGCATGATAAATCACAGGTTCAGCCTTGGGAATCTTCTTTATACATTATACCAAAACACCAACCCAACAGTCTGAGACTTTTAAGTTTAAAAAGTGTAGAAGTGTAAAAATACCTCAACAGGTAACGCTAATGTGTAGACTACCAGAAGAAGTCTTTGGTGGTGAAATGACTTTCAAAGTTTCAAAGTTCAGAGTTTAAGGCTGTAATAATTAGGCACTTTTCATTATTTTTCATTTTTTCATCGATTACTCTACTGTGTTTTTTCAATCAATTAATTGTTTGGTCAATAAAACATCACAAAATAGAGAAAATGTCCATCAAGATCCCAGAGTTAAAGGTGGCATGCAAAATAATAGAATTATATAAAAAATTCAAAGATTCAGAATTTATGATATAAATCAAGCAAAAATAATATGTCCTTACATTGCAGAAAATGTTTGCTTGAAGTATGATTTAAACAATTATCGATTTTCAAAACTGTTGCAGATGGACAACTTAAAGCAACCAACTGATTCATTTAATTTAGTTAACCTTCTTGATTTCATCCAGACAAATTAAACTGAAGCTGAAATACAACCTCACTTACATATTACATCATATATATAACTTCTATAACAGCAGCGACTGCATGTTGAATTACTAATGTTAACAGAAGGTAAAAAATCCTAAGTTTAATAATTCATCGTGTAACTTTCTAGATGTATGTAAATCAGCACTGAGGATGTTAACTGTGGTGATTTGTTTGAAAGAGATTGATCACTAAAGTTTTGAGTAGATCAAGAATAAATCACATTGTCACAATCATTTCATGAGAAGAGATATAAATATTTTATTCCAACTTCATGGGCAACAGTGTACCTAGATGTTTGATCTCCCGTATGACATGGTGATGTGATATCTAATCTGAAGGCTTTTAAACATAACTTATTTAGGACTAAAATTTGACATGATGCCCATGTTCTTTTTTTTTTTTTTAGCTTAACGCGACAGCTAAGTGCTGAGCTCAAGGCTACTGCTACTGTATTGCTGCACTGTCGTCTGTGGTCAATATATACTGTTGATGCTCAAAGAGTAACTGAAATACGCCCACCACTTGCAGCTCTCTTAATGATAGCCCACAGTCTAAAGCAGTAGCAGTTAGTGGCTTAATCATGTGATGCTCTCATCACTGAGACTTGACATCAACTTACATATTACCGTCATGACTGCATATCTATATAACAAAAAAATGTATATTTTTTAGTTTAATTAGTATAATTTATACAGTTCAAGAATATAATAAGGATAACAAAGAATAACAGAGAAACGCATGACAGAGGCGGGTTTGCCTTTTTTTCTTACAACATATATATGGCACGATTTTGAACCTAACATGAGTTCTTCTTGAATTACAGGTTTACCTCTAAGGTGGCGTTCTGAGTCACTCGGCCTGTTCGCCACCCAACACTTTGTTGGAGTGCCTGCTGTCTTCACCCACCCCTTGTATCCCACCCTATGGGCTCCAATGCAAGTGCAGACCTGAATTAGATATTAACAGCCCTGTTTCTATTTCTTGTCCGACCATTTTCTCAAAGTAAAAAGATATCAGAAACTTTAACCTCGAGGGATTTAAACTGGAAACTGGAGCCACTTGGTACACTTGACCACTGAGACTGAAAGCTCATTTTTAAACTTTAAAAAAGTTGTTTTACAGAAAAGATCCTCAAGTGAAACAAGCTACCTACTACAATTTTTCCAGGAGTGTTCAAGTACATCTCATGGTCTCTAAGACAAAGACTACCCAAACATATCCGTAGGCAAATTTAGTTAGATCGACGTTAAGCTAGGCTTAACTCTTGAAATGGATAAGCTGCATGCTTACAGGTAGCAGGCCTAAGCTTTTATTTTCACTGGGCTTTGGTTTCATTACATAAGCTACATTACATAACAAACCTCCACAAAAACAAAGTTGATTGGCTCCATTAATTGAGATCGAACTCAAATAATGAGATTATTTTTGCCTCCAGAGAATCCCTGCCTTAGAAGACCTTTTGTTAAATTAAAACATATCTATCACAGAATTGAGTTTAAGGTTGGAAAACGCAACATATATCTGGATTTGAGCAATCAGAGTCAGCGCACTTTACCTTTAGGGGAGCTAGAATTCCCCGCCACGGCTTGTGTTTATGTTGTAATTAACTAGATCAAGCCCTTTACTCCGGTTTTGCTGTACTGCCCTGACAGTCGGTGCCCCCTTACTCTCTGTTTACACAATACTTGAAAAAGATCTTTATTTTGGGCTGAACAAATTCCAAAGAGTCCACCAGCTTATTTTCCAAGACTTTCAAGAGTTTATGGCCATGCCTTTAAATCTGCAAGGTCAAACACATTCCAGATTTCTTCCAGTGAAAAAAATGCTGGCAAAAGTCAGCAAATTATACGACCCTTGTTGCTGCTTGGGGTCTCATTGCATGTATCAGTATTCAGTCTCTGCGGTGCTGTTCAAGACCGACTGTCTTGGCACTGTGTTCAAGCTTTATAAAATAATAGGATGTCACATTATCACGGGCTGGCAGTGAAGCAGAGCTGTTACTGTGGAGATGCTGTAGCCTCCAGAGGCTGCATGTGCACATGTCTATTTAATGTTTTTCTGCCCGCTGCTCTTCTTTTTGTTGCGTTGAGTGTACATTTTGTCCTTTTATTGTTGTTCTATCATTGTGTCATCAAGTTCCATGAGTTGAATTTCCTTTGCATTTCCCAGAGTGCAAGCATGAGCAACTTTTTGGGTCATATCCATATTTGTGCATCCCTGTATCCCCAGTATAACCCCTTCGGAGGCCTGTGACCACCACCAGCAATAGGCTTTCAGAGTTCAGCACTTGAAACTTCAGCCTTTAATTGAAACTGATTGTCTGTGGTCAGTTGTATGTGTGGCTCACTGTCTGGAGGCAAAGCAGAGTGGGGAAATATAACCATCCAACTTGCCAAATATGCACACAGGCCGTCCAGAAAAGCCATGCAGCCTCTTTCATGTCAGGCTACAGTTTCATCGCTCCATTCCCAGAGACTGTTGGCACCATGTTACCTCCAGGAGTGAACAAGGATCATTTCCCCCCTACTGCTGCCACCTGTGAGGGATGAGAGCGTAATGACACCATGATTCATTTTGTTTTTCATTTCGTCTCTTTCCTCCAGCTGTCCTTGTGCGGTTCCTGACCAGGCGCTTTATTGGTGAATATGCCTCAAATGCCAGTAAGTGTTTCCAGATTTGATGATGATTGCAGTTTGATGAGGGTTTTGGTTTTGGTCTTGGAGTTTATCTTCAGACATCATGGATGTTATTTAGTTATTTGGTGGTGTGTACATTTCATATGAGCATTATCCAGGATACCTTCTGTATGCAGAATAATTCTAAAGCATCACAGCTATAAAAAGATTAAAATGGTAAATCCCATCCTCTAGTGTTCATCTACCAATATTTAATGGTTTCTTACATTTTACATAATTATCTACTTAAAGTATGAATCATTGTTGACAGTGGAAAAAGCTGTAAATACAACAAATATTTTAACACATTTCTTTTGGTGAAGAGTCACAATACTGGCATTCATTTGGAGAATCCAAGTCAAATATTTAATGTTCTTTCAGCTCTGCTATCCATTGTTCTGTGGTAAATATCATGCTCTCGTATCAACCCTCCACTAACTATGAGAAAGAACAAAAATGGTAAATTTAGGAGCTGAAACAACAAACCAAAACAAATGAGCTGAAAGGTGCTAAAATGCTCTGTAGAGCTGAGAGGACCCGCAGAGTCTGGTGATAATTATCTGTCAGTTTGTCAGTTTGTTTGCAGTTTAGCTTTTTTGTATGCTTAAATATTACTATAATATTACTAAATATTACTGTGTTATGTAATCCTCCTACAGATTCCCTGTACCATAAAAGGCTGTCGATTGATGGCAGGCAGCTGAATCTGGAAGTTTTTGACCCCTGCTCTCAGGTATAACATTTATCTAACACACTTAATATCGTCATATTTTTTCTGCACTCTTTATTAGAATAGCAGAACTGCAGTAGGACTCTTACTGTTTTGAATCCTCCTACTTTTCATCATGTGAAATCCTTGCTCTTAATGCACGGACCCTTTTGCCTTTATATGTTAAACAAATGAGACTGTGAATAATGACTTTCCAAGAAAATATACACAAGAGCCAATCATATAACAGCATCATAACTTGTCAATGTTTGTTGAACCTACGTCAATAACACTGTTACCAAAAATGACATCCTGCTGAAAACTGAAAACCTGCTGTCTCCAACATATCAAGAGCCAAGAGGAGCTTTAGCATCATCCTTAAATGAGTCCACTGTTGGTGAAGGTTTTTAAAGCCCAAGTATGGTAGACGATGGAATCCTTCAGCTGGAGACAAGAAGAACAATTTCTTGTTTTGGAGCTCTGAACATTTCACAGTAAAAAAAAGTGTCCAGTTTTCAGTCTGTTGGGGGAAAATTTGGCACATGGCCATGACCTTGAATGAACTGACGGTCAGATACTTATCTTGGACTGGCACGTGTGCAATGCGTACAGCACTCAAAGTTGGGAATCCAAAAGGTTTATGAGAGTATCCTGAGGCGATATGTGCCAATAGCTTCTTTGAAGAGAAGAGTCATATAACCTGCTTACTTCTCTTTCAACAAGACCTGAGAGGCCTTTTACTACAGAGTTTGTATTTTATTGGAATACCCCTTGGCTTAGCAGAACAGGAGCCGGTCATTGTCTTTGTGGGTTTAACTCACTGTAACACAGCTCTTTCATAAGAAACACTAAGTCGACGTTATGCCCTCCTAACCCAGACTGCATAAAGAAACTATGGAGCCAATAAAGAGAACGGGATGAGGGAGCTCTTAAAGTGGTGTTTGAGGGCTCAGACATGTCCTTGAGCCCCTTGTCCTTCCTACGCTTTATTTCTCCTCAAGGTCACTTAAAACCCGTCCTATTCTTGCTCTGCACGTGTCTGCATGCTGTGTTGTTCAGGGTAACAAGAACGGCATTAAAAATAGCCAGGAGAAGTGGGACAACAGTAAAGCACACATCTTGCATACATAGATGAGGTGCTGTGAGAAGCTCCATTTTTTAAAATGTCATTCATGAAAGCTACAAACACCTTTTTTTTGGGCTATCTAGACACATTTCCATGCAGTGTCATGACAATTTGCAGCATGTTGTGATAATGTTGTCATCCATTTATCACTTCAGTCCATGGTATTAGCCTACTAACTTACTAAAACACAGTGTAAAGAAGATTTGCTTCAATCGTTTCTCTAGTTGAATCTGTCCCAGTGAAAACAGAGCGTACAGGACACATGCATACACACTGAACTGAATCTGCTCAAACCAAAATAAAAGCATGTGTTGTCCTTGGCAGGGCTCGGAGGCCAGGTGCATACTGGAGGAGCCGGTGGACTGGGCAGATGGCTTTGTGGTGGTGTACAACATCAGCGACCGCACTTCCTTCATCAACGCCAAGAACATCCTGCGGCAGATTCGGGAGGCGCGCATGGACAACTGCAAAGGGTCAGAAGCACAGTGAGACAGTGTGACAGTGGGTCAGAGCAGCTGTCGCCCTGTTGTTTCCAGAGACCTCGAGCTGGATGAGGTTATATGAACCGTATTCTAATGAGGCTAAATAGTTTTTGCAAATATTTTCTCCAAATTGTTTGTGATTAAGCCGCCATTTGTAGCTTTCTATATTAAGACTTGAAGCATGGAAACAATGTCAAGAATGTGTTTGAAATTCAACTGTGATACCGACTGAAAGCTATCTGAAAAACAGTCTCTGTTGTTGAGTGAAAAAACTCAGGTAATTGATGTCGACCAGCAGCAAATAGAAACATCAGTTCTGCTTTTAGCACACAGTAAAAGGCCCATTACATTTTACCTAAAAGTATACTCACACACTTTTCTGGACTGAAAAACTATGACTGTTATTATATTATATAGATATATTGTTAGAGTATTAGTATCAATATTACTGGTTTCTATTGTTTGAATCAACTATAATTGTTGGGTAGTTTAATTTATAACAAACAAACAAACAAAAAAAATTCTTGCTAAAAAATACAATCTTTCCCTCTGAAATGTCGTAGAATAGAAGTAGAACGCAGCATGAAAAAAACAAGTATCTCAAATTTGTCTTTAGGTACAGTAGACGGAGAATTTACGTTAATGAGAAAAGAGTCTTGTTTTTTTACATGCCCAACCCTAATCCTAACCCTTTAATTGAAAAGTAATCCTTCAGTTACAGTTACAACCTCCAAATCATCAAAAGTGACACATTGACATTTTTGTTGACATGAGATGAAATACTAAGAATGGTTAAAAACTTCTACAGTATGCTACTGGAGCATGCTGTGAACACGATGGGAAAACAGAACACAGCAGTGTATCACTGCTCTACTTTCTTTGAAGCTGAACTGGGATCCTCGTGTGGTTTTGAAATTGAGGAATGCTGGGAGTCCTGACCGGACCTGACAAAAACAGACTGATAAATGATTCATGATGACGTGTGAGAGATACACTGCAACCTACTGGCATCTAGAAAATGTGTTCTTCTGGAAATATCCATCAGGCTGCCTGTCATGTGCATCCTGATAATGTGGAAAAAGGAGATCAGTTTAGTCAGTGAGTGTGCACATGGAGAGTACGTATACTCATACAGTATGTGTGTTATTAAGTTTGCCCAAATAAAGTGTTTGATTTACAAAAAGTATTAATGTAGTATCAAAACTGGTAAAATAAAAATCATGCTAAGTGTGTAAGTTACACTGTATATGTTATATGTTCTCCATGTCTTCTGCATCTTACACCAGTCCACACTGACCTCTCTGTTTCAGGGACACGGAGGTTCCTGTGTGCCTGGTGGGCAACAAGCAGGACTTGTGTCACGCCCGGCAGGTGCGTGAGGATGAAGGCCGCTGCCTGGCTCAGGAGAACCGCTGTCACTTCCAGGAGGTCTCAGCAGCCGAGAGCTACCAAGACATCGCCAATCTCTTCACCCAGCTCATCCGGCAGGTGATGGAGCACCTCAAGTACAGAGCCGACAGACGACGCTACAGCGGCTCCAAGTCTATGGCCAAGCTCATCAACAATGTGTTTGGCAAGAGGAGGAAGTCAGTGTGAAGGTCCCAGTTTAGGTCAGAGGCTGATCAGCTGCAGGGACTACATTGTGTGTGGACCCATGTTAAAGGGAACTGGTCATGAGATTACATGCTGGGTCTGAAAGCTGTTTAGTACATAGACAGCCGTCCAAACTGTAACCCTGCATTCACACTGTGAGCAATAATTTTTTTTACCAATGGTATGTTTCTGCTTCTCAAAGCAGGTTATTACTGACAGTAGGGATGAGTGAGTACACCATTATCTTTATCTGTTTAACCAAATTCCTAATCTGTATTTGTATCTGTACCTGGAATGTGGGGTGCTTAAATTGGACACGGATGAGACTAACCATAAATTGGAAATATAAGCCTGAAATTATTATGGATTGATCAGAAATGACTAAATTTATTAGAGAGATATTTACAGAACAGCACAAGATGATGTATTTAACAGATATTGACCAATTTTACTCTGATACTGTATAAATATAAATTATAGCTAAAATGAGTAAATGTCTTCTCCTCAAAGACCACATAATCCGGATTAAGAATGTAACCAGTCCAGTGCTAGCTTTCACCACGTGGCATGTTTTGATCCACTGGGGCCAACTGCAGTTTCCCCTTGAAAGTCCCTCCAATCAAACTCTGAGTTACTAACTAACTGTTCCCATGCCGCCTCTCTGCATTGTAATATTTGCTGTGTTGTGCAGCCTACCTCTCTGCAGCTTTTATAGGGTTTTGAGGGTTTCTATGCATTTTACTGGCACAATGAACATTATTCATACTTATTTGTATTAATTATTCTCTTTGGTAGCCATAGTGTTTATAGTTGATTACTATAGTGTTGATTGTAACATGTTATCCTCACTATGGCTGCCATGATTAAAGGAATCATTGAATTCCATTTACCAGTACAAAGTCTGTAACATTTCATGCTGTGTATATATTAATTAGTAGATTTTATGATTGTATTTATTTAGACTGTTCAGAGAATCTGGGAAATTGAAAAAAAGATCCTGAATGTGAGCTCAAAACTTTTGACCTTTGTAAAACATTATAAGAAACACAAACAAACACATTAAGGGCATGAATTCATCACTGTTGTTCTTCTTAAATCCAGTTATGTAACCATTGTGAAAAATAAGTTCATGTATGCAGTGCTTTGTCGACAAATGCTCCTTCTGTAAATACTGTGAAAACATTGGATGTTCCAGAGGAAATTAAAGTTAAACATTACTTAATAAAACACCCGTTTGAGTTCTTCTGAGGGGCTTCGGTTTCGCTTTGAGCTTAACTTTAATTAGTTTGACCATGAGAGGAGGAATTTCTCTAAAGCCTTCAGAAAAGAGGAATTTCCTGTGTGTAACTGCTAAAAATAGAAGGTGCTGAAGGTGCCACTAGATGGCAGCAGAGTTATGAAAACATCACAGTGTGTCTTTAAAGCGGGATACAGATGAGAATTAGGGTCACTTGTAAAAAAAGGATTTTAATTCTGACTTTAAACTTAATTCTGATTGCTGATATGCTAGACATATCCTTTTATCAGTAAAAGTAATATACAGATAATAACAGACAGGTAACAGACATAATACATTACAATGCAGAAAGGCAGCATAAAAACAGTTAGTTAGTAACCCAGACAGCATATTACGACCTGGACATGTACCCTGGAACCTCAGTTCATGCTAGGCCACAGAGACCGTTCCAGAGATCTTGGGCCATCTCCAATATATTCTAGAAAGGGCTCCCAGATGCGAAAAAATGATTTGTCCTTAAGCCAGAGGCTTATAGATTAATACTTGTTATGTTTAATAATTGTTTGTGTTAAGTAGTAGTTTCCCAGAATCAGACATTGGTTTCTCAATACAATTTATTTATCTGACACTTACAGTCCAGTTGTCCTGTCGAGGGGTTCGCCTGCAGCTATTCTTTATGTTTGTGTCTTTCTTGCAGGAATATGTATTTTAAAGGATTTTTATTCTGTGCCATGAATTTATACACATTTATAAATCATAGATAATGATTGATCAATTTTCAAATAATTTTGTATTTCAAAATGTATTTTGGATTTGGATAGACTGCATGTGTCACATTGGCATGCTTTTCAAGTTTGCAGGCTCAGAACAGCATGAATCAGCAAATGAAATCAAATCTATCAGCAAATTTTTAAAAAATGTGTGTTTTTGCAAAAATAATCTCTGATTGCTCAGTGCCTCTTTCACAGATACAAATCAGGGCTATTTAGCAGACAGGATGCACTGCAGCCCCTTGTGTTCATCATCATCATTGCAGAGCAGGTGGCAAATGAAAGCTGAATCTCCTTTTGGCAGTTGTTTGAATGAAGCAAACACTCACTTCATCGTGAGGTTATTCCTTGAACAATCTTCTTACTGCAAGTCTCCGTTCTCCTTTCAAACAGTCACACATTTAAACACATGAAGGAATCTTTTTTTATGTTCAGCTTCAACTATCTTACATGCATGTTGTGAAGCTTTTCATGTTTTGAGTTTTTAAACAGATGATCCCTGGCATTCTCAGAAATGCACCTCTACTCTTTGTATGATTCATAAAATACTTTCTCTCTCTCTCTTAGATGGAAGTCATGCATTTTACATTTCCGGCCAGCAACAGCAGCTTGCTATGAAGAGTTGGAAGAACTATGTAGTTGGCAGGAGCAGTGGTGACCACCACGGCTCAACGGAAAGAGGAAAGCGCTCCACCTACAGAGACTAAAGAGAAAATCTAAAGGAAGAAGACATCACATGCCACCCACTGAGTTTGACTGACAGGTAATTTCTGGAGAGAGTGGCGCAGAAACACTGCTGACATTAGCACTTAATAACAAAGATGTCAGGAAAACGCACATTAACATTACAATGAGGAAAAAGTAAATCTGTGATGGTGCAAAATGCTCTTATTTAAACTGATTGATTCTGTCTCTTCATCTTCCTCCCTCCCATCTTCCTCTCTGTCTGTCCTCTTTTCTTTTTTCCAGAGTGATGAGGAGTGCAGACGGATGGAGACAGAACCTCCAAGCGTGGCCTTGTAGCTTCAGGTCAGTGATCTTATTTGGCCCCTGTGTGGAGGAAGAATTGGTTTTGGCTCGGCTGAGGACAATCATCCAAACCAAGGGGATTGGATGCTGCTGGGACACCGCGAGAACCAATCAGAAAGGCCATCGATCAGTTCCCCTTAATCTCACAGCTGGTGAGCACATCCCCACTCCAATCTAAAAGTCCGCAGCTTAGTCAGACTGACAGGGGATTGGATAGCTTCCAAAGACTTGAACCACCACTGAAATGGATCCACGTTGGAGCAGGAAGAGTTAGTCTGCAACATCAGATGGTACTTCACTCCGTCATCAGCATCCGCATTCATGCGCCTGCGATCTTGAGAGTGAAAATAAACAGTAGTTAAAGTTGTTTAGTCTGCGGCTAAACAACTTTGTGGAAATATGTGGAAACAATATGTCAGTGAGGTAAAATAATAGTTTAAATCAGCTTAATCAAGGATCCAGGTGGAATTATCCTGACTGAAACATATCTTTTTCTCCTATAAACACAAGGAAGTTTTAAGTTGATCTGAACACCAGCATGTTTTGCCATGTACTGTGTGTCATGCTACATGAGTAGCATATATATATATATATATATATATATATATATATATATATATATATATAGAGTTGGTTTCTCAAATGAGAAATCCCCTCCATGAAAAGAGGTGAAATTCATCCTTTTTTTAATCGAATGCAGTGAATGTCACAAGCACACATTTTTGATGACTTACATCTGGATCATCTGGTTTTGCACTGAGAGATGTATTGTGGAAGGAATCATATGTAATCCTTTTCATATGTTATGTCAATTGTTCATGGTCTACTCAGTTTCCCGCTTGTCTCCTATTACACTTGATACTATTGTGGAAGATGTGGTATCTTCATGCAGGAACGTCGCCAAAACTCTGCAAATACAGTGAATCTGATAAAGATTTCGATCAGATCCCTGCAGCTCTTCTTGTCAGTCGCTTAAGCATAAACAAAACAAAGAGAATAATAATATAACACAAGTAGAGTACGCTTAGCCTTTAAAATAAGAATGGAGATAAGGTATTGAGTAAGGGAACACAGTAATATTTAGTTATAAGTTTCCTGGCATGGGCATCTTGACATTTTTACACATGTTTAAATACAGAAAATACACAGTGCATTCCACAAGGGGAGAGTTAGTGTGTCTAACTAAGTATTTTGATGGTGAATTCAATGTCTGAAGTGCATAATCATAGAATGGGACGGCGTCATCTCATTTTTTTCAGTAAAGGATGGTCCAGTGTATCCTACGCTACTGGTGATGAGAAAGGAAGCATTGTATGACCTTTCCTTGGCATTTAAAGGACATAAAAAACTCTTATCGGTGGCCTTTAAATACTTCCTGGTCATTTCACTCAGCAAAAAATGAATTTGAACACAGTCAAAATGTCTGCTGTGACAAAAGCTGACAGAAAACAGAACTTTCAGGTTCTGTCCCAGAAGGAAATCCCATTAAAGATCTTGTAACTCAAAGTCCAGCCATCCAACATAATGTTACTCGACAATTTTCATGGCTCGCTACTGTCACAATCTGACATGAAGGGAGTCCTCGCAAAGGTTGCCATTGAAATAAGAGTTTGCAAGTGTGCAAACCCATAGAAGAACGTTCAGGCAGAGTGGTCATCAGCTGGTGAACAGACCCTCCTATGTCAGCCAATGACCTTCTACCTAACGTCAGTCAGTTCTTCAGTTGTAGGAGTATCACACTAAGTATGTACAGTAGATAAGGCTGGTATCTTTTTGAATTGTATCTAATGTATCTAATATTATTGTTTCTTCAGTTAGTGGCAAATGTAACAAAATGTAATGCACTAACAATATACAGTGTACAATATACCACAACACAGTCACCAGCAGTTATTCTGTAATCATATCTCTCTCTCTATATATAAACTGATGCAGCATTTTATGCAGAATCTCCACAAATTTAGACCTTTACCGGCTCATGAAGAAGCTCTAGAAGGTGTGAATAACAGTATTACATTACATTGTATTCCAGTCCTTGAAAGGTTTGTGCTTGCACAACTGCATTTCAAGATTTCTTGGCAGGTTGGAGGCTGACAGATCAAAGGCATCCCCTTCAAGTGCAGCAGCCTGCATCTGCAGCCCAAAAAACTCAGACAGAGCAAAAGATGCTTTCCAAAATACGGAAAGGACCGTACAGTGCTGTATATATAGCAGGTGTTTGAACTTGATTTGTAAGGACATGTACATTGTGTCCATGAACTTCTCAATGACCCAATTATTATAAGACAGGCGGATGTGCCTTAGTCTGAGCGAGATTTAGAACATATAGTATCAGAAATGTGCTATTTCTTTTGGGTAATAATGGTAATAGAGTTGTTCATGTTGTTTAGCTGACTACCAGGGAAGTGAAGTTACCTGTAAAGCCATAATAGGTGTTGATGAGGTCGATAATGATCACAGTAAAACATTAATCGACCATAATGTTCAGTGTGCTGACAGTAAATATTCTGCTCTTTTGTCTTGCAATGCTATCATTGTTCGAGGGAGCCCTTAAAGGCATGTTTCCATCAATGAAACTTGACTTCCCTAAATTCAAGGCCATAGTGCAGATGGTTACAGCCCATACAAGAGCATAAAAACAACACACCAGTAGCACAAGTGGAAGCCTGTAGCATCCTTCTGCCTCACAGTTTTTTTTAAACTTTATTTATAGAGAGAGATGTCACTGAGAGTAATGCTTTCTTTGTCAGCAAGGCCCAGTTCACATTCACATCTGGAAGCTGCCCAGTACAACCACAAGTGATTGTTGTCTGATCACAGCCGAAGGCAAAAGCGTTTCAAATGACCACGCTCAAAGTTGGGGTGAAAAGTTGTTCATCTCTGATAGAGGTGAAATGTGATAATTGTTCAAACGGTGATGACAGCACACACTTTGAGGCAGCGTCTCCTGGAAGGGTTTCATACTGTACTGTAGCACTCAGCTGTACACAAAGGAAATAATAATTGACTTGTGTTTGTGTTTAAAATGAAAAAAAAGATATGCTTACACACCAAGTACACACCTTCACACACCGAGCTGATCTCTGCATGAACAGTACTGAGGTAGAATTTTGGCGGGATTTCAGATAGAGGTGGCAAAAGTACACACCTTCTTTACTTAAGCAGAAGTACACATACTTGTGTACAATACTTTTACTCAACTAACTCAACTAACAGAAAAGCACTCAAAGTATAAAATTACTCTTGGTACTCTTGGTTTCTCTGAAGGACATTTTATTTAACTGTGCATGGCTAACTGAAAAATTCAGCTAACTGAAACTCTCAAATCTTATTAGGGAAGGCGTGCAAAATGAATTGAATTGAAAATGTAAAAGGTAAAAAGCACGGGCATATTTGTGGAAATGTGGGGGGTAAAAATAAAAAATTGTCAGTAGTTCAGCTCAGCTCAAGGACTGTGTCCGCTGAATGTGCTGAAGCCACTCGTGGGAGCAGTCAAGCAGCAATCCTGAAGCGACTGAAACGTGTCAGATGAGTTCATAAAATGACATGACTAACTTTGAAACACTAAGTGAGATTAACTTAAACTCTGTCTCTCTGATAGGGGTGCAACTCCACATTTCAGTAATATATCACTCAAAGTCTTTTCACGTTTTCGGCAACTATTTTTGAACATATTTAAATTTTATTTGTATTTTGAAAGAAATTTTGGAATTGCCTTTGCATGGTCTTTAAAGGCCTTGCTCAAGTATACCACAGTGGTGGTAATGATTCATGCCAGCTTCCATTTTCTACAATGTTTTTTTGCCTCAACATCAAAGTCACAATTAGAAGTATGGAAGATTTTTCAGAAATTGGACTTAATAATATGGAAAAAAACCCTGAAAGAACAAACAAACACAGCCAAAGTTTTCCATTCAACATAATTAAACTCAAATCTAATTTAACATGACCAACTCATAAAACTCTGACCAAATTAGTGAGATCTTTAACATTTTAGGCTGGTCATACATATTTTTCCACACTGTGAACTACTCTATACAACCGCTAAGAAGCTCCACTAGTTCATCTAAGTATCACATGCCTCACTCAAAGGCACCATAGTACATGTAAATACTTTTTTCCTTCGCAGCCAGTCTGGAGATATATAAATAATCATCACAAATAATCGTCTCCCCAGTGGTCAAACGTTGCAGCTCTATCACAACCAGCCAAGCAACCCTGATAAAGCACTTGGCTTGTGACGCTAATATGACGTTGTTCAAGTGTTTTGTTCCTCTGTGTTTTGCTCTTTGTGGCCTTATTTATCTCCTTTTAGAGGGATCCATTCAGCCTAATCTTGTCCATCACACAGCTTCAGCAAATTAACACACTGTGGTGTTTTTGGCATTTTAAAGATGACACATTAAGCCAAGTAATGCTCCCTTCAATTAACTGAGAGACAAACAGAAAAACAGAAACTGAATTTGTCATTTCATTACGGACCTTGGCAACAGCCATTGACCAGATCACATGGTTCTCATCAGCACCTCCTCAGCCATGCTATAACTCTGTAAGGCCTATAGACTGTATAAAACACAGAGATAGTATCTGTGACATCACCCACAGGTTTCTCAAGAGCTGTTGTGAAGCTGTGGTGTGGTGGCTCTGGCTGCCACCATCATGGCAGCTAATGCAAAAATAGGCAAAGATATGGACTGTAAGTGGAGCTGAGGTGGCCTGAATGACGCCTGAGTGCTCAAACAAGCCACCTGTAATAGCACCCACCTGTCAATCAGAGTGGCCACACTGTTAATTCTGCAGGTTTTATTGTTCTGTCAATCATTATCTCTCTTACACCTTTTCTTTGGATGTTACTAACTACACCTCTTCCCCGGAGTTTCTGTGCTTTCTCGTCCAGCAGGTTCTCATGGATCGTGGCTGCTGCTGTGGTCTGCTGCTGACGTCCACCATATATAGCATTATATGCCATATATAGTCATTATTGCTACCATCTCCACTACAGCTTAGTTGGTTAATGACTTATTGCTGCTGTGCATCTGTTTCTCTCTATCTCTATCACAGGTTCCACTGCTACTGCAATCACTTTACCATCTATTGTAATTCATTGTAAATGTACAATATGTTTGTGTTGATTGTTCTGTACATGTGACATCCATTGCACGTCTGTCCGTCCTGGGAGAGGGATCCCTCCTCTGTGGCTCTTCCTGAGGTTTCTTCCACATTTTTTCCCTGTTAAAGGGTTTTTTGTGAGCAAGTTTTTCCTCACTGGAACCGAGGGTCTAAGGACAGAGGCTGTCACTCCCTGTACAGATTGTAAAGCCCTCTGAGGCAAAATGTGTTTTGTGACTTTGGGCTATACAAATAAAATTTGATTTGATTTGATAACTTTAAGCGTTAATATAATTTGAACAGGTGAGCTGTATATAAATTCACCCTCAGTACAGTTGTCATGATCGGGGAAATTAGCTATAGAGACCAAAACTGTGTTATGTACCTTGGACATTTTAATATGGGGGCTGTAGCCAGCCTCAAGTGGCCATTTAAGGGAATGCAGTTGTACTGCACTGTGTGGCTTGATTTTACAGCCACAGAGCTGGTGAGGCATAGAAATAGTAGTGCTTTGAGCTCAGTGCTATTGCCAGCATGCTTACAATCAATCATCGAATCTGGCTGCAAACTTTAGTCTCACGTACAGGTCTCTTTAGCCTGGATTGACATGTTTGATGCCCTAAATGTCGCATTTAGAAAACAACGAATCTAAATAAGTTGTGTGTGGAAATGGTGGTAAAGTAAACTGAATATAGATGGTAGAAAGTGGGTTCTAAGTCTAAATAACAGTTTTCTCATTTGAGTCTGATGAGAAGCAGCAGGCTGTGGTTTCATATGTAAAACCATATGGCTGTGCTGCCACAAATTGCAGCAGTTTTCTTGTATTCCCTCTAAATTCAGCTGTTACTGTATGAAATGACCCGGCCTCTCGTGGTATTATATCTGACAAACAGCCCCTTCCACTAAACATCGCCTAAATTTGTCTCTGCCCTTTTCACACTGAGGACATGAAGGCAACGCAGGCAGCAGCAGATGGCCAAAAAGGCTTCCTATTTTCACAGACTGCTAATTAGAGCCCTTACCACAGCTCACCTTTAATGTCAGCCGCAGACTGCTTTTAGTGCAATTAGCCTAATGGGGTCTGAGCCTGTGAATAGCCTGTAATGTTTAGTCCAGGCCAGCAGTTGCATTGGACTACATGCATGTCAAAATAAAGGACATGAAGCGTCTTACTGCATCATGGATCCATTTATCACTGCAGCCGATAGAGGACGAGACAGTAACCATGATTACCCAGAGAAACTATTTAATTAGATGCATTAATAATTGAACTAATTAGCTCCCATGTGTCTCCCAAATGAAGAGGGAACCCGGAGCTTCACTTGCACCTCATCAGCTGATTAATTAGTCTGTTGATCGTTAGCTGTCTTGACGGCCTATATGCAATCAGATGAGAGGGTGGATAATGAGGGAATTGTCGGTCGATGGTGCTGGTTAATTAGTGTGACCTGATCCAGGGGCCATGTTAGAACAGTTGTTTATGCCACAGCTTCTAATGAGGAGGATTTAGGGCCGGATGATGTATTTGGAAGCAGGCTGCAGTGTTGTTTATGGACTGGAGTGAGTACTGGCCTTGAAAAGCCCAAAGAAAATCATTATAACGTTCCAATAATCTATCTACAGAGACTAATAATGTGCCTCTGGTGCTCAGTATTAACTTTAAATAATGACCTTACCATACTTTGCGGTATTTTGATTACTAAATCCTCAATATATTGACTTACAGTAGGTCTGGGACTCAACATTGAGTTCCAAGGCTATTTAGATTTCATCTATGGTTTTCATATAATATTCTTATAATACAAGTACTTGGTCGGTGGTAAGTCTATTAGTAAGTAGAGCTATTTTTAGAGGTTTCATCTCCAGTATTCATATAATATTCAGGACGTGCATATAGGATATAGGTCTGCTAGAGTTACCATTAAAACTTTAGTGGTTTAATCTTGACCTGGAGTATAATTGGCTGACCAGTGAGTCAATTATGACCTATAACTGATATGTGATGTATTTAAAGTGTCTCCTATAATCCTATAGTATCAGGCCTTCTGTACTTTTTGTAATTTTAATGAATATTTGAATTTGTTAAAAAAAAAAGTAAAACAAGTAGGTCCTACCAGAAAATTAACTTCAGATTGATCATAAAAAATGTAATCAACAAATAAATGATGGTCTACGTTGGTCCTCTGGGAAAATGTTCCAAACTACCCAGCAGCACAATGTATAAATGAATTGACATAGGCTGCAACATTAAAGTAAAAAACACATTCAAGGTCCAGTGTGTCAGATTTAGAGGGCTCTATTTACAGAATATGACAACAGTGCAGTATAAAATTCATAACCAAGTTTTCATTGGTGTATAATAAGAATCATTATGTTTTTCTTACCTTAGCAACTACACCGCCATGTTTCTCCTTCATATTGTGAAGAAGAGGATGAAACAAGAAGGTTGCAATCTGCAACTACACCACTAGGTGCCACTAAATCCTACATACTGGTCCTTTAATGCTCAAATAATTATGCAAACAGTTCTGAAGTTGGCTGTTAGCAAAATGAATACTTTTACACTTGAAAAAATGTTGATGCTAGTTATTTTGTACTTGAATGCAGGACGTATACATGTATTGAGTATTTCTACGCAGTGTAAAAGATGTGAATACTTCTTTCACCCCTCATAGCTCACACAGTGTTTATTATTATATTGTGTGTCATATATGACATTTCTATTCTAATATTCAAGGACGACTCAATGAACCCATAATGGATTTTTCATGTTGTATCTTATATTCTAATAATTACCCTGTAGTCCTTCAAGGACCCCTTTAGTGTGTATTCTTTCCCTCCTCTAAGCTATTACTGCTTTTGTTACCTCGAAAAAAAAGAAGATATAAGTGCACAAATAAGCGATGAATATATGTCACGCGCACGCACATGCCGACGCGCGCGCGAGAGCGCGTGCGCGATAGAGGCGCTGCATCTGCCGCGCTGAAAAGCCATTGCTTTGACTACAGGGCGCCCTGGAGATAATTGGTGTCCTTGGAGTTGAATAAGCTCATTCTAAAACACCTCAGGCCCGGGCTGTCCTGGTGTGTGACTGCCTATTGAATAATTGATTCAGAGAGGGAGGGGGCGGTTACTATCAGATCTGAGCATAATGACTTTATATAATTAGCACGCAGCGTTGAAAAAACCATTTGACTGTGGGAGTTTTTTTTTTCCAGAGAGCGAGAGAGGGAGAGAGGGAGGGAGCTCTGTGAGGAGGTTCAGTCTGTGCAGAGGAGCTCGTCTGAGGGGGAAGAGCCGCAGCCAGTGCAGATACAGACATGCTTATGCACTGACATCAGCTCAGATAAGGCACACACACAGACACACACACGCACACACTTGGTTTGAGGACATCTCTCCTGCCGGCAAGGTGATACCCGGGGACGCTGTTTTCATCCATCCACGGGCTATTTTATTATTTTACGCGTGAGACACAGAAAGCGACTCTGTGTTTGTTCCTCTTCGGGGTTATGAGGAGCGGGGCTGAAGTTTGAGCGACTCCGGGTTGATAGTGTAATTTATCCAGAGTGTCAGAGCCCTGTGTGTTTATTGTTGCTCCTCGGGTTGTTATCGTGCACGCAGCAGCAGCAGCAGCAAGAGGAGGAGGAGGAGGAGGAGGAGGAGAAGAAGCGACATTTCTCCTGTTGTTGGATTGTTTGTTTCCTGAAGGATGGTGCTGGACAAGGAGGAGAGTGAGTACAGAGGGCTGAAATACATTTCTGTACTGGACTGACGTGAATGTATGTGTGTGTGTGTGTGTGTGTGTGTGTGTTATCCATGAAATAAAACACAAAAGCTTTTGAGGATTTGGAGGAATTATGAGTGCAGCAACACGTTTATGAAAATAAAGATAAGAAAACAGACATTCCCCTAATTTTCATGTCAAACTCAAATACTTTTATCAAGATGAATGATTGGTTTGACTCCTCACTCCTCCACCCTGACACAAAACTACTGTTGTGTTCTTAGGAACTTGTTATGTATCTAAAAATGACTTTCTTCCCATCATAATCTTCCTTTAGGGAATTACGTTTATTAATTTTACATGTAAGGTGACCTGTTTTTTTTAATTAGATGTCACTATAATTGATTGTATTACAGCATAAATCTCTTGTGATGTCACTATAAAACCTATTTATATTTGTTTCATTATTTATTACTTCAATAATCTTATAAAATCAGTTGTTAATCACAACAGACTTCTTTGCTTTCCACATGTTCCCGAGAGAAATGTAACCCCATCTGTGTCTGTGCATGTCTTTGTCTCTCTGTTGTTTCCTGCCAGGTGTGTCTCTCGTGTCCCTCCAGTCCAGAGAGAAGCCGAGGGGCTGTGCAGGCTGCAACGGGAAGATCCGGGACCGCTTCATGCTGCAGGCGTTGGACAGGTACTGGCATGAGGATTGCCTCAAGTGTGCCTGCTGCGACTGCCGCCTGGGCCGGGTGGGCTCCACGCTATACACCCGGGCCAACCTCATCCTCTGCCGCAGGGACTATCTGAGGTAGATAAAACTATTCCACACATGTATCCAGACTGAGAATAAGAATCCAGAGAATAAGAAAATCATCATCAAACAAAAACCTCTGAGCAACCTCTGCTGTAGCCATCAGTTTGCAACATATTGATGATATTCAGTAGATTCTGTGAGATTGAAAGAGCTATCGATCTACGATCCACTCAGGAAGTAAAAGGGAATAATCTGATCAGTAACAGAGATATTAACTTGAATCTGAGAGCCTCTCAGTGGAAACTGAATAGGTAAAGTGTGCAGATCTGTAATGAGACTGATAGATAGATGTAGATTACTGTGACTGTGTAAACTACTTTGTTTCTTGTTTGTTTAACTAAGAAGAAAGTGTTGATTATCCTTTTTGCCTCAAACTCACGTCATGCCATGTTTTTTCCTACAAATCACATCAATGAATCATTTTCAAGCCTGTTTTACTCATGTTTCGACGTGCTTCTCAGATCAGTTTTGACTCATCATATGGGACTCAGGACTGAGCACTCTGACTTCTACTGTGTTTGAAGTGTTCATCTTGTACAGATTAAACATATAGAAACTTATTTTAGTGTAGAGTAACAAAACAAGAAGACTGATGTTTCCGTCTTTGTTGAAGGAGAGTACAGAATAGTCCATTGTGAATGAGCATGTGGTCCATGACTTTCTCTGGTCAGTTACCTTTTTAGTGAACTTTCATGCCAATTGTATTTTTTTTCAGACAATAAACAGTGAAAAGGGAGTGAGAGGTGAAGTTGGCATAAATAAACTAAAGAAACAAATGTGAAGGTTTGATAATGGACCAATATGCAACAATACAAGGCTCTTAAGGCACAGTTCAACATTTTGGGTATATGCATTCATTTGCTTTCTTACTGAGAGTTAGACAAGAAGTTTGATACCACTCTCATTTCTGTATGGTAAGTACAGTATGACCCTGAAGCCAGAAGACAGTTAGCTTAGCTTAGCATAAAGAGTGCAAACAAATAGCTACAGCTAGCTTGGCTCTACAAGTGGGTTACGTGCCAGATAATTGCTGCCTTCAAATGGAACTCATGAGTTATGTACACAATGTACTTTGCGTTCAAGTGGTAAATCATAAGAACACTACTGTGAGGCAAATATACGCCTCCTTAATGTTCTTGTGTCATTCCTTACCAAGAAAAGTTGGAACTTGATTCGACAGATAACATCTCCATGACCAAAGCTAAGTCAATGACTAGAGTAAATTTTGTTTGTGGTCGACCACCCAGGCTAATAATTTAACAAGTTCACAAGCATCTTAACGTAATGCAGGAAATGCCAAGGTAACAAAAAGACCTTGGGGAATATAAATATTTTCTTCAGACATATTATAAAATTATGAAGAAATACTATATACAACTAAAATTACCATGCACCAAAAACTGAACTCGTGGACAAAAATGTCACAACTTGTAAAGTCTGTGCTGAGGTGGTGGCAGGTGTATTTTGTTAACTTTGGAGGAACTGGCATACTAAGCTAAGGTTAAGATAAACTAAGCTGAGCTAACTGTCTTCTGGCCACAGCTGCATATTGAATGGTATCACTCTATTAACTTTTGGCAAGAAAGCAAAGTAAATTTCCCAAAATGTCAAACTATTAAATATTCCGAGCCAAGGGAACATGCTATGCTTATCTGCAGTGTCTTCCATCGAGTACAACTGGAAGTTTCTAACACTTAACACAATCTGAAGCACTTCAAACACTCTTTATAAAACTGTCAGATAAAGATAAATGCTTTTAGATTGTAGGAACAGTTCCTTTATAAAATTCTTTGTATAATCCTTTAAAACGATCCCCTAGGTTCTGTCACTATGCAATTAATTCAATTTATTTAAAGCATGATTTAACTCTACTTTAGATTTAAACAGGTTCCCACCTTTATAGTCTTTTGACCATGAATCTCGATGACACCACTTATATACAAAACCTAAACCTGGCTCAAACGGCTCTTCTGAGAGTTATATGGCCTTCATTTTCTCTGCCTGAAATAACGACGTCTGGTGTCAGGTCAGCAGGAGAACTCCTGATATCTCAGCCACATTGCTGAACTCATGTGTTAGTCTCATGTACAATCCAGCTGGATTTGGTTGGAGCTAAGTCTCTCATTAGCTGCGCTGCACTTAAGAGACCAAAACCCCTTTTGACAGTTAAATTGGCTAGATTGCCTCCTGTTTTCCTCATCATCGCGAGGGTGCAGAGCAAAAGCCTTTGAAGAGCAGGATTAAAACCATGTGATTTCTTTTAATTGGACCATTAGTAGAGAATTAGCATTGAGCTTCGTAGCCTCGTTAAGGAGAATGAAAAAAACCCACCAGGTGCCTGCTCAGGACTCAGGCTCGTTAGATCAGAACATTCAGTTAATTAGGACCCTCTTTTGTTCCAGTGTTGGTCACTCGTTTGATGACGTTTTTTCATTGTCGTTCGAAGCTCTGGGATACACATGCTCTGGGCTTTCCTCCCTCCGTCTGTGCATGTCGTTTTTCATAACTGTTCCTCCCAAACCTCTTTTTCTATTTGGCCTCTAATGGAATATGGAAATCAGCAGCGGCCACTTATCTTCATGTGTGTCAGGCTCTTAGGGAGCCATTTGTTCGTTCTTTTAGAGGTGAATGAGAGGTGAGGCAATCTGCAGCTGGTCAGCTCTGAGTCACGGAGTATTTCAAAACAACACATGGTTTGTTCTCAGGTACTTTGAGGACATAGTTCAACTGCTGTCAGAGAGATTGTTAGTTTCAGAGAAGTTAATGAATCAACTCACGACTACTCAACTTCTCAAGTCATGTAAAGTAATGTCGTGAGGCAGAAAACATCAACGGTTACATTTTCATATCAGTCAGTCCCCATTTCACTGCTCTCTATCTGATATAATGCAACAATCCACTCCACAGTATAAACAGTTTATGAAAACTTTTACATCTGACACTCACTTCACTTCTCATAGTTCAGAACAAGTGAAGAATAGGAATAACATTGTTATCACATGGGAGCATTCTCACATTATTCCAGATGGCTAACTGCATTGTCAAGCCTTTAATTGCACCATATACACCAATGGAATCAGCCTGGATTGATGGGTTCAAACGAGCTGAACCAGATATAAATAAATTGTTAACACTACAATGGGGTACACAACATTTTACGTAGTTACCATGGAGTGAAGAAGCAACACTTCAGGTGCTAATAATGAAACATTCATAAAATAAACTCTGAATCTAGCGCTAAACAGTTGATTGCCAAAGTACATACTTTAAGATACTCTGTTATGATATGTATGTGAGGATTAGTTCCTAGATATCTGTAAAAACTACATAATAGTCAGTATGTTAGCGACACACAATTGGCAAATACATAACCAAAAAGTCAAATGTGCTACAATTAGTGTGGACAATGTGTACAATTTTGGATAACAGTGTTAGTCAGTCCACCATTCTGGTCCCCACTGAAATATCTCAAAAGCTTTCTGAATGGATTTCTGTCAGTCATGGTCCTCAGAGGATAAATCCTACTGACTTTGCAGCATAATCTTGAGGTTGACATTTGTAGTTTTGTAGCGGCTATATGTATGAATCATGCAAGCATGTTAATTAACCAACAATAGCTTCTTTTTATCACTTGCAATATTAAATTTTAATCACACTAAACTTATTTGGGCTCTTATTGACATCCCTGCAGTTGTCTCCTGCCTGTGGGAAATATCTTAGTTAGAAATTCCTCAGAATCACAATGAGGAGGCTGATGTGAATGTTTGCTCCCACTTGGCTGCTTCTTATTATGAAGCACTGCATTAGTAGCAGCAGCAATAAGACAGCAATAATGTGCAGGAAATGCAGTTTACCTAACGCTTTCAATCAAGTGATTATTTGCAGAAAGTGCATGTGGAACATCTGTGACACTGGCTCAGACGTAGTGTCCCGTTGAACTACTTTTCAGGCTTGTCATCTCTTTATTTGAATGTTTTTTTCCCCCTCTTCAGCTCTTGGCTGAAATGTATCTAAGTACATCCAGACTACAGGTCTGCTTGTGGCCCTCTTTTCCCTCTACAGGCTCTTCGGGGTGACGGGGAACTGTGCAGCCTGCAGTAAGCTGATCCCTGCCTTTGAGATGGTGATGAGAGCCAGAGACAACGTCTACCATTTAGACTGCTTCGCCTGTCAGCTCTGCCGCCAGAGGTAAGATTAGGGGAGCAATTAGCCAGGGAGATCAAATTCAGTCTACTTATCTGGGAGGTGTACTAGTGAGCTAGTGGTTGTCATGAGTGTATTACCCATGCATTGTAATCAGAATGTGATGAAATTTACTGCACTGCTGTTTAAAACCTCAAGGGGTTACAGACTTTGTATGTTACTTGGATAGTTAATCAGCCAGCAATCATGCAAGATTAATTTTCTGATTATCATAGCAGTGGATGTATGCTGAAAATATGCCTGAAATGCTCCCGTGGGACCTCATGATTCACTTAAGCTTGAGCAAGAAGACCAAGACCCAGTTCCATATTTTTATTTCTCTCTGCAGATTTTGCGTGGGAGACAAGTTTTTCCTCAAGAACAACATGATCCTGTGCCAGCTGGACTATGAAGGAGGCCATCTTAATGGCAGCACAGAGAGGCAGCCTTAATAAGAGGTAATATTGTGATGACGATGAATTACAGTCCAGGACAGCTGCTCTGACAGTTTGAACTAAACCATGCGCTGAGATATCTGGAAGGTATACAAGTGAGCTCACTAGCTCATCCCAAATATGACCATATGTAGACATGAGCCTGCAAACCAGGGGCTGCTGACATTAGCAAGAGAATCCAAAGATATGTTGTAGCATATTATCTTTGAAAACATCTGCATTACGTGACATTTAGTATGGATGCATATGTTCGGTTCTGAGGGCAGTTTGTGAAAATGGATTGATGTCTGATAACTGAATCCATGTCGTGCATCACGTCAGGTTTATTAAGCACATAACGCAGGCGGAGAGCCAGATGGCTCTGCGTTAAAGAAAAACCACTCTATAAGGTCGCTCTATTATTCACGTTTTAAATCAGCAAAACAAAGTGGTAGTTGGTAACCTGACTGCACCAGATGGTTTGTTTCACAGAAGTTGCCACTGGAAACTCTTTCAAATAATACACCTGACAGGTGACTAGATGAACCATCTGTCTATTTCATATATCCTGAGAGAACTTAAACAAAAACAACCAATCAGATCAATGAGTTATATAACCTAGTCAAACTCTTACCAAAGAGGTAAGACGACGAGTGAAAAGATCTTTTCCAAGAACAACTACTCTGCAGTTCTGTTATTGCTGATGCTAGCAGCAACTACACTGACTTCTTTTTTCATACATTGTCATGCACACCTAGTGCTAAACCAAGCCCGCAACTCATGCTGTAACTACCAGTAGTTCTTTGTTATGACGTTTACTGGTCAGAACCACTATGGTTTGGACACAGGCATATAGAATGATGCCTGGCAGGATGGATTCTTGCATGATCTTGTGATTTTGTGAATCCAGCTGTGTAGCAAGATTAGGTAGTTGGTGCTGTTGCCAAATCTGTAAACCATGTGACCACAGTTTAAACTGATGAAGAAGCTCTATAGCTATAAAAGATAGTCTGCAGATATAACTGTTTTGTTTAAATTTAACACACTTAAAATGTTAACCAAATGACTAGGTCAAATGGAAGACCAATGCACAATCATGACCGAAGTCTGCGACTGTATGCTACCAGCTCGGCTCCAAACAGAAGCCAGACCAAGTTAGGGGCTCTGCTGGTGAACATAGTGGAGTACTCAGGAGGAGGAGACCAATAACAGAGCTAAAAGTGGATGGAAGCACAGTGGTGATGTAGCTCCCTGTGGACTGGACGTGTAAAGTGACACTCTGGATACACTGGCGGCTGCAGTCTGTCACACTTAAAAAAGTGTGTGCTTTGCAGATCCCATTGACTGTTCATTAGTGTTCGTTATAAACAAAATGAGCATGTGATTTCCTGAAATCACATGCTATTACCATTGGAAGCCAAGTTGCCTGGCAAGTTTAAACACGTCTAAAGGCTTCTCTAAAGCTTTAACCAGCAGACAATTAAATCCTGTGTGAGCAGAGCTCTTCCTTTATTGAGCCTCTTGATGGGTGTGAGCAGCAGCCGGCTGTGAGGGCAGATGGAAAAAGTTTGAAAGCAAGTGCAGCAAATACCACAAAATCCACAATTATGAGGGCTTCAGGATCTGCCTCGGTTCACAAATATACCCTAAAGCCACCAGCAACCCAACCTATGATTATGATACTAACTCTACAACTACAGTTCATAAAATACACAACACCGCACTGGACATTTGACGGACTCTGGAAGTGGAGACTTTGGACTTTTGGTTGGTTTTTAGGTCTTCCAGAGTTCATGTTGAGACAACTTTAGACTTTGAGAGATCACTTTCCTTTTTATACATTAATCTTATCTTAATCTTATCATTAATCTTGACATGTTAGAAGACTTGACCAACTCTTTGTCAACTTTATTGTTAAGTGAAGTGAGAAATGAGGAATCTTTAATGCATGTGCGGTCAGATGTTTGTCATTGGCTGAATATTTTGCTTGCAGTGTTCAGATGGGAGTCTACTTTAGAAATGTGGTTTCACTGCTGTAATTTTGATAGAATGGCTACAGTGAAGGTTTTTTGGCTTCCGGATGCTGTAACACTTTCTAACGTTTCTCTAAAGACCCAAATAGATTTGTTGATGTTGGATGTTATGCAGATTTATTTAAACTTTTGTCAAAGACTTCCAAGCAGTGCACCACTACTTTTTATAAGTGTAATTTGTTTGGGTTCTTGACCTTGAATTATATATTTATTTATCTGATATGAGCTTCATGCCACTGGGTTAAACAGTGGGACAAAAGTTGCCTAAAATAATGATAATAAAAATCTGATTCTGTCTTTTTCTATTTAATACAATATCAGTGAAACGTAATTAGATAAGTGACAAT
The DNA here is from genome assembly GCA_023373845.1 of Nibea coibor. NCBI lineage: Eukaryota > Metazoa > Chordata > Actinopteri > Sciaenidae > Nibea > Nibea coibor. The sequence continues at coordinate 4,114,502 of CM041721.1, read as the reverse complement.
TTGCTTCAGTGGAAATTACTTCTATTCAATACACTCAACAGCCAATGAGTTATATGATCGGTGAGGAATAGCTGCATTCACGCTTATTAATCTCCAACTCTTCATACTGAAGTGAAAACAGTGAAATGCACTTAACGGGTAAAACTCTTTTCATGGGACGTGTTGACTCTGACAATACACAATAACACCTGCTTCATCTTTAAAAATGTAAGTCAACCTGTAATATATCAATGAGTGAGAAGCAGAATTTAGTCTAGTGTGCTGACCTGGGACTATGGGGAACAATGGACATTATAATAAAGTGTCACAGAAATGTATTTTGTCTGAGGCAGTTAAAGCAACAACATTACTGTAGTAAGCTGTGGACAGCTGTACTCGTGTCTTTGTTATAATTATATAACTTAGTATTAAAAACTAGGGAGTGACAGCTTTGCTAACAGCCAAACATCAACAAGGTCAACAGCAGACATAGCAGCCAGCTAATATTACTGACTAGTCCAACAGCCGTCAGTCCAGCTCGGCGTCTGTCTTTCAGCCTTTTATTTCACCAAGCTCTCACCAACGAATAAAAGTCAGGCGCAGATTTACTCTTGCCCGGTGTCCTCTCGCTCTGTCACATTCTTTTTCTCTTCTTGCCCTCCCGCATCATCCTCTTCATCGTCTCTTCACCTCTGCCATGTTCTACCTCTGCTGAACCTGGTTATGTTGACCGCTCGTCTGGCTCTGGTTCTGGTGCCCATCCTGTTGTTGTTCCCTGTCACATGCCTCACTCATGCCGCTCACAAACTGAGCTAGTTTGCAGCGGTTTACTTTACTGTCCATCTGAGCATCAGAATTGATGAAATACAACTCTGATGAGTTTGTTTGGTGACATTTGAAACAACACAAGCAATCTGTGATCATATTCATACTTCATAAGTAATATGCACAATGTTTGCACTGGAGCACGTTTTAAAGTTCCCTGGGGAAAGTCAAGACTTTCATTGTACTATGCTGATTTTAATTCAACATAGTAACTTAAGATCTCTCTTTCAAGTGAGACCTGAGAACAATAAACATTGATACAACCAGCATACTAATGGGATATCTAAGGCTAAAGAGAGATTTTCCAGGCTACAAAATGCAAAAAAAAAAAAAAAAGTCAGGCTTGGGTTACCATTAAAGTTACAATGCATTGGTCTTTGAAATATAATACAAACTGTATTTTGTCCAAAGGAGAAAAATCCAATTTTGTATTGAAATCACACCACCTCTTATTCATAAAGTATACCACAATTTATTATACAACAAATAACTTTTCTGTCTAACTTACCGCAATTAGTGGACACATAAAGCTGATCATATGTTCTTACTGAAGCTCTGGAGCCACAGAGTGACCTGGAGCTGTTTTACATTTTCTTCTCTCTCTCTGCAGATCAGAGCAGGACGACTATGAGCCAGTTGGACCCAGAAAAACTCACAGCAGCACAGTCAGCTCATCAGCTTCCTGTTTCAGGCTGAAACATGTGTGATGGCAAAAGTTTCCAGCAGCCCATCTTTGAACTCTTTATAATTGAGCTGCTTGGTAACTACCCTGAAAAACTGACATCTCTGATCAGACAGACCAGAAATGAACCAAGAAATAAAAAAAACAGGACAAATCAAACTATGAGGAGGATCAGAGCACTTAATGTGGACTGTGATGGATTTGCCCCCTTTTTTGTTTTCACACTCAACAAATAATTTGAAGTCTGTTCACCACACTTGAAATACTAGATGAGTGAAGTGAAGCCAGTCAAGTCAGCACCACATAGCATCAACCAAGCATCATCCATCACAGAGAATACTAAGTTGTCTTTTTAAAAATTCTTCTGGCAGTCACTGAACTGCCCATTGTGGTGAACCCCACCCGTCTGGCACCCAAAACAAACATATTTGCAAGTGTTTGGAGGATCAGCTGTTTCTCCTTTATCTCTCTGCTTCTTGACTGGGAGACTGGACCGAACTGAGTGGCACTTCAAACCCACCATAGTTTTTGTTTTGATCAAGCTGTTTTTTTGTTGACTAATTAAAATGAATTTAAATTTCAGTTTGTGTGCTCATTCCTTATGTACTGAGGTGACAAAATCAGTGTGTTGGTTTAAAGTAATGTCAACAATAATGAATAATGAATAAAACCGTCAAACTGTGCACAAACATCATTTGGCACAGTGAAGGTCAAACGTCCCCAAGAACTAACAAGCCACATTTTGGTGGTGACTTTAAATATTTGTTTGAGTTATCTCAAAATATTATAACAGATAAGTACAGCATATTAACAAGCTACATCAGCAGGTGGATTTTTACTATCCCTGTGCAGAAAATTGGATGCAGCAGTACAGGAAGATGATGTAGAATGAGGGAAATTGTACAGACATTAGAACTGCGTCACTAAGACTAAACGTATAGAATATAACATAATTAGTGTCTGCAGAAAAGGTGCCTATGTAATATGGCAGAAAAATTAACACAGTTAACTTCAACAGATCAATAGCAAACAATACATTTATGCCTACAGAAAATACAGCAAAATGTATTGTAAACATAAATGTGTGTAAATTGATGAACAATTAGGGAATTAGTTCTACTTATTCTACTTTATACTTTTACTGACTAAAAGTAAGGTTAAATTAAATCTATTTGTTTATTTTATTTTTTTATAGCATATACTGATACTGTTTCAAACGTCCTAAGTACAAAAGCAATGCTATGCAGAGCAGGTAGAAAGCAACTGAATATACTGAATATATAGCCCTAAGAATGATGTTAAGAATCATGAGATATATATATATATATATATATATATATATATATATATATATATATATATATATATATATATATATATATATATATGAAGTTGATAGATTATATTTGTTTGCTTTTGAGCTTTAACAGGTTTAAGAAATGTTATCATAACGTCATAATTTAGCTCTTAACTATATGAAATTAGTGATCGGACGACATTGACTGTAACAGAACACACATTGATATATTAAATAAACATCTTAAAATATCAACACGGTCCATTGGCGCCACCCAGTGGTGCAACTCATTCATCACAGCTCCGGTGCACTTCCGTTCCTGAAGTCAACAAGGAAGTTGAACCGATGGATGAGAAACGACACCGCGCAGCTCCCGCCTCCTCTGTTTTTCGCCCGTGAACCTGTCACATATCACCGTCTTTCCACCGGAGGTTGACCGTGCACCTGTCGGTATGGCGATGTCAACATTTCAGAAGGTGACCCTCGCGACGTGTCTCGTGCTGTGCGTCGCTCTGCTGCTTCCCAAAATGCTGTTATCCCGGGGGAGGAAGGATGCTGCGGAGCGGCCGGAGGGTACGTCACCGTTCACGGCGTCTCTGTGTCCGTTGGACTGTCTTTAGCCGGATGGACGGTGTCGTCTCATATAGAGGACTGAAGCTGCTAATTTGTTAGCTTCTCAGCTTGCGATATAATGCGTGTGTTTGTATTTCAAGCCGCAGTGTCCCCTGCGCATGTATTATCGTCCATGCAGTTACATTTTCCTCCCTGAGGGGGGCGCCAAACACACCGTGACACCTGATTTAGTTTATTAGCTGTACTTTATATGTACAACAATGACAGTACAGCACGTAAATACCAGCACCGCTGCCCCTTGTTTTAAACTACTTGTAGAAATATGTAGCATTAACATTAATATTACAACACCTGTTTAGTGGCATGGTGCATGCAGTCAGAAATCCCAGTGCTGTCGCCTCTTGTCCAACCATTACCCAGTTGGAACACTGCTTTATTATTATTAACTATCTTCACTGATGTAATAACAGAAACACCTGTCACCAGCACCACCGACTGCAGCCTCAAAAATGACTTATATAGTCTTTAAACAGTTTACATAAAAACATCTAAACCTCCGTGAAGGTTTTATTGCAGACCTGTTACACCTTAGTTATAGGTGTGTTGGGGTCACCGTCACTTTGGGTTCTCTCAGATAATGTTAATTAACCTGTCTTTCATAAACATTTGTTTCTGTTTTGATGGTATTTTCAGACTCTTCAAAGTAAAAAATACTTATTATCAGGCGCATTATCTTGATGATTATCTTATTGATCAATAGGTTAGTGAGTGTTTGGTTGAAAATGACAGAGTGGTTGTTGATAGACTAATCGTGATCAACCATCCAGACTGTTTTGAAAAAAGACCGTCAACATTGTGGAGAAATTCCTGAAATCGGTGGTCAGTGGTGAGGTCAGGAGTCAGGGATGTCTTATGCTGTGTTATTTATTGACACTTGGCCAAGGAGAATTAGAGACACTCATGGTGCATCAGAAGTGCCTGAGTCAGTCTCACATTCTGCCCAACTCGTGCTGGTGGTCAGACTTTAAACCCCAAGATAACACCACAAATACTATACGCCCAGAATTAGCCAACGAGTATGTCTTTCCCCATGTTAGTGTTACTGTCAGCACATTCTAGTCTGGAGACACTGCTGTCTGTTCATGTTAACTGGAACGTCAGTGGCAAGCTATCTATTATGTCTAGGAAGGCAATATTCAGTCCTTCAGCCCTGACCGCCACAGTGTGGAGATAGACTGGCACCTGCTGTTCTTAAGCAAAGCCAAACAATTAATACTGCCGAGGACCTCAAGGCCCACACGTGACCCCGTGTCACCTAAGGATAGAAAGCTCCATAACAAACATATGTGCATAGAGAAACATTCAGTTTTCATTTCAGGTGCATCCAGTTTGTGTGTACCTTTTCAAAATGCATGCATGTGTACACAGTGAAGGAACAGTTGTTTAGCCAGTTCTACGCTGTGACAAGTTACCTGTTCTTCCTTAACCACATCCAGCTGAAAGAAGTTTCATTTTTCACTTCTGTATGTTTTGGATGTCCTCGTGGGACTTGATAGTTTTGAACCATTACTTTTTACCAGTATGTGAATAAGTTCCAAATGAAATGTCACATCATCAGTATTGTTCATATAGTTGTTGTAACAGGATATATATAATATTAGCTTCATTCTAAACATGTGACCTGATCAAAGAAGCTGCAGACTTACAAAATGAGGAACTATTGAGATGACCTGATCATGATGTCTATTTGTGTCAAAGCTTTCTGTTTGAAGAGGAACTGAGTCTGTATGTCACACACAGGTATGACGGCGTTCAACTGTGTACCTCTTCTCATTATGTAGCATCAGTATATCACCTTTTTTTAAGTCTTAAAGCATAAATAACTCAGCACACCCAAAATAATCACAAAACCATTTTCTACACAGAAGTTAGGTGACAGATTCCTGAACATTTGTTGTTCTATTTGTGTTGTACTCTGCTGTTATTTATGTTGCGGATGAGTCATGCTCAGTTTTCTGAGCTGCTCCGTCTTGCTCTCCCTGCAGGTTCAGGTCGCCTCCCTCCCATGATGCACCGCCAGATGGCCCCGGAGGGTCGAGGCCAGAGGGCTGCGGGGTCCGGCTTCTCCAGAGCCCACAACTCAGAGGCCGTAGCCAGGGCCAAGGGAGCTGGAACAGGGGCTGGAACTGGGGGCAAATCCAACCTGGCGGGACAGATCATCCCTGTGTACGGCTTCGGCATCTTACTCTACATCCTCTACATACTGTTCAAGGTGAAATTCTGGAGACTCAACACAGCTTTACCTAGCACTGGTCTCAACCTGACTGACGACGCATATCGGCAAATCAAATGACATTCACAGATGTCAGCAGCTGATGTGTTGCATCAGTTTTGCAGTGGCTAAATGTCGTGTTGGTTATTTTCAGCTTGGATATTGGAGAAGTCTGTTTTACAGCACTGGCACAAATTACACTCAAATACCTCGAGTGTGTGCAGTGAATGTGCAGCCCTGCATCTCACATCCTGAATGAGGAGAGAAATGGAATGAGCTGCAACAAGGCTGAGATACTTACAGTGTCTTTCTAGATTTCTGTGTTTCGCTGGCACAAAGGGGCAACAAAAATAATACTACTAAAATCATTGTCAGCTTGCAAGCAGTTTAAACACGAGCAGATACTCAGCTGTGTGATTGTTGCCATGTGTTTCAGTGTTCATTCATTGTCTCTTTGTCCCAGATCACATCTAAGGGCAACAGCAAGCCATCAGAGGGCAGGTTTCCTTCAGTTCGAGCAGAGAACATGAAGAGAAAGATCAGTGAGTATCATTTGAGCTCAGTCACACGAGAACTTTCAACACTTCTAGAAATATTAGTTATTAATAGTTCTATTATATTATATCTCTATTATTGAGCACACACAATAATTAGGGGCTCAGGGACAAAGAAAACTATGAACGACATTTCTCTGAATCTGAATTAACTTAAAAAATGGAGAGAAGGATGAAAAAAATCAGTTTAGTGTTGTTAGCTTCACGTTTCACAATTATCACACGACTGAAAAAGATGTTGCTGAGTAAGAAGCCTTCAGAATAATGTCATTTTCTACTTTGTGGGATCATCATTTAGACTAATGTGTGTGTGTGTGTCTGTGTGTGTGTGTCACATATGCATTAAGTCACATCCAGTCTCAGAAATGTCTGTGGCTGTCATGCATCTTTACAGTGCGTTAATGTAATGAAAAATAAATGAACGCTGGATACTTTCTGTCATATTGATTCCCGTAAAGCGTCATTCAGTAAGATGAATGGCAGTCCACCCGTGCTGTGAAGGAGAACTATATGTTTTCCAGATGACTGCAGCTGCCTACATTTCGGGGCGGTGGTCGGTTTGTCGGAGCTCAGTTTGTGTTTAAACGTCTTTTCCCTCCATCACTCTCCAGCTGACTTTGAGTTGGCTCAGCTGCAGGAGAAACTGAGGGAGACCGAGCTGGTGATGGAGAACATTGTTTCCAACGCTCACCACAGTCCTGACAGGTGGGTGTGTGCCTTTAACCGAGGAAACGTTTCATCTGTCTCCTCCCTCTCCTTTTCCTGACAGGGACAGCTTGTTTCATTGAGCTCATCTGTTTATTTTGTTAATTGAATCATATATCACACATTTTACGAACTCGACACTCCCTTTAAGTGAAATATGATGTAGAGACCATTTCCTTTCCTCCTAATGATCTCTGATTACTCTGATTACATGAGTTCAAAGTTTAAGAAGTTCATCAGTGGTGGACTCTGGCAGGCTGTCAAGAGCTTTGAGAGCTTCTTCTTTGAACACAAATAACAATTTTTTTCCTGGAAAATTAAAGAAAGAAATCTCAAAGTGTAAATTTAAACATTTTGAAAGATTCAAGACATAAAAATCCTCCACGGTTCAGATTGTTTTGTTTGCTGTCTGTGTTGCAGGGCGAAGAGGGTGACGGCAGATCAAGAGGAGAGTCTCCTGCAGCAGCTGACGGAGATAACTCGGGTGATGCAGGAGGGCCAGCTGGTGGACCAAATGGCTCCGGAGAAGAAGGTCCAGGAGGATTGGGAAGGTATGTGAACGCTGCAGGAATTCCATCATCTAGTTGAAAGCCAAAGTCACACAATCCCTTTCACATCACCTGTGTCTGCTTTCTGCAGCAAACTCTCAAATATTTAGTGTCAGTCATCGTCACACGCGTTTAAACTAGGAAGAGATCTCAAAGTTTCTTCAAAGGATAAAAGCATCATGATACTCTTTGTTATGATTTCTACAAGTTCTTTTGACTTGGACTGCAGTTAATACTGGAATATTGAGTACGCCAACAACATTTCATTTTCTGCAGATTATGTCCAGATTTCAGCTGTAGCTCCAAATTCACGCACAGAACTATATGATAGATTTTTGACATTCCTGTTCCACCCACGTAGATACATCGATCGAGGAAATGCTGATCAATTAATGACTCATTAAATTTCTCTAAAGTGTCCACAGATTATCCAGAGGAGCCTCAGCAGTACTGGGAACATTCCCACTGCTGTTGTCAGCACCACAGTCCACAGACAGAGGCAGAGGCGGAGGCTGAGAGGACACAAACTGATGGAGCCGACCTGGAAAATATTCCTGAGGACGTTACAGGTGGAGCAGAGGATCTGAATAAAGATGCTGTAAGTGAATCAGGTTTTACAGCAGTAAGCAGAGAGGACGCGGAGCCAGAGAGTGACTCAGGCCTAAATGAGGGGGTCCATGAACACAAGGAGGGAAAGGGGGGAATCGACCTGGGTGTCCCAGAGGAGCACCTGGCCAGAGTCCTGAAGGAGCTGGAGCTCTCACTGAAGATATCGTCCATGATGGAGGAGGAGAAGGTGGAGGACCTCACCAAGTCGACGGAGACAGAATCTCCCTGCGGCGCGGTCAGACGGAGGAACAAGAGGAGGAGAGCCAAGAAAGCCTCACACTGACTTCCGTCATGACTCTGGTGGTGTGACGGCTTCTTTCTTAATGTGATCTCATCTGATGAGTAGATGCATGAAAGTCGCTGAATGCATGAAAACGCGTTGCCAGCCTTGTTTATCTTTACATCAAGGGAATAAGTGAGAAAATGTGCGGACATGACAGTTTTATACAATGATCATCCTTCATCCATCAGCTCACCAGGGGCATCATTTCTGAAACGTGCACAGTTGAAAACCAGTCTGCTTATTGAATAAACTCATCACGTTTTTTATTAAAACTATGGATGTGCTTCCAAGACTCCAGGTCTTATCCTCAAAAGATAGATGCCACCATCTATGAACAAACCCAGTATTAGTCATTTTATTAGGAGTGTTGAGTTAGTCTTCATATTTGGTCTTTTTCTCCTGATCAGCGTCTTTCCCTGTTGCTGATTTAATTTATTAATAATTTAATTTAATTTATTCACATCAAGTGCTTGAATTAAAAGGTGGTTTTAAAATGTACAAATAACTAGTTCACTTGGCTGAATCAGGCCACTTTACGACTTGTTTCCAATGAGTTGTTGTAGCTCATATCAGGACAAATAAAGAAAATGTTGGTAAGAACTATGCCATTCATGAAGTGGACACTGCACTAATGAAGTTTTAGTGTCATTTTTTGGGGTGTTTGTGCCTTTTCTCACCTTTGTCCCAATATGTTTTTACACACAAACTTCATTTAAACTTTCTGCTTCCTGTCTTTATGTCCAAGATGATCTCTTTAAACAAGGACCCAGAACTCTATTTAACACCCTGAGCTGTGAAGAGATCCAATTCATGCACTGTACTAAATGAACGAGGACAGTCTGTTCTTCTCGTCAGTGTTTGTGATGCACAAATCTTGTCTTCTGTTTTGACAACATTTTAAGATTTTAACTCCCCTCCTGTTTTGTGCTTTAAGTTGTTTTAGGTTTTTACTTTTATAAACTGAATTTATGTCTTCACTGTCCAGAGAAGCAGTGTGTGTATCCATTTGAATACTTTACATAACCTGAATTAAATTTTCTGGATCCTCAACTTTCTCCTCATGGCTGTGTGTGTGATTTATTTTACTCAGGCCAATATTAAAACTTCACTGCTTGGCCGATGTTGCCTGTCTAGATATTGTACATGATATATTTGCTGTAGCACTCATAGCCAATTACAAGAGCAAGTGGCAGCACAATTCAAAAAAAGAGTTTATTACTAGTAGAATGGTACATTTACTCATACAAAAGCAACATCACACTGGTCGATGTTAGCTGAGAATATTTTTGGATGAACAGTTTAGCAAGTGGCACATCACAAGAACAGCCTCCCCCTCTAAGAGTTACTGTGCTGAGTTGCAGTTAAGTGTCAAGTTGATCTGGGTTTGTGCCCGCCCTCTCTCATAACAGGAAATAAACTGACAGCGCCGCCTCAGTGCTCCATGGGCTCATCGGGTGCGGCGGCAGGTTCATCTGCAGGCTGAGCGACCTGACGGAAACAGAAGTGTGGTTTAGTGTACAGAGTTCAGGGTCTGTTCAAATATTTAAATCAGAACATTTGAGTTATTAAATAGAAACAACTCTAAACTTTCATGATCTTAATGCCCTCGTTTACCAGTGTGCCACTGGTTAATTAACGAGGAGATGAGTAAAGGGAGAGCTGGAAATACATCTTACTCCATCCAAACTGTCTAACGAGGCCCGAAGGGCTAATTGAAGCTAATTGAAATAATTCAAAACTATGTCTACGAGTCCAAACTGGACTTTTCCCCCTTGCACCCTTTGCTGGTACCTTTCTCTGTGGCCTCTCCTCTAGTCCCTCCAGGAACGGGGCAACATCATCATCGTCATAAATGATGAACTCCATGTCCTTCCCCACAATGCCAATTGAAACATTCTGAAAGAACGAGATAAAGTGAGTTCTGCAAACATTTAAAACGCTGAGTGTTTGCTAACATTTTACTGAATTAGTCACAATCCATGAAAAGCTTCCCTTCATCACTTGTGATTAACTTTTAAGTACAGAGACTGCATTTATTAGAAAAATGACATCATCACCATGTAGCCATATTTCACTTATTGAGTGAAGCTCTGTCTGGTGAACTCAAACAGGCTGGACAAAGTAGTGCAGAGAGCTGGCGTACCTTGGTGGTGAGGTCCTGCTCAGTGGGGAGGGTTTCTCTGAGAGCACGGAGGCCATGCTGGACCAGTTCATTCAAGTTACCTGAGAACAAAACAGTTATCCCGCTCATCAGTCAGCAAGGTGTAGACACTGTTTGATACTTTGTAATAAAACCTGAAAAATATTCAACTTCAATATGAAGCTCTGTTAAACCAGGTTTCTTCTAAAAATGACTGAACACGGCTAGTAAAAGAAATGTCATCTTACAGTCTGCAAACTTGTCCATGCATCTCTCCAGGTAGGTGCGAGCAGACTGAGAGCGTGCTCCGATGGACATGGCTTTGCAGTCAAAGTAGTTGGCTGACGGGCAGGTCTGGAAGATATGAGGCCCCATATCCTGCAAACACACAAAACAAGAGCTTTGGTCAGATTCATGACATTTATTCTCTCACCGGGGACTAAACAGACATTACAAATAAATAAGGAGGGTAACATGTCTGAGTGAGCAAACTTACATCATAGCCAGCAATGAGAAGTCCAACACCATAAGGCCTCCTTCCATACCTCTGTGTTGGGATTTGGGTTTCTGAAGGTTCAGTCAAGGGTCACTGTTGCCATTTATAATTATTTTAGTTCAAAATTATTCACACAGAAGACGAGCCAATAAAACCACTGAGAACACACACACACTCCCACACGCAAGCTAACAGGTGAGGATACTGCTGCCAATAAGAGAGACGAGACGTGACGTGGGGAGGGGCCTGTCGAAGACAAATCTTGAGTCCAAGCACTCCTGGCGCATGAAGTTACTGTTGGAGAGAATCATTGATTCATTATATTCGCCGATTGAAGGACAGGCTTCACTGAGACCGTCGAGGCCTGTGTGACTTGTGTGACTTACCAGAGCAGTCTGGCATCAGCAGTCAGTCCAGCGATGGAGATGCCGATGTGGTTGTCGACGTGGAGGATTTTCTTCTGGTGGGCAGCCAGTTCAGACTGGGCTCTCTGCACAGACATGACAGCATGATCATCATCTACATTGGCATCATGCAGTAGACTATATGAAAATATGGCCCAGTTCATACAGAGTGTTGGGTCAACACAGGAGGGAACGGATCTTTTACAGTAGCTCAGAAGGTTATTTAAATGTAATGAAGTAATGAGTTTTAATGAGACAGACATTGGTGAGCGTACCTTTAGTGCGACCAGGACTGCATGAGTTTTGGATTTGAGTCCCACAGTTGCAGAGCCTTGCTTCACTGCCTCCATGGCATACTCAATCTGATGAATACGGCCCTGGAGCAACATTTTGTTTATATGTTAGAATAAGACATGTCAGTGACACACACACACACACACACACACACACACACACACACTTACTTTGTTTAGTCAGAGACTTACCTGTGGGCTCCATACTGTCACGTCGTTGTCGTACTGGTTGCGAAACTACAGATAAAAACAAGACATCATTTCAAAGTCATAGTTTTAATCCACCACAGTTCAGACATCAAACACACGCGAGCTGAGCTTACGTAGCTGTCCGTCATTATCTGCCGTTTCCTTCACTCACAGACTGTTAGTGTTTCTTACGGAGCCTGGACTTTTCTAGACTCCGGTTTTAAATTACTATAACAGCTGAATAATTCATAATCCCAGCTGTGTGTACGGCCACTCACCAAAGAGAAACATGCAACCGAATACAAGCATCACAGTATCACAGTAGCCGATGCTGTCAGCAGTGAAGATGATTCAACTTAGTCCGTATGAAAGCTAACTGACTTTAGCGGGATAAAACAGCGACTGTGCGAAGATTTGCTGAATCATCACAGTCACTATGGTTTGTTAGGTTGGATTCACACACATACATTATTAGCTTGAAGCCAGAGGCCGCTGAGCAGGGGGAAAACGAAAGTAAAAGACGTGATACTTCAGTTTGACGCTAACTCAGCCTAGCTACTTTCCGTTAGCCTGCTAACTATCTAATTAGCAAACCGGTTTTAAATAAGGTACTTTCAGTATGATACTTGGCGCTACGTGGAAGCAGACAGAGTTATTCAGAAACATTTTTAGATGCGATATCATCCGACAATTCTTAGCAGTGAGTCGTTTCTTTACACACACCGTCATTTAGCCGGTATCCACGGAGGCTAACGTTAGCTGGAGGTGTTTTGCTTACTCACAGTGCAGTCAGAAGTTAGCTAGCTAATGTTAGCTCGTTGTGCCTGAATGCACTCCGCTTTCTGGGCTTCCTAATAAATGACGCTACATAAACACGGTTTATTTATCGTACAGGTATGTTATATGTTGTTGAATTGCTGAACGTAGTTTAAATTTCATTCATAGTTACCATCTCTGCGTGTCAAAGTGTGTCCGCTCCTCCGCCTCTGCTGCGATCGTCACTTGATTTATTATCCTGGAAGAGACGTCAGGGAAAACAACAGAGCCCCGATTTCAAATCAGTGATCGATTGAGTAAAATTATTCCTGGCTGCAAACCAAACTTTTCACAAAAAATACTAAATAATCAAAACTATTACTTTAATCAATTAAAGAAGACAACAATTGATTTTCACTTCAGATAAAATGTCTGCTCATCGTACACAACACTGACTTCACAATTTACATTTTACACTGTGTAAAAGTTTTAAATGAATATTTAATCATAAAGAAATATCGATTTTGCAGTGAATGGTTTGATGGTTTGAACATTTCCTGTTCCTGCTGTTTCCAGTTTGTGTACATTTCCAATAAAATGAGAAGTATATGATTACAGTGATTACTATTATTTCATTCAACGCTTTATGCACATTATTACATTATTACAGGGACCAGAGTCCAGCATAAAGTTATTTTTCTCACTGCTTCTGTTCATTCTTTTGTCTCTCCTGCACTGACCGCACAGGCGCAGTGTTTGTGCATGAACACTAGGCGGCAGCAATAAATTAGAAGAGGACTCAATGTGGACATTGACGAGATTTCTGTTGCAGAAAGACGTGAACAATTCCAGAAGGATGCTCAAGTTTACCTGTGGACAACCATGGTATCTGTCTCATCTTGGCTGCAGATGTCTTTCCATGTCTGCCAGTGTTCATGAGAGAGAACTCAGCTTAAAAGCTTAATGAAAACCTGAACTGCACTGCTACATTTTCTGTAAAAGCAACAGTTAAGTATAAATCTAAAGTTTATGTTGTAATTTTGACTTATACTGCTGCACAGTGAAAGAGACTTTTCATTTCTCACACCAGTAAACGTTAATGCATCAGCTGAAGGTTAAATCTGGTGCAACAATAAACTGAACTTTATTGTGTCATTCCACCTGACATTTTTGTCGTTGTGTGTGATTTAATGTCCTCTTCCTTTTATGCCAAAGGAACAAAATCATTCAGTTGAATATGCAGATAGATCAATAAATAAACAGTACCAGTGTGATATGAAGGCAGTAGTTCATGTACTGTCTGCTTCTTTAAAGGTAAATGCCACCCATTTTAATAATTCACGTATGTTATTTCTGTGCCACGGAGCACTCCAGTCACTCCAGAGAAGTCACACATGACCTTTAAACTGGACTGTGAGGTCTATCTCTCCCCAACAGACAATGAACCAGAGAGTGTTGAGGATTTAAACCAACGTTATCATCTTAAAGAGATTTTATAGCTCATAGTGAGCTACAATGTGTTCCAGTATTACTTGAATTTTGGTGTGACATGTCACAGTTTGGCAAGATCAACAAATGATTTGATATCGATGCTGCTTGAATGCACAGATTCAGGAAGCTCCTTCATGATTTCCTTTCTTGTCTTTGACAAAGTGTCTCCAGTGAGAATCAGAATCTTCAATCAAAATCTGTAATGCCTTAAAAGTGAGTCATCTTGACACGTTCACATTTCTTTATGATTATGAGTAGTAGCACAGTTACCTGCATTTGTTTGCAGTCCTGTAAGGAAGTGCTTTCTAAATGTCTAAAAAATAACAGTTATTCTATTACAATGATAAAATATAAAGAGACTACTGTACTGTAGGAATATAGAAACACTCATACTGCATAATTGTCTGCGAATATGGGTAAAAGCCAGGAAATTCTTGATCAAATAAATGAAACGTTTAGAATTTTGAAGTCAGTTTTTGTTTTGGACTTTGTGTTAGTTTATGCTCATATATCATAGCTTATTAGTGTCCTGAATCTTCTGGTTTAGATACACTATAATCAAAGAATGATGCTTATATTACTGGTGGAAAATACATTCACTCAAGTACTTCCTTTCAGGACAGTTTTCATGTATTTGATACTTTATATTGTTATTCATTAGTATGCCACTTTTTAAGGAGCCATTTTACATGGAAGGTGCTTTTTTATACTTGTGTACTTATATATAAATAAACTCTTAAATTCAGGCGTTATACTTGTTATAGAGTGTTATAATTAGGATCATACTAGGATTCTGTTTTTTTTTTTTTTTTAAGATTATTTTTTTGGCCTTCTCCAACCTTTAGATAGAGACAGCTGAGGAGTGACAGGAAATATGGGGAGAGAGAGATGGGGAATGACATGCAGGAAAGGGGCACAGGTCATGGCTCAAACCCGGGCCAGCTGCAGTGAGCCTTCACATACAGGGCGGCCGCTCTACCGACTGAGCTAAGCGATGCCACTGGTTCAGATGTTTTTAAATCATATAATGTGTGTGTGTGTGTTTCTATTTCTTCCATGTCTTATGGGCACTTCCCTTTATTTGTGTTTTTGCTGAGGTTGGCAGGGAGAGATAAAGTTCAGCTGTATGTAGAAGTTGAGGACGTTCAGCATAAAAGCAAGGGTCGGAGACAGGTCAGGGAGGTCATTTAAACAAGGAGATATTCTGCTGACTACTGATTAAGGGAACTAAGGAAGACATTGTGATGCTATCTGTGTATATGGGGAGGTCTGAGACAGCCCATTTTAGTCTGTACTGTATAAGAACTAATTGTCAAAGCTCTTCTGGGAGCCTTTTTCTCCTGTGTGTTGAACTGTTAAACACTCCTTCTTGTACAAGAATAATAAATTCAACTTAAACTTTGATGCTTTGAATCCAGTCTTCCTTATTGAAGGGTCACTCTTAAAAAAATCCCATAATCTGTTCTGTAACTAAGACATTTAAATTGGCAGGGTTTTTTTTATTTATTTTTTTTAGCTCTACAGGTGGATAGATGGTGACAGTTGATTGACAGGTTTACTAGTGAACCTGTCAAAAATGATCTCTTCTGTGTGAACTGTGACCCTTGATTCCTACTTATTCCTAAACTGGAATGCAGAAATATTTTATTAATTTCTCGAGCGATTCTGTCACCTTTCATGGCATGTGTCTCTGCAGTCACAGAAATGCCCACTGTTAGCCTCTCTTGGATCCAACTCTGAGTCTGGTTTTAAGCTTCACTTTTTCCCCCTCTGTTAATGATATCTGATGTACCCTTGATCCAGGAGGATGAGGAGGAGGAAGAAGAGGTGGAGGAGGAGGAGGAGGAGGAGGGAGATGAATTAGTAGGGCTGTGCTGACGAGCTCTCCTCCTCTGCCAAGGCAGCAGCAGCACGGCGGCGGCCATTACATCAGCGCGCCAACCTCCTCCTTTGTGATTGAGATTGTAGGAGCTGTGCTGAGCTCAGCGTGTTTTTTTTCCTGGGGGCCTCATTTAACTCTGCCAAACGGCCCCCCATTTAATTTTTCAAATGGAGAGCAGCCTGAGTCACTGTGTGATGGGTCCAAGCCACACTGTGGACTCTGCACTCGCACGTGGTGGCGGGAGGGAGGGAGAGCGAGGGAGGCGGAGGTGTTTTGAGGAGTAGAAGGGAGCGTGAGTGCGCCCGTTCCTCCAGCCATTCATGGTTTCCAGCTTGTTTTAATCACATGGAGAAAGAGCGAACTCCAGCTGTTCACACAAGAACACAACTTATCTCCGACTGAGACCGAATGAATTTACGTTTCTTCTAATAATATCTATTTTTAAGTTGATTTCCTTTTACTTTGTTGAGACTTGTATCTGAGCTTCAGGCCTGCACTGCCTCAAGAGTGATGACAACACATCAGCATCATACACCCAAGCATATCTTTACTTAACGTGTGCCAAAATATTCCTCAACTCTGATCCCCTTGTTGCTTAAAATAGGTGAGCGATGTGTTTTAGCCGGGGAAAAGACAGGACTAATAGGCAGGAAAGGTGGCGGCTCTGCCAAGGTTGCATTAAACTGGCAGCTGTCCTATAACAAGGCAGGTCAGGGGTCATCAGCCGCCCAGCAAAGGGAAAAAAAACATCTCAGCTCCCCCTCCTATCTTCCATTCCTTACGAGTCTCAGTATTGTATGTCATCATTGACGTATAGAGCAAACACCAGAGCGTACGTGCGAGGGAGTCTGTTCGCTACCGTCAGTTTCCTGGTGTTGACGAAAGCGCTTATGCAGCATTTCAGTAGCAAATGGCTGAAGAGGCTTTTTCTGAAAAAAAAGAAGAAAAAAAACCCAGTACATTTTGGGGCACTTCATAATATCAGTAGCTAGATATATAGTCTCTTTGCTCAGTCTATGAACCTAAGAATAGAGAGCTAATAAGTATCAGACCACACAGGCTTTTTAATAAATTACACACACACCTTATCTGGTGACAATACAACAGAAACTAGTTCACTTAAAACCACCTGATGCCAGCAAGCATCACACACACGCGCACACACACACACTGTCTTCTGAGTCATTCAAATATGGACTAACAGTAATCAGGATGCTGTGAAAAGTGATTAAGTAAAAGTCACTGTGAGAAGGAAATGCAGTCCTGGAAGAAGCTGATTTCACTCATTATATTAACAGTGATTACAAATTTCCTATCAATCATTTTCATTGTTTTAATGCCAGGAAATGCACCCACACAGTACACAGTACCGGAGCACCAGTATCCATCATTTTAATGTTCTGATTGTAACTGACTACAGCTCACGCAGTCGAAGTTTTAAAACTCTTTTTAGGAGATTGCACTTGTGCTGGAGAGGTGAAAGTTTAAATTGATAATGATAGCATAATAAAACAATTTCAAAAGCCAAGTTCCCATGAGATATATTAATCATAGTGTGACAGAGTGTGATGGGACTTTAGTCAGTGAATGCACTGGCAGGAGAACATATTCCCATACCAATACTGTAGCATTACAATAGCATTTAGCTCAAAGCAGAGCTGAGGAGAGACTCATTGTGAAGCCTGTGGGCCAAATCTGGCCCTTGACAGTGTACTGTGTGGCCTGCTGACCATGTTCTAATCCACAGTGATAATAAGTTGATTCGCACTGGGATTCTTTTGTTTATACCAATTAGTAAACATTCAATAATGTCCCTTGACTGTTATTTTGGAAGTTTCATATTAGCCTAAATCAATCTGTTCAATATGAAGAAGTACTGACATTTGATTTTGGTGAAGAAGATGAAGATGAGTGAGTAAAGAAAATATCAAAGGATCAATGAAAGCCGGCAATACATTGGATGGAAAATGGACATTGCTCTGATTTTATCACCTCATTCAAATCCTAAACCACTATTTACTTTGTCAAGTAACAATTGCTGTATGCAAGGTTCTATGACGTCACCCCTAGGTTTCCGAAGTGTTGTTTTGTAGCCGAAAATATGCAGTGCTGACTGTAGGCTACTGCTTCTACGGCAAATTCTTGATGATCAGCAGATTTTTTTTGTATAACGTAACTTAACAAATGTAGCAGCACAACCTTAATATGATATCTATAATATTAGATATATTAAGGCTTTAAAGTAAAGCTGAGCTTGGCAAGCTTAATCTGATCCTAAATGGTCACCGTGCAGAGAATAAACTTTAGACAACGTATAGAAAGGATCTAAGAATTGCAAAGTTGTCTTGACATTTTTCATCCATTTAATTTTCTGATGTAAATGGTGATAATTGCAGTCACAGAAGGCCTTTAGCATTGCCAGACAATGTCTTCGTGCCTTCATTTGCTTAATGGGTTTCAGTGTAAGTCTTGAATTAACTGAAGCAAAATAAAGACAATAATCCTGATAGAAGTAGATGGAGAGGGGCTGCTTTCATCATCAGTGAGATGAAATCACAAATGTTTCTTTTCATCATTTTGGACAGCGGGAAAGTACAGTAATGTAAAGAGATGTGACTTGTCATAACACAGCTTGAACTAATTTGAAAACTAATGCACCAGAACCATTTGTTCATTTGTCATCCTTGTCAGTGTCAATGCAGAAACATCTGATGATGCCAAGCCTACAGAACGGAGACATCCAATCATTACTTTGGCTCTCCAGCAAACATTTAAACACTGATTGCATTTGCTCATCGAGCACTACAGTTTTTTTTGGAATAAAACTAATGTGAGTGGTCACTTTTGGAGATGAGAGCATTGTCTTCTGTCAGATAGCACTACACTGATCTGTTTAATATTGACAAATTATTATTTGGACAGCAGCAAAGACTACTGGTACCCCCATCCAGATCCAGTCAAACCTCATGATTGATTTGAGTTGTACAGACTGTCAGTCTTCTGTCGTGGTGACACATGATTTGATAGCAAGAGCTGGAAGAAGTTAGGAGAGGTTTACGGCTCGGCTTTATCATGAGTCACCCTTTTCAATTTGTTGTTGCTCCAGAAGAGATTTTTTCAAAACGCACGTACGTGTTTCACAGTAGATGAATGTTTGTCTGCTGGGTGATACATTAGGCTGATTTTCTGTGTGAAGTTCAGTTCACTGAGCTTCACATCGACGTCACAGATGTATTTCTGTTGCTTCCTATTTGGTTAGGGTCATTGCAATAGTGAAGTTCTGTTGGTGCAGACTGATATTGTATCAGTTGAGCTGTGAAAGAACATAATTCACATTAATTTACAGATTGCAGACAGAATGGCCCTCAGTGGACCCAAATATTATCTTTATGGCAATTTATTTAATATAATTGCAAATTTGCAAAGACAACACAATGATAAAGTCCTGCATTTTACTTTATCCTGAGGACGTGTCAAAATTACAGTTCATATTCAGCCGTTACAGACAAACCTAATCACTCATTCTGAGTCATGTTCTAGCCACCTGGCAAATATAAGTCCAATATTAAGTCTCTTTTGGCTCAGTTTTTGATCTCTACCAACTGCTGAAGGAATCTTATATTTCACTTATTATAACTGCCCGCAACTCAATATTAGTAAATACTGACAACGGCAGCTTCAAATATATAAAAATGCAGTATGTAAAACTGTAAAATCAGAAGTGTAAGGTCTGTGAAGGTTCTCAGTCATGCAGGTCATCTTCCTTTGAGAAGAGTTACAGTAAATCTGGGGCAACTGGACTTGAAGATCTCTTACCTAAGAGGCTTTTTCAGTTGACAGAACTATAATGAATGATACTAATCAATAAAAAGAGTTTGGTGTGGTGGTATTTCTTTACATAAAAAAAATGTAAAAATTAAATGCATTTTTAATAAAGAGAACCTTAATACCAGGCTGTTTCAAAGCTTCAAGTCTGTTACATGTACAACCAGATCATTCCTCTACTACAGTTTTCTTGTTAGTTATTGGCTAATATAAACACCAATATTGATAAGCCAAAAATAAATAAATAAATAAATAAATAAAATAATAATAATAATACTGGCTTAGCCAATGGATTGGTCAGCCATTAACAGATTGAAACTATGCAAGTCAATACATTTAAGAAACATGCAGCCCAACTGGGGAGAGTCAAATAGTTTAAGACTGATTAAAATATCCCCCTGCTTTAAGTTTCATGTGCTGTGACCTTTGTGTGTTTAATGTTGACTTTATGACTTTATGTGAAAGCTCATGATTCAGTATAGGCATGCGTGACTGATTTAAACGATTACAGGATGATATTGCTATGTGGTCATGTCATCATCTTCCACAGGGGGATTTATGCTGACATTATATAACTATGTATTTTTGGCTACAGCGGAGCAGACATGACAGGAGATGAGGACAGTAAGTCCTGCCAATCAATACTCTCTGAAATGAGTGAGTCCAGCAAACAGAGGAATTCTGCTTCGAAGCAAAAGGTCAGCTCCATTTGATATTGATGCTATTTGACTTTTGGACTTTTTTGGAAACCCAATAAAATACCACAGTCTAGACATATTTGGAAGTCATGAGGGAATCCTCCCTCAAAGCATCACTTTTCTGAATAGGAAACAATGTTTACCAATTTTTTTTCTATTTTTTATACAGCAAGAAAAGTTTTCTTTCTCTGCAAGAAGTGAGAAACATGTTAGGCTTTGACTGAAAAGCCCTGCCCACTGGCATGGATTTGGCACCTAACGCCCAGGTGACAATTGTTTTGGCAAAGTTTAGGTGGGCGTGTGATCAAGTGTTGTTCTAGAGACACCTGGCTGCTCAGGCTAATCTATTCATTAAACCCCCTTAATGGCCTCTTGTGCTTCAGGATCCATCATGTCACAATAATGGCATTTGTGAGTGAAGGGCGCTTTTAACTGCATTTGACTGATTGAAAAAACTGTCCCATTTCTGGTGGTGGAGGGAAAAAATGCAATGACTGAACACACCATATTAATTTCATTGCCATGCTGGCTGAACCATTAGCTTGTAGACTCAATTACGTCAATGAGGGTGACATAACAAGGTAAAAAATAGGTTCATGGATCAGGAATTTGATGATCTACAGTTTGATATATTTTCCTCTCAAAAGGAGAACAAGCTCTCTCTCTTTGGTGAGACACATAGGAAACTTATGCAGTGGAAGGTTCAAGAACAATGACAAACAAAAAAGAAACTGTAATGAAGGAAGATGAATTAAAAAAAAAGCCTCAGTGAAAAAACTTACTACAAAACCTGTACAAGAACATAAAGAAGAGAGATAATTTTTCAAACCTTTTCTGAAAACAACTATTGAAAAAGAGAGTAGATTTAGCTTTGGGTAAAACAATCACATTGAAATACATGTTTCGCCTGCTAATGACAATTTTCCCTCTCAGTTTTATTGCAACTTGAGCATCTCTGAACCCCACTGAGAGCCAGAAATTTCCAACTCTCAGCTTTGCTGCAGAGGCAGAAATGATGGCAGATTCTTGGGCCTCGGCCAGGCTTTATAACCGCATAACGTTTAACTTTCTATAAATACCACGGGACGCGGTCCAAGTTGATCAAGTGTGATTGAATCTGAAATGACTCCAAAGATGAGAGCCAAGTTTCCTTAAGATACTTCAGAGGAACTGCTTGCCCCTGCCCAGCTTTTGACAGGGCACCAGCCTGAGTCACTCCATGGTTTCTCAAGGTGCATCAGTGTAATTCAAATAAAAAATATGGCTGCAATCCACAAAAAAAAAAAAAAAAAAAAAAAAAAAAAAAAAAAAAAATCAAGCAGTACTGGTATCTTAAAATGATCGTCGAGCTGTGTCATCATTCCTAGCCAGTGACCATTGATTTTATCCTCTGTAATTGTGGCTAGCCAACTAAGGAAGCTAATGTTAGCTCCAGCGTTTACTAAAAAATGTTTAAGTTGTTTAATGGGATGGGTAATGTGGAGTAATAAAAAGCAAATAAGCAGCAGATGAATTGAGAATCAAAATGATCATAGTTGCATAGTAGCAGCACTAAGAGACATGGGGTTTGTCAACTTGCTGTGGCATAGCCATCATGGATCCAATATGTCTGCAGGCAAACAGTGCAAAGTGTAGACAGCTGGGTTCATCTGTCAGAGAGATGACTGAAAACATGACCATTGGTTCAAAGTTAGCTGAACATAACAATTGCAGCTTATAGACACGTGTTGCTCTTGTGTTGGATAGACTAAAAAAGACACCAGCCTCCAAAGTCTTTAAAAGCCCCTTATTACATGAAAGCTCCATGCACACCAGCACAGCATGTGGAGGAATTAGTAGTTTAGTTATATTTGCTAAATTATGAATAGACAATCTTTGTTTCTGAGAGGGCTTCAGTGAATTCATTCATTCATTCATCTGGTACTGACATTAGTATAAGTGATGGTGCATGTTTGAATACTGCTGTCCTACAATTACAGTTTTAGTATTTCCAGATCTAGTGGGTGATTGGTGCTGTACTGGCTTCAGTGTTAGCCTGTAAGCTTCCAAAAAAAGACTGATTGGAGCTGAGTTGTGTATGCATCAGCGTCTAGGGCTGCAAGGGGTCTTGCCTTTTATTAGAAAATGTGAGTGGATGAAATAAATGGTCGGATGATTCTCATAATGTTTTGTATAGTGGAGCTGGCAAGCATAATCGCTGCACAACTCATCCAGTTCCAGCATATTTCTGCTAGTCAAGTCACTTCATTCATTCTTGCGTAATCATGATTTATAGGCCTCCAACAGGCACTTTTCGGAAGCACACTCTCCTCTTTGTTACTCTGTCCGTCCGCAGCATTTGTAAATGTCTAGCTATAGATTGCTGAGAGGTTTCTTTTTCTCCTTTGATCCTTTTTCTTGAATGAATGTGGAGTAGACAGAAGCAAGCCAAGCCCTTCAGACAGTGATGTCAGAGCAAGAGGGCCAACATCCCTCTTACGCTGCGATGTCGAAGGCCCCTGATCGATGCTTTGAGGTCTCAACGATTCAGTGTAATCTCCCTAATGTCTACGGATGAACAACGGCAAATGCCTGGAAAATTAGACCGCCCTGCACACTCCTTGACATTTTACATGCTTCCCTAACAGATGACCTATCCCTAAATGTTAACGCAACCTTCCACTCAGCCACTTGTCCCCTTGGTTTAACGGATAGAGCGTGTTCAAGAGTGTAACACCTGCCTGAGGCTACATATCCTCCACTCTGTTTCTGCTGACCCTCCATCCCAGGTGTTTAAACACAGTCCCCCCTACTCCACCGATGTAAAACCACAAAGTGACACCAGTTCCACCACTTGAACTTGCATTTAATCAGGTGGTGAGCCTCCTTTGTGGTGGCAAGCCACTGATTAGATTTGGAGATTGAGAGCCATTACAGGAGGCAGCAGTGAGATAATGACTTAAGTGCTGTTTCGCCTTCCTTTCTCTTCAGGAAGTGATTTATCTGGATGGGGTTGGCCTTAACTGACTGGGAGGTGCCCAAAGGTGAGCAGTGCCATTCATAGATCATATCACTCTGCTCTGACGCTATCAACACTCACTGTCCTCCCAAAGGTGATTTACGGTCTCTGGACATGGAAAAGTATTACATTATAATAATACTGGCTATATTCACAGCTTGTGAGATGGGATCTTTGCTTTCACTTGTTCTTGTCCTTCACTTTGTGTGTTACTGATATGTCGGTTACAGGTGACAGGGCTAGAACTGAAACCATTTGTCAGTTCATAGATCAGTCAATTGGCAAAAAAATACCAGGAACTATTTACTTTAAATGTTTTTAAGTTTTTAAGCAAAAACTGTGAACAATGATTAATCAATCAGTCAGACTCATCCACAATAAAAATGTTGTAGCCCTTTAAATGTATTTTATTGCTTTTATTTATTTATTTAATGATTGAAAAATCTAATTATTTTCTTAATTTGAATGCACTAAACTTTACACTGTAAAATGTATATCACTGCCTAACAGATTTTTTTTCAGTAAATAGAAAAAAAGAAAAACATATATATGAAAATATACAAAAATATACAAAACTCTTGAGTAATTACTGTCAGTAGTTGCTGTGTAGCAAGCAGCTTTTATCCAGATGAATAGATTCTGTTATGTTGAATCAAATAACCTCCTACATGTTGCTTCTCATTAGTTTTTTATATTTTATATGAATCCAGATCTGTTAATAGAAATGAGCTGAAATGCATCTTTCCTGTCATACTTGAATCTCAGGTTGCTATTTGGACTGTAAACAATGGCCAGTGCACAGAGATAACCCCTGGTTATCCTGACTACACTGGAAGCCCTGAAACACTGGTTGTTGACCTCAGATGTATACGGCAGACGATAGCCGATTTCTGAAACTGAGTTATTGCACATTACAGTTTTCCAAATGGTAATATGAATATAAATGTAGCTTTTCAAAATACAATAATGTTTCTGACAGAGTGCTGTCTGTGTATGAGCATGGCTGTCATGGTGTGAAAGGTTTTTCAGGAATGCTCGAAATTCAAATAATAACCAATAAGTACTACTTAACATGAAATGAGTTAAATAAGACGGTAAATATAGAAACAGATTATATATTTTTATTAATAATATATTGTAATAAAAATAAAAAAGCCCTTCTTTAATAACAATGTGACACTTTAAGGATCGGGTGATTCACAAGCTGTTGAGTACCATGTAGAGTAATCACTGTGTGATAGCAAAACACATCTTCAATAGTATCACAAGTCATCTGTGTCTGTTGGCTACTTAGTGATTTCCTGCGTTTCCCAGAATCTCCTTCATCAAGCCTCAGAGAGTTTCCATTTATCTGTGGTTGTCACTTCAAGTATTGAAAACAGTGGTTGTAAATTGTTTTTCCCTTCCTAAGAATCTCATTAGTCTGGTTTTAACGGTTTACTTTACAAGTTACTGAAAGTGAAACAACACATATCCACTGAGATCCAGTGTCAAGCTAACATCACTCTAATTGTTTTTGTGTAGGTGGAGGGAGCAACAACAGCTGTCAGAAAGCTGAGCGGCCTGTGCAAACATGACATGCATTGTGGCTTTGTTTCATAAAAGGAGTAATGAGACTACTGTTAATAATTTTCCATTACGAGAGTGTGATGTCACTCGATGTTTGACTTATGCTCATCATTTTGAAGCCATGGAACAAGGGTACGTTTTAGGTCACCAGTATGGTCTAGACCTGCTCTGCAAGTGTCATGAGATAACTTTTGTTATGATGTGCTGCTATATAAATAAAATTGAAATGAATTGAACTAAATTGAATTGACAGAGCAGTGAAACTCAGTGACTGGAATGAAACGAGAAGATTTATGAATTCACATCTCAAATAAATCTCAAAAAGGAATCAATCAACCAATCAATCAAACCTTAATTGTATAGCACTTATCATACAAAATACGTAACACAAAGTGCTTCACACAATTAAAAAAATGTTTTTTTTAACTACATCAGCTCATAGAAATGTTTTATTTCAGAAATACATGGTTTCCATATGACAGATCAACAGGCAGGTCATCATCATGTGCTGATTATGCTGAACGTGTCTCTTCACAAAGGGACCCAACAGTAAAAATAATCCTCCCCAGCAGACTAAGTTATCTACATAAACAGTAGATTCAACTGAGAACACATGTACTTCTGCTCATATATGTGAGCACAAGTCATGGAAAACATGTTTGAGTACTGTACAATGTCAAGGCACTTCTGTTACGTTATACTCCAACTGCTACCACCTAAGATTCTTTACAGTCGCGAGTGAGATTGTTTAAAGTCATGCAAAATGATACTGTTGTGTGTGTGCGTATGACATGAAACACACCTATACACCACCTCTTTAATGAGCTCATGAGTCATTATGTTGACATATAGCCCTGCACTCTCACATGTTCAGTGTATCAATCTCACCATCCGTGTGCGTTAGCGTCATTTGTGCAAGTGTACTTCCTTTTTGCTACATTTACACTTGAGGTTCTTGATTGTCCCAAGAGCTGAGCCATTAAAATGATATATAGTATAACATTCATCCAATAACGCCACAGAAGCAGCAGCAGTAGTCATTGTGTCCCCAGTAATAACTTACACTAGAGTGAATGTGTTGATCTCATCTGGGGGAGGCCTGGCTTCAAAGGTTACCGTATTGACTCGATGCTCGAAAGTTTTTTAAGGAACTGAGGGGGAAACTTTGGCGGAGTCAGGATTGGCTTTGCAGCTCCCTTGGGTGAGGTGTGATGCAGATGACCCAAAAGGAACACCCACGCTGAAAATATTAATGCATATACGTAAGCATGCATGTACTGTATAGATACACTCACCCACACACGGGAATACAATATATAGACCTGCAGATGCACATAGAGATATGTCACATACATGACATGTAACATGTCATGTGAAAACGGAAGGAAAAAGGAAAAGAGACAGAAAAAAGACAGAAAAAAAAGAATCAGACAAGTTTTATTAAATTTCACTCACAGCAAAAACTCACAGTTTGTCCAGTTAATTTTGAGAGGCCACTCTCAGCTCATATAATAGATGATCATAGTTTTCAGGAAATCTCCAGATGAGTAGTAGGTTTAGTGTACAGGTCTTACACAACCTACCGCATTGAAGTAAATAGAACTCCATTGCTAGTTTTCAGACCAAATCAGGCGCTGTGGTCTCACTAGCGCAGACCACGCCATCACCAAGATACGTTCAAATTATTCATTCACAAAATGAGTGATTGTGGATGAAGTGTGATTTTGTGAAGTTCTTGGGACTGATGCTGCGGTGTGGGGAAGCTATGGTTGGGAATCTACCTTAGCACCCAGGCATGACGGACCCTCCCGACAGGCCCTAGTAAAGAGAGGAGAAAAGGTGAAAGAAATGGGGTGGGAAGGAAGGGTGCAAGCGCAAAGGGAACCAGAGGGTTAGGAGGGTATTTATAGGACTGTCGGAAGTGGCGCGGTTGAGGTGTGGTCCGGCTCCTGAAATTACGCTTTAAGCTCCAATTATTTGAACAGGATTATCTCAATATAGTGGAGCTAGATTCAAATGTTTTCATACATTTATAATGGCCTGAAAATAAGAATCATTGTATCTACATTACCTTAGAAAAATTCTACAATAGCCCAGAACAGACAAAATATACAAGACCATGAAAGGACCACTGTAGTTTGTCCTACAAAGGGTGGGTGTGGTGAGGGATATTCAATTGGTTGCAATCTGCAGATTTCACTAAAGCCCACATACTAAACTTTTAACTTCATTATCATTTTGGAGGATATGACGCAGCAATAACAGTTCTTTGAAAGAATGGCATCACCTTTTAGAAAAAAGAACCCTTTAATATCTGGGCAGCAGGGGGGAAACCCAGGGAGCAGATTTAGAGCTAGTCTCTAATTCACAACAGTTGGTTGAGCCGTGGCTATAACAAAGTCTAGGCAGATATGCACTGGTGGTCGTGTTGTGACCTGCACGTCAAAAAACACAGCTCAAAGTTTCAGATGAAAGGCCAAAACGCTGAAGAACTTCAGAGAAAGTTCCGTTTTAAAACAAGTTGGTGGTTTACTGGTAGCACTGTGTAATAAATTAGCGAGTAGATGTGCAGGTAGAAATGTGATAGAAAGTAGATTCATAGATGTGGCTTGAGACCCGGCAGCTGTCTATTCAGCAGTGATTTAGTGTCTGACATGGGTGAGCTTTGTGGCTCAATAGCACTAAAAGGCTCATCCTGTCTAATGGGGTTCCTCTATGACGCAGACAAGTAGAGGCAACCCCTCCTCCACCCCCCCCATCCCTCCACCTTCTACTTCTTTTACTCTGACATATAATCCAGAACATACACACAGATTTACACACATGAAAAAGCATACACACACGCACCTACTGTACATCCAATGATTTTTTGCGTGCACACAGACACACAACACAGATACACACACATGCTCACTTGTACACACACACACACACACACACACACACACACACACACACACACACATACACATACACACATACTGTCCTGCCCACTAATGAAAAGGCAGAGAATTGAGATGATGGTGCACGACAAACAGTTGTGTAATTGCTTTTGAGAAACGGCTCTTGTCGGAGGCTGTCATCGATTGGTCTTTGCCGTGGACAACTCGTTTACTCAGTGTGTGGGAGGAGGGCCCGGGCGGCAATGATCATTACTGGACTGACTGTGGTATCATTTTATGAACTCAATATGGTTTGATGTTTCACTGTGGTGGGGAAGGGACAATGTCACACTTTTATTGCGGACAGAGTGCACACAGTAGCTGCTGTGAGCGGGGAAATGTGATTTAGGCAAATCACACTCATTCAAACTGGAAAAGATAAAAAAACACAATGCTTTGTAGTTTGAAAGTAGTTTACTCGACACACTGAGCAGTGTTGAGCCATATGAGTTGGTACATGATATCCAAGTGTGCCATGAGTTAACCATATTGGCCCAAATCACATCAACAACAAGCTGATTACATATGCTGATAGTGTGTTAGATGGGCCACATTGCGCTGTAGCACAGTGGGTGTTGTGCTGTTTGGAGTGCTATCCAAACAGCAGTATGAATGAAGAGCCCAGGAGTGCGTCACTGTGTAGTATACATCCCTCCCCAGCAGATGGCCCCGCCTGCAAATGCTTAGCTGGGAGGATGGCGTGGTGGTATTGGAGGGGTTGGAGGAGGGGAGGGTGGGGGGCTTATTGATTTGGCATTTGAGATATAGCATGCAATGTAACATTTTTGGAAGCTTCCTAAAATATTTATTGCTGGTGATGCTTTTCCATGGCCACCAGTTTGCTTTGCCTCCTATTTAATTAATGACATCAATGCAAATTGGGGATCGCAAATGGTCCAAATGACTGGTGGATTTTGTGAATGGAGCACTTAGTGACTGAAGAATGACGTCAGCGCAAAGCCATATCCCATATTAGTGAGCCAGAACCAAAAGGAGGCATCCCATTGGCTTGCCATAGCATCAGAGCGACGTGATTGGCTGCCAACAGATAATTAAACACCTACACAGTCAATGCACAAATCCAAGTGGTGGGATATATAGGCTGGTGCGTTGATGCTGCACGCAACAGAATCAAGAGTTGTCCTGCAAGTTGAAAGAAAGTCAACTTATTGTGTTTTGCATAGAGATACATAGAGATATATATTTATTTATTTTTTTGCTGGGTGATTATCACTGAAGGTAAGTGTTGACTTTCATTGTTGGGCGATGTGTTGCAATGGCTCTTCGACTATGAATGTACTTGATAAGCTGTTTTCCTTCATGCATGGATCAGAGGGACACAGAGTCACTGCGTTAGACTGCGGTGACGTGATGGTGTTGGTAATGGGATTGGAGTGTGCCCACTGGGGTCACCAGTAACACCACCACTCTCTGTGACAGGGTCCAGTTTTGCTATTTGAAGGCCAAAGATTGAGATAGAGAAAGAAAGAGAGAGATAGAGAGTAAAATGAGGAGTAAACTGAGAAGAGGGACAGCAGGTGAAAGAGGAAAAAGAAAGAAGAGGTGGACAGGAGGAACCAGGTTTGAGTGTGTGCGTGTGTGTGTGTGTGTGTTAGAGAGAGAGAGAGAGAGCTGGCAGCTCATTACACTAATGCACTGGTCCCTTAGGGACTTGGCAAGCTTGGAGTCCCCCCTCCACCTCCCCTTCTTCCCTTTTCACCCCTCCTTTTCCAGCGTTAGCAACAGCAACATGCATTGTACAGTCTAGGACCCCCACCTATCCTCACACACATACACACACACAAACATGCACACACACACACACAAACACACACATGTTCCCACCAGCAGGCATGTCACACTCCGGGACCTGCAGCGTACGACATGAGAGAACTACCTGTCCTGTGCTCTTGGCTGGATGTTTTGGAGGAACAGGGCTTTTTTTTGCAGAAGAGCAGTGGGTGTGCGGGGTTGGGGGGGATTGTTATGTGGCTCACTTTTGAAGGGGTGTTGTGTGGAAGTAAAAGCGTGGATGTTCAGCAGGATACCAGAGCTAAATAGTGGCACGCTGAGATGTGGGTAAAAGCGAGCTTACCTCTCTGGAAAGTGACAGGAAGCGTTTTTGTTGCTACGTCTTCCCAGCAGCACAGAGGATCAGACACATATTTTATAAATGTATATTGGTTTTGGTTCTGCTGATCTATTTTTGAATGATTTGAGAACTTATTTTAGCAGTATGTGTGTGTGTATGTGAATAGGTTGCAGTCTTGTGCACAAGGAGCTGATGGTGGTGTCTTTCTTGCTGTGTAGGGGACCATGGTTATGTTGAAGATTTCTGCTTTCCTCGTTGCCTACGCCCTGGTCATTTGCCAGATGTACTGCTCACAAGCGGCCCCTGCCAGGTGAGACAACACATTTTACTCTCTCATCTGACATGATGCATTTTTTCAGCAACTTTGAAATATGTTGAAAAGTTGAAGTAAATTTCTGAGTCACAAGCAACCAGTGGGAAGGAGTAGAGTGTCAGAAATGACTTAGAACGTCTTTCACAGCTGTCAAGTTGTTTAATCGCAATATTATTAATGCTGCTAGAAAAATATGAAGGAATGGGTGAGGATTAATAAAAAGAGGTGCAAACACAGTAGATAAATCAGATAGATGGAATAATATGCATGAACATACAGTTTTAATCCTTTTTTAAATTCTGGCAATTTACATGAGCAGAATTATCTTCGCTGAGATGGATTTATTAGGTTTAAAATATATCTTTAACCACATGATTTTATATAAAACAAAATGTATAACTCATAGACTTCAGTTCAGTTCCTCAAATTCCTACCTCTAGTCCCACTGGATGAAATTGTTTTAAATTGTTGTACTAAAAAGGGAATAATGGAAGTAAAAAAAAGAGGTGAAAAAGGTGTAATTCACTTCAGGGGGTGATAAATGAGATCTATATATTTATATGAAACCCCATCCAAGCCGCTCCCCACACCGTTCCCATGAAGCTATCGATTTTATAATAAATCTAAAGGCGGTTGCACATCAGCCCCTCTCTCAGATGGGGCACTTTCCGCAGATTGTTTCCCCGTGTTGGCCGGGGGCCCTCCAACTCAGACGTCATCCCTCTCAGAGTTGGTGACGTCCCAGCCAACCCCCTCCCTCCCTCCCTGAATCCTCTCCCATCCATCCATCCATCCATCCATCCATCCATCCATCCATCCATCCATCCAGCTATTTCCACCATCACCACCGCCAACCTACCCAACCCTAACACCCCACATATGCACACATCTCCACCCCTCCTGTTACTGCAGGTGACAATTCCACCAAAGGATTTAATGCTGATCTCAATGCCTTTTTCCTCCCCCCCAACCCCTCTGACCCCTAATCTCACCCACCACAGACCGGGTTTAGAGTCCATGTCAGACCGAGTCACGCTCACGGACTACGAGGCGCGAAGGTTACTCAACGCCATTGTCAAGGAGTTTGTGCAGATGACGGCAGAGGAGCTGGAGCAGCAGGCAACTGAAGGAAACAGGTACACTGATGAGAAGCACCTGACTTCTTTACTCTAAACATTTTTAAACACTGTTTTAACATTTCCTCCCTGCACAGAAACAGCTGATGGAAGATTTGACTATAATGACAGAAAAAACAGTGACTCTAAACTCCTTAGACTGAAAGGTGAAATTCTTTTTTGCATCTTCTTCTTATCATATTCTGGTTTCACTTGAAGACCACTGAAGATGCGTCTTTTTAGCACCCCACTTAGGTTCAATCAGGCGTAGAGGTATGTACTTCCAGGCTGACCAAAACAGAGAGTCTCATTTTTCCAAGAATAGATGTTAATAAGCAAACAAAAAATAATCCCTCTTCTCTGTCATGACCCTGCTCCCGCATGGATGAGTTTGATTTTGACTTTGTTTGAATGGACTACTATTTCCAGCCTGCCTGCCGGGCATGTGAACAGTGGATGCCTAACCGAACGAATAAGTGTGCATGATGTCAATTAAGTGGAGTTGCATGACAGTGGGAAGCGACTGGTTTCTGTTTGTTCTGTGGGTGTAAAAGATGTGACAAGAGGGGATTGACTGGGGCGGGGGTGGAGATGGAGGTTGGCGCATGAGGGGATGGATGACAGGTTCTCTGAATGGTGGGGAGGGGGCGGAAGCATGATGCTGTGTGGGGAGACTTTTTTTATACTTTTTTTATACCGATGGCATGAGAAAGAAATGCATGTGAGAGAAATAATGCGTGACTGGAAGGAAAACAAAAACAAAAAACAAAAGATGTTCTCTGCATGTTTTGCCAAATCTATGAGCCTGTTCTCTGCATGTGTTTTTTTGTGTGTCCCCTCCCTGACAGCATGGACAGGCCCCTAACCAAGCGCTGCTCCAACCTCAGCACCTGCGTGCTGGGCAAACTGTCTCAGGAGCTGCACAAGTTGCAGACGTTCCCTCGCACGAACGTGGGGGCAGGAACGCCCGGCAAGAAGCGCAGTGCGCCTGAGAGTGACAGCTATGCAAACTACGGCGAGACGTTTGAAAGCATCTAACCCTTCCTCATCCTCACTCAGTCCCTCTTTTACCTTTACTGCATCTCTTCCTCTTCTTCCTTTCCTTTTTACCCTCTCCTTTCCTCTTCCACTGTCCTCTCCCTCTCCTTATCCCAGTTTCCTTATTGTTTTTGGATTGGCAAGTGCATGTTGATTTTACCTGCTTGATTGACATGAGAACAATATGACCTTTAACTGCAACCAGCCTTTCAGTTCTTTATCTCCTCCCTGTCCTTATTTTTGGCAGAGAATAACGTGTTCCTATCATTTCAGACAATCAGGCTTAGTTTTCATAAATGTAATTCAGGAGCCGGTTCAGACATACATCTCTGTGTACTGTGCGTGGAGTCATTTGATGGCATTTTAAAAGCCCCTGAAATTTAAGGGTTGAGAGAGACCACTTAATCGAACCATTAATAAATGATCCACTCATGCGACACCATGTTTCTTGTTCAATAAACGTATTTTTCTACCAGGAAGCCTTAGCTCATTTTCATTCTTAAGACAGTCATGATGTTATTTGTATATATGAACATGAATAGTAGCGATAGAGCTCTTCATATGATCTGTGAAGCTCTCTTCGAGTTCAAAGGTAAGAAAAATGACAAACTTTAGAAAATATATGTGATATGCTGTGAAAGTTAACATTGATTCAAATAAATTCTGTGTGTCAGCACTGTATGGATGAATGTCACACCAGATCTTAGCATTAACCTCTTGTTTGCTCTCTTGAAGCAGCGTTACAGCACAGAAGCGAGCCTGCAACACGGCAACTTGCGTGACTCACCGCCTGGCGGACTTCCTCAGCAGGTCGGGGGGAATGGGCAACAGCAACTTCGTCCCCACCAACGTCGGTGCCAAGGCCTTCGGCAGGCGGAGGAGAAACGTCCAGATGTGAGCACCCCCCAAAAACCTTCAGGGAAACGGTAAGTAAAGTTTCTTCTTGTTCTGTTTTTTTAGAATCAATTTAATATCAACTTTAAATCATTTAATATTTCTCCATCTGCTAATTTTGATGCAATGAAAGGATTCAGAGCAGAGACTCTTGACATCATTATTTTTCATTACAAATGTATTTAAATCATGTTGGACTCATTGTACAATGATTTGTAAATGGAATAATGATCAGCAGTTAACATTGTTCTGTGAAGACAAAGCTTTAAAGTTACCTCTTTCTTTCTGTCTTTCTTTCTTTCAGAGGTGGAAACCAGACAAGAAAACATCAGAAAAAAACCTGAGAACAAAAATCATCAAAAACAAAGTTGAGCAGAAAATAAACAGTGAACTGGCCCTTTATCCACAACCTCACGTTCTTATGGAGAAAATAAAATAAAAAAAAAAAAAAGACGCCACAGGACTTCTCGTCCCCATTTCCATCCTGTTAGTGAAACCTTTTGCTTTTGGCAAATAAGAGAAAAAAAGAGAAAAAAAGCACTAGTTTATGTACATGAACAAATGAACTCCTGAAGAAAAAAAACATCCTAATGGTTCCTCTTTTTTATACATGAATATAATTGGAAAATAAAATGAAAGCAGCAGTGGTTATCACCGTTTTTTTCCTCCTTTCACCTCGTTAGAGCACATTTCTTCCTTCCAACCCACCCCACCCATCACCCCCCTCACCCACTCCTCCCCATTCACCATCCATACTCCTACATTTTCCACAGTTCCACTTCTTCCCAAGGGAACCCTGTTTTCCTGTGTGCCAGAGGGATGCCATTAAAGATCAGCCTACCCAAGGCCCCCCCACAACGGCTGTTGTCTTGTGCCTTGATGTAGAACAATTTACATGAACATGATTGTACAGTTCTGTTTCGAGACGAAAAAGAAGACCCAAGCAAGGGTGATGAGAATGAAGACAGATTAATATTGTAAACAATATTGTGAAAAAAAACAAAAAAAACAACAAATTTCAGCAAGATTAAAATGTATTTTAGATACACTCGGGTTTGGGTTACTTGTGTTGTTCTTCAAAGGTTTTTAAGCATTTAGGTGTAGAAAGAGTTTGAACGACTGAGAGGTTGATTATATTATGAGAAGCTTATATTTGTACATTCATTGCTGGAATACTGAGTAACAATGTCCATAAATTATAAATGATAAATCATATGGCATTAGTGAACCTCATGTGAACAGAGTGATTTGTAATTCTTTTATGGATACGCACACACACACACACGCTGGCACACACGCACACACACACATGC
Source organism: Nibea coibor (assembly GCA_023373845.1). Classification (NCBI taxonomy): domain Eukaryota; kingdom Metazoa; phylum Chordata; class Actinopteri; family Sciaenidae; genus Nibea; species Nibea coibor. The sequence continues at coordinate 4,079,727 of CM041721.1, read as the reverse complement.
ACGCACACACACTATATCTATATCTATCTATAATTTGGGCAAAACACTGGAAATAAAGTCCACATTCATACGCTCAAATGTTGCTCAGTCTGGGTCACTTTGTACGCAGTGACTGTCTGCAGTGTAAACACATGGGTTTCATTGGGACTATTTTGTGACTCACACCACACAGCATTGATATGTTGAGATGATACGAGAAAAAAAAAAAAACAACCTGCATGGGTACTTGCTTAATAAAAGGCAGCCAAACCTGCAGTCAGACTTGTTCTTCTTTAGCTCCACTGGAGGTAAACACACACCACTCAGTTCAATCAGAATCAGCTTTAGAAGCTAAACCTTTATTTTGCAAACATCATACAGGAGATTGGTGCAGACACTTTGACAGGACACAACATGTATTCTCTTTTATTTCAGATGTTACTTACAGATCTGCATTCTTCAAGCTGAGCACTTTGCTTCTTGTTTTTACAGCAGCACTCCAATAGGTGGCAACATAATTATCTTGACAAAGGTTTCAGTGGAGCTCTGCAGAGTCTCACACGTTTGACTCGAGTCACAAAAGCATAAAAAACAAAAAAAAGTCTCCACCGGTGATAAATATGAACCTTTCACTGGACGAGCAGCTCAGCAGGGGGTCTGAGGCTGAGCTTCACTTTTTGTTTATGAACTTAAGGGAAAGTAAACCCTAAAAACAAGTGATTACATCAGGTTTCTACACTTGATTCTTCACATTTTGTATGGCTGTCTGAACAGCAGTGAGGTGTAAAACAATGACCTGTTGAACACCATCGGCCAACATCGGCCAGTGCTTCATAACATGGATGTGTGGTTTTGATGGCTTCTGATTAATGAGAAATGCTAATGCCTTTGAGAAGGTCACATGACTGACAAAAATGATCTTTCTGCTGCTGCAGAGACACACAAAACCTCACAGGAGCAAAACTGCATCAAAGAGACTAAAAGTTGTTAAATTCTGGACCGACAATAATTCTTTCTTCTTTTACAAGTAGCACTGTGGCGTCTGTAGGGAACATCTGCTCCAATCAGTCACCAGTAGCAGACTGGTTGTACTGGACTGCTCTTCAGCAGATTACTTTGTGAATGCAACTACCTCAGGGACCATTGAATAAAGGTTACAAGAAAACCACAGAAGAGAAAACAAAAGAAAAGGTGAACATCATTAGTGAAAACATGAATCTTATGTCCGTTTAATTTTCAGGGGCCTCTAACTGGAAATAAAACATTAATTTCCCATAAATCATGTTAACTGCACAAACTGGAGCTGATAAATATCATGCAAAACGTAATTACAGTTTTTAGCTGTTTTTAGCCATCAACAACATTCCCTGTGTGTACTGCCAGTGGTTTAAGGTTTGAGGTGCAGTGTTTCCATAAAGATCACAGAGGTAAAGAAAGTACTTGAAGAAAGGATGAATAAAGACCCTTCAGTTTTAGATGACAAATGTGGGATGTAAGTTTGGAAATTGAGGGGATAATGAGCCCATTCAATAAGGGTGAAATTGAAAAACAGGATACAGTTGATCCTACTTGGTTGCACGGATGAATGCCAAGTGTGCACCGGAGCAAATACAGGATATTTGTCACAGTGCGCACACACACCCAGGCACACGAGCTGTCAGAAGAAAAAGAGGCGTTTCTTTTAAATGAAACGTCTTACTTAGTTCATATTAAATGCAAAGAATGTGTGAGAAAGCACCAGACATGCTGTGTTCATGCTATAGATACTTAAAGAAATAAATCATTGGTTAGCTATTCAATAAAACTCAATTTATTAATTCCCAGATGGGAGAATATGAATATGGAAGTATAAACAGAGAAGTGGATTTGTGCTGTATTCCCCCTGAAGCTTTAAAACCTCCTCTGTCAGTTGCTTTTACAGTCTTTCCAGTCATGCTCTCTCTCTGTCTTACTATCTGTCTGCTTGTCTGTCTGTCTGGAGAAAATCAGCGCTGAAGTCAGAGCCATGCTAGAATCCACATGGAAACTTTTGCTGCATGACTGAAGAGGAAAAAACATAAAACCCCCTCTCTTATATTCTGATAATTGTGGGGGACGGGAGGTTGAAGACTGATTCGTGGTTCGGTTTGGTTTTAAGCTTCTTTCTCAGCAGTAATCTAACAATCCCACTATGCCAATGAGAATAGCAGTCCTAATGACACACAGCTGCTTTGAATGGGGCCCTTCCAGTTGGAAATTAGATGGTTCGTATAAGAGAAACCAAGAAGCAAGCCCCCATCTCCAGAGAGAAGACGTGCCGCTAGTCCAGTTCGCAGAAACCTATGCCGCAAACCAATTTCAAAACCCGAGGCTTTGGTAGATGCTGCTTTTTAATGTTTTAAAAGAGCAGAACAATATTTTGGAAAATACAGAGCCTTACGGCAGGGCTAGCTGCTGCTCTCATTCAGCATTTCTTTAATCGATCTTTCTGGGTTTTACTTTCCACACTCTGAGACAAAGCTTCCTCCTACAGCAGCTGCTATGAGCAATTAAAGTTAAATGATGACCTTGCGAGCATAGAAAAAAATGATGCTGAATGGCATAAAAAAAGTACAAGAACAGCATCACATGTAGTATTTAAGTAACTAACACTCTCTCTTTGCAAGTCATTCTTCCCAACTTTCTAATTGTAATCTCTGCTGCCTAAATGCTTCTTCAGTCCTCTCTGTCCTGTTCTTATTATAGACATCTGAACCAGCCACAGCCTCTCAACTCACTCTCATATTGAACCATGACATTTAACCCACGATTGTCTGGAGTTTGTGGGAAATGGTGTTTGTCAAAGGCAACAGAGAAACAGAATATTGAACAATGAGTTCTTGTGGAGTGAACAGCATGACATAATGCTGGAAAAGGCTGTTTTTTCACTTAGTCAGCAGGATTTTGAAAGAGTTTCTGAATCTTTTGGAACAGAACAGGAAGCTGTGGTTCAACTTTGGCTCTCTTTCCACTTATCTGCTCTCTTGTTGAGAGTTAGATGAGATGATTGACTCCACTCTCATATCTGAACTCTAAATACGCTGCCAGGTTAGCTTAGTTTAGCATGGCTTAGTTTAGCATTAGCTTCAAAGACTGAAAGCCGAGGAAAACTAGTCTGGCTCTGCTCCATATTCTTGAAATTTGCTCGATGGATTAAAGAAGAGAATGTGAGTGTGAATGGCTGTTTGTCTCAATGTGCCCTGCAATGAACTGGCGACTTGTCCAGTGTGTCACTGCCTCTTGCCCAAAGTCAGCTGAGATAGGCTCCAGCCCCACCATGACCCTGATGAGGATAAAGGGTTAAAGATAATGGATAGATGGATTAAAGAAGACATGCAAAGATATGTTGTCTTCATATTTAGTGCACAAACTTAAAAGTGATGGTCTCATGTAACTCTTAGCAACAAAGTGAAAAAGTGCATTTCCTTAAATGTGCAACTAATTGCTGAGAATTAACTTAACACATAGCAATGTGCCTCACTGACGACTTTGCAGGAAATGAGGTAAACTGTTTGAGGAAATTAGCTGTTTACATTCAGATTTAAGCTAAAGCTAATATTTATTGACTCTATACAGTGTGATAGGTCATTTGGTGCACATGGGAGTATGTGTGGAGCCGCCCCCCTCACATAATCACATGGTAATTATTCACTCACGAATACGTAGCAATATTAACTGCAGCAACTCAGACCAGCTGAGTCGTATTCGTAATGGGAAACAGCCGACTGACGTTTATATTTTCATTTTCCTTCCTCATTTTTAAAGCTCCCAATTTTTCCATAAGGTAGTCATTTCCATGGCTGATGTGAAACAAGACACCCAGGAGCATTCATGGTAAAGGTCCAGAAACAACATAAGGCTAGCCCGACATCCTCTCACCTTCCCCAATCCCCCTTTCCCTCTCATGCGACCCTTCCTGGGAAGGTAAACACCCTTTCACCGTGTCAGAAATGGGATTTCATTCTGCTGCCATTGCAGTTCCTTCATCTGGCCTGCTTCTCGGTCCCTCCCTCTCTTTATTCTCCCCTCCCTCCCTTTGCTGCCACATCTGGAACCCAGCTCCTCATTTATTTATGTGGTCTCTGTTGTTTCTCTCTTTTTTCTAAAGTCTTATTTAAATGTCCTTTACCTTGTCTTGTTGGCAGTTTCTCTCCATCTGATGAGGTCTGCAATTACATCTCACCATAACTGGTCACTCTGCAATTACATGCTCCACCACAGAATCCCCCCTCCCCCTGCTGAACAGCACCACTGCTCATATGGCAGACCGAAATAGAATAGTTTCATGTCTGTTTGGATGGCGGCCCAGCTGAAACTATGCTCCGCTGCTTGACTGACAGTGGGATGTGGGCTTTTTCTCCCCAAGAAAAACCTTTAAGGCCAATCACGTTTAGAGTCTGAGCAGTCTTACTCCAGCAGGCTTTGGTGGTGGTTGGCCCAGCTGGGCTCCAAGACAGCAGACAGAGACAGAGACAGAGTTAGAGTGAGTGAAAGAGGACAGAGACAGACAGTTTGCAGTGAAGAGGACAAGAACCAAGAGCTGTAACTATGAACCCTCCTGGGAACATTTAACCTTTGAGTTGCTGACCAAGAAAATGGGTAAGTTTGACATCCAGTTCAGTCTCTCAACTTCTGGGAATGGTGAAACGATGCTGAAACTTGGGGCTCTTTTATAGAGTTTTAGAAAACTTTTTTCAGCATGACTCAGTCATGCAGCATGTGATTTAAACAGAAAACCTTCATAGAACATCCTCCAAACTGTTGTACACTTGGTTGATTCAGGTTGAATCACAATCACAAGTACAAGTATTTTCGAACTGACGTTGCGTTGTGCAAGGTGCTTGCAGTGCTTTAAATGGGCGGCAACTTAACTGATGTCAAAGCCCTTTTTTCTCATAAAAGTGATTTTGACCATCGTCCAAGTCTGCAATTCTATCACAGAAACCTTGGAGATTTCCTGAAGATGAAAGAAGCATTCTAATTTAAAAGCTTCTGATTGAAAGAGAGCAGCAGTATCGATCATCTTCACACCTAGAATGTACCAGATTCTCATAAACCTAAAGGTTGTATGAGCACTTTTACATTTTACCTTTACACTTTTATTGTTTTTGCAAATACTTAAGAGATAAGATTAGCTACATTTGGGAAAAGAAATGCTTGAATTGTTTCAAGTTTCTAGTTTAAAAGAAAAAAAAAAACCCTCAGGTTGGACATGACTTCCAGTTTTAATATTCAAGCTACAGGCAACAAGTACAAAAAAATCAAACTGAATTTGATCTATATCTTTGAACTATCTTGATTGTGAAAGGTATGTAAATGTGATCTGAAAATATATTTTTTTTGACAGTGCAACAAGCTGCAAACACAATAAAGACTGGTAAATTGACTGTACTTAAATAATGCCTTTCTAGTCTTCCGACCACTCAAAGCTCTTTACAGTACGTATCTCATTCACCATTCACACACTGATAGCACTAGCTGCCATTCATTCATTCATTCACATTCACACACCGATAGCACAGCCTTTGGGAGCAATTTGGGGTTCAGTATCTTGTCCAAGGACACTTTGACACGAAAACTGGAGGGGATTGAACCAGGGATCTTTTCATTAGTGGAAGACATGCTCTGCCTCCGAGCCACAGCCACCCCAAGCTCACGACACCTGGTCACCCATCCAGGCCTGATCCTGCTTAGCTTCTGCGATCAGACAAGATCGGGCATATTCAGGGTGGTATGGCCGTAAGCCATCACGTCACCTTTAAAGTTTATATACTAAACAGTTACCTATTTATACATACAGCAGATATTAGCATTAATTTGGAGTCATGTTTCTAACCACTTGATTCATGTTCATCTAATATTCACTGTCTTTTTACCTCCTTTTTTGGTTGCCACCACCTCCTGAAGGAAATATCTGACTCTTTAGCTGCTAAATGTTCCACTAAGTTCACCAGCTAGTCGCTCAACTTTGTCTGTCTGCTGTTTAGTGGTGAACAGGTAGCATGCAGCTCATACTCAGTCGCAGATACATACATATGTATTAGCATCCCCTTAAGCTAGAACTTGCACTTACCAATTGATGCTATCAATATAAATATGAATGGTTCTTTCGGGCTACTGCTCAGTGTTCTCAATCGGAAAATATTTTATGTTTTTCTTCTGAGTCATGCTGGAGCTGAACGCCATAGTGGTTATAACTGTTTGGAGTAGGCCGATCTGGTTTGTGTGGGAGTGATGGAAGCTGAGACTGTGGAAAACAACAAAGATTACAGTGAGGCTGACTGTAATGATCAGGACACAGCTACCACACGTCTTTACTACAGGCTTCTGTGTGTGTGATGTGGTGGTGGAGAAATGTGTATGTGTGTGTGTGTGTGTGTGTGTGTGTATGTTTGAGAGAGAGACAATTAAAGAGATGTGTCATCATGCTTTGCCATATGTTCTCTATGTGTGAGTGTGTTTGACAGTTACTGAGTTTCCATACATGTGAGTGTATGACTCATGTCTTTGTATCTGATTTCTGGATACGTCTGTGTTCATTTAGCATTTCGCCTCCTTACTTTGCCCAATCTCAATGACCATCAATTGCCTTTAACTGATTTCACCTGTATACTCAGTGTAAAAGCATGAGTGGAATGGGCCCACAAGCTCTGAATGGACATCAAATATGTTAGCACGACCAGAAGCATTTCTGTGGTCATGTAAGTCATGTTGTTACTGTATAATTATATGACAAACAACAACATACAGAGTTGGGGTAGTGAGCTATAAATACATCTCAGCTCCTTCCTGTTCCTGTTTTGTTCAGTGTTTTTAGACAGGCTCACATGTTAGCCTGTCCACCACGTTGCTCCAGACTGAAAGTATTTCAGTAAGTACTGAATGCCATCAAACTTTGCGAGTCTCCAAGACTTTGCCAAGTCTCCCTCAGGATGAATTGTCAAAATGTTGGTCGTGCTCTGACTTTTCATCAAACACTATCATCTGATCATTTTAATGCTGATTAGCAAATGTTAACATTGGTAAAACAATGTGGTGAACATGGTAAACATTACAACATGTACATACACTCACACACCATGTATGTTTGCAGCCAACAGCCATGGTCATCTTTTTGTTTCAGACTCTTTATGAAGCCAATTATTGATTGAATCACTTGATTTCACCTCAATCAAACGCTGCAGGACTGGTTTGGACCTGCTCATTCTTTCAGTAACATTCCTAAGAGCTTGTAAACTTATGAGGAGGAATTGTTGTTGTGATCAATCATCTCAAGACTTTTGGAACCTTGATGTTGCTAAAAAACACAAAAATACATCTAGAAGTAGCTGAAACATCTCAAGTATCTTGCTCTGTTTTGAGCATTTGACCTGTCTTGCATTCTTCTCACTAGCAGGCCTTGTATTTGATGAGTGATTTTTGAAGTTTCATAATGTTACAGGGGCCTATTTTGGTATAAGGGAATGTGATTTCATCTTTTATCATTCCTAAAAGTAAACAAAGCTTAGCATTATTTGTATAAGTACTAGAAAACTAGTACTGTTCTTCTGCTTTTAATGGCTCCTTAGCATCAGCAGATGGCAACCGCTTCCCTAAAACATCTGTTTATCCAGTAACATCATGACTGGTTACTGGTTACTCTCTGCCATGCATTCTCCTCTCGCCTGCCTGGTGAACAGCCGAGGAGGGCGTGGTGTGGTTAACATGAACCACACATGCAGGTGTGGCCCTCCCTTTGCTGTCACACTGTTTAATTAGGTTTTCTCTACAGGGATGGGGAATCATAGGGTTTCCACTGTAAAAGAAAAATAAATAAAAAATCTCATCTGTTCTCAGCCTCACACCCACACTCATTGTCTGAGACATTAGGACAACGCCTTGCCAATGCAGGCTGATGAGCAGTGACGATCACTGAGGGTGTGACTGAACTTTGCGACCGCAGCTAAAGTTGGAAACGTGAAGCTGCACTTTGCGCCACACAAGTCTGTTTTTTCTCGTGAGGAGCCAGTGCCAAAGCATTGTGTACACAAACTGGCATGCTCATACTAAACTGCCTTTATGTCTTTCACTCATCAAAGACAGTCAAACCCTTCCTGCGGAATTGCTCCTATAATAATAGGTAACAAGTTGATTCACGTTCAAGATCACACACACACATGCTGGACCTTGCCAAGTGTCTGTCATTCTCCATTAGTAGTTTCTTTCTTCTGAATGAGGTAGTTTCTTTCTTTGCCTATTGCTATTTTTCCAACCCTCCTCTTTGTGTCTGTGTGGCCTTGTTGGAGTCAGGGCCGGGTCATTTAGTTCTCCTCCCAAGAGTCTGGTGTTCTTCAGAAGCTATTTCTCACACAAGTCAGCCTCTCCTCTGACTGTTTCCATCCAGATACCCACTAACTGTGGTTGCTTCAGACAAAACAACAGCCTGTAGTTCAAATTTACTTGCACTAATTCATAGCAAACAGTAAGATATAATGATTATCACTACCTGTGTAGTAGGTAGTGTGGCCTGGGGTTTTCTAGTTGGTGGCTTAAAAGTTGAACAAATGGCCTTGTTATTTTGGAGACATTTGCTTCAATCTGCCACCTGTGAACCTTCAGTGTTACTACTGTGTGCTGCAGGAGCTAGAGTGGGTTGCCTATAAATCACATGGTGGTGGTGGTGGTTTTATATCCCCTTTTCCCAGTGCTGTATGGTTCCTGCAGAAGTGGGTGCACTCTTAATTTATACCCCAATTTTTTCTAAAGTGGCCCGTCCAGCCCTGTGTTATAACGCCTGTAAGACTACTTTTGAACACTTAGTCCACCTCAAAATGCTCCAGTTGTATTTGCACATTGTTACTTAGAGGTAACTTCTTCTGCTTGACTTCAGACAGTAAGGATTATAATGAAATCAACATCAGTCACAAAAGAGGTGCAGATGTGCTGACCCAGAGACAGGTGAGACTACTGATTTGTAAAAAGTACGAATTTGATGTGATTTTTTTTCCAAATTATAACTGGCAATACAAGAAATGTTGATGAATACATGAAACATACAATGATCATTTGCTAAAGTCTATTAATTTGAATATGGCTGTCTGAACTCTCTGTAGACAAATGTGAGATCCCTTGTCACTTCTATGCTACTCTTTATTATAAAGTCATCACAGACTGTCTTATAACTTTGAACCTCTGACTACCTGTGCAGATTGGTACCAGAACTCTTAGTAGAACTTCAAAGCTCTTAAGAACAGACAAATGTAGTCCACTTCTACAGTTGCCCTGGCTGCTACCTCTGAGTTACTGACTTTTGACCTCTGTGGAGTAGAGACAACATCTTCCTCTGCATGGAGCCAGCAGCCTGTCTGGCGACATTAATCAAAGAGACAGTTTTTATGACTTCCAAACAACTATGATCAAAGAAAGTTGTGTAAAAATGCTAAAAAAAAAGAAAAAAAAATGTGCGTGTTTACAAAAGAAACTCTTGCTCTATATATATAAACATTTTTCAATGATACAATACTAATAAATATTCAACACAAAAGACACTTTTGGGATAAGCATGAACATTGTAATGGGCTGGGACCCAAAACTTCTTCATCACTGACATAAACGTTTTATGTTGGACCACAACATGATGCAGCACCTGTAAACTGTAAGCTCCACTTTAATGTTTCTTATACCACAAAATGTGGACGTTACACGTGCATCACGTGTACATCTCTGAGTCTGCTTTATGGTGGCTAACAGTGACTGTTAACACATCACTGCAATAGTGCTCATGACTCAGTGGAGCCTCTCTCTTCAGAGTGGGGACTCAATTAGGAGAGTGCAGGTATAAATTTTTGCGTAGGTGGGCCCAATATGGCAGCCACTCTGGGGCCCAAGGCTGGGAGATAAATCAATATCAGACTGGTTGAATTAGAGCGTCAGCATGGAGCTTCTCTTGTGTTAACCTCTTTTTCTTCACTCTCTTCTTTACTTTACATCTCCATCTGCTAATTGGAGGGAGGTCATGGGCCTCGTGTGTTTAGCTGTCTTTCTGTGATTGCATCCACCATATTTGCTCTTTGTCCCTCGTTACGGTTCATTGGGGAGATCATGAGAGGAAATGGAGCCTTCAGTACTTGTGCACTTCTGTTTGCTGTGTGATTCACTGAAGATAAAAAGGTCACCGCTCCCTCCCTTGTGAAAACGTCTTGAAGCTGTTGAAAGCACCTTAGGGAGTCTTGAGGACTTACGACTCCTTCTTTCTAGTGGTGTCCTTTTTCCTCACCACTACTGTCTGTCTCATGACTTATACAGCTTCTTACAGCAGTGAGAGCAACTCAACGGAAGTGTTTGAAAACGTTAAACAAACTGCTATTATGATCTATATACTGTTTATGTTAGCTGAGATTTTCAGTCAGATATGACTTCTAACGAAGCGGCTGTGAAACTTCTGTGGCTGGGAAATGAAACCAATGTGGAGCGGCCACTCGAGGCTGGCTGCAGAACATTTCAACCTCCATAAGCCCCCATGTTAAAATGTCCGACACAGCAGAAATTAACATTACAGCCCGGTATAAAAAACAGTTTTGGTCTCTATAGCAAATTTTCCTGTTCATGACAACTGTACTGGGGGTGAATTAAATTAAATTAAATTAAAATTATATTAAGGATTAAAGTTAACATAATTATCAGTATGGTTGCCTTGATTGATAAGTAAGTGCCGTTACAGACGGCTTGTTTGAACACCCAGGAGTCATTTGGCCCGCCTCAGATCTGTCGATGATCCACGTCTTTGCCGATATTTAGATTAGCCGGGAGGTGGAAGAGGCAGGACTACCAACATGGCGGCTGCCAGTGTCACATATTTTGAGCTTCAAAACAACCCATATGCTGTCCATTATATTTGATGTCATTGCTTCTAACTCATGGAATTTCTTCTTTGGTTAAAATGATATTTTCCTTAAAATCCTACAGAACAATTAATCTTGAAATGTCAAAACATAGAGAAATAATGCACATGAGAAGTTCTCAAATGCCAATGTGATATCTTTAGATTGTCTTATATTTCTTTCATCAAATGGAGAAATGCAGCTAATCCTCAAATAATTGATTCATTTTCTTTGCATTGTCTATAAATTAACTTACTACCTCTTTAAACTCTAGTCATTAATCTATGTTATAACTTGACAATATAAATTCACTATTTTTAGGGTTCTCCTTCTTCCTGCATTTTCATTTGTTAATTTTACATCCATTGTTTGACTTAACTTGCGAAACTAGTTGAAACTCAATAGAATTCAAATGGTTTGTAAAACTGTGGTTCAATGACAGCAATAATTGTGTCAGGAGTAGGTGTTTCACCTCTTTAACGATGAATATCTCATCTTAAAATCACAGTTTTTAGGTATTTATGTCTGAGAATATTCTGTATCTCCCAAATGATACATGGCAGACTGTTTTCCACACCTAATTACCCAGAAAACTCTTGCATGTGTTTACTTTTCATGTGCAAAGTGGAAAAAATAGCACTGAACTGGCTTTTTGAAGTGCCACGTGCGTACTTGGTGGGCACATATGGAGCTCTCCTTGCATACTTTGCGATTTTTGCAGCCGATATTTACTTATCACATTGAACCCATGTGTGTCCCATTTATCCTGCATGTGCCTTTGGTTCGGTGGTGGAATAACAGTTGGAGGAAAACGCCTTGAAAAATTCCACCCTGCCCTGTAGTGGTGCCTGTGTTCTTTTGCTTAGATCTGGCCAGTGGACCTATCCTCCACCCTTGATTCTTACTCTTCCCTTCTCCCCTACACCCACACACACATGAACCCAGCCCACCTAATTTACTCCCACCTCCTAATGTCAAACAGCTGTAGAGTTGACTCGTAAGGAATTGCTGCTATTACGTCCTCCTCCCCTCCCTCTCTGCTGTCTTTTTCTCAGCCATTTTGTGTGTGGCCCCTAATATCAGGTCATTCATGAGCCGAAACGTGATGTCTAAACCAAGTGTCCATTCATCAAGGTTTATTTATGACCCAGGCATTGGATAAAACGTCATGAATTTACATTGTAGGTGCCCGTGGGCGGAAAGGGATAGACAGACAGCTGACTATAAATTGTATGTATGGATTGAGCTTGACTCCAGTCGTACAGTAGGAGCACGGCCTCTCTGATGTATAAAGGTGGTTGGCCCGTAACTGGGCCAATGCCATTTCCATGGCGCTACATCTAACTGAAGGAGCTGCATGACATAAATGCCAGTGAGGTCACTCTCAGTGTGATTGACAGGAGAAGTTCAGGCAATGATGCTGACTGGTGCGAGCTCCTGCTGCTGTCGGGAATCTGCTTTGGCCACATGCCTGAAGTCCAACCTGGAAATTTATCACTAATTTTAAACCTTTGGCCACAATGTTCAAGACACTGCTGGAAGATCAACGGACTTGCTTGATGATGATGATGACAATACTTTATTGCAATGTTATATCCCATTTGTGTCAGTGTTGGTATAAATTAATTCAGTCAAAATAAAAAATAAAACTAGGGGTGTTGCTTGGCTCGGTTTGATACTAAGTCATAGTGAACCTGAGTAGTTCCACTAAAGCAGCTGGGAGCTTAAAGATGGTACCAGTTGTGCCACCATTGTTGAGTTGAAGATGTTTTTCCACTTTCCAATTAATCTTTACTCCAATATCGTCTCATGGCAACTAAAGTATGTTTAAGTTTTTAAAAGGATTGGGGTAAAAGCAGTACTGTGTGGGTTTGCTCTGGGTAATCCAACTTCCTCCCACAGACCAAAGACATGCGTTTAACAGGTTAAATGGTGATTCTAAATTGGTCGTTGTTATGAATTTGTTTGTGTCTATATGCCCTGTGACAAGCTGGTGACTTGTCCAGGGTGTACCCTGCCTTGGTTACAGATAATGGATGGATGGATGTGGTGACAGTAAATATGGTTAAGCTATGTCTGGGGTTAGGCCAGTAAAAGATTGGACTGTGGATGTGTTGCAGCTGTGTCTCGATTCCCATCAGATAGTTATAAACTAGAAACTCTCATCACCTACACTAGGTAGCATTAGGTGTTTCAAAACCATGCGCATCACTCAGATACTCCAAAAACCTGATCACAACCACATGCATATTGTCTTGAGCTGGTTTATTTGCTCTTCTGTGTTGATGATCAAGTATGTGGTCCTCCATGGGAAAGCAACGTTAGGTCACTGTGTTTTCTGGTTAGAAAACGCCCACAATGATTTGCACAAATCCTTCTGTACTTTGTGGGGGACACAGGCCACACACCTCATGACACTGTGGCTCTGTTTGTATTGTGTTTGGATTTCAGTTTTGGTTTTGAGTTCTGCATCGACTTAATCTGGTCTAGTTGGTCAAACCACAGCTTTTCAAATGGATGCACTCCTGTCTCCTGGTTTTAACCTCTGTGTTTGTTGATATCTTCTTGGCCCCATGATGACTCAGCTGATGTTTCACAGGAGGAAAGTGGTTTCTACTGTCGCTGCGAGCTGGTCGGTGCTCTGCTCCAATTGGGTTTTTCCCCTCTCCTTTGCCACGAGGACTGACTCTCAGCCAGTCATATTCAGTTCCTGAGGTGGGTGTGGTGGAGGTTAAGTCATACATGACAACACCCATCAATCATGTTATTTTGGACACAACACTGGCTTGTAAGCGACTGATCTTGCAGATTTTCAGTCCCTCTTGATGACTTCAGTTCTGTCTCTCCTTTTTAATGCTATTACACTAAAACTAAAAGCGGACATTTTACAAGACTAGATTGAGGATAAACTAGCACTAAACACACTTGTGGCCTGCTGTGTGTAAAGTGTAGAGTGCTGCTGGGTGATGACAGAGTACTTTGTTGGCAACATATGTCACGTTGCTTCAACTTATTATGGTCATATAACCTACTTTTACCTGACCACACTGTAAGCCTGTCTCCAGTTATGTCAGTGTGACTCCCTATTAGCCATGTGGTGTATGTACGTGTGTGCCTATCTACAGGCCTCGCTCATTCATTATTAAGCAGCTCCTGATGTTTTACTGGCCGTCACTGCACCGGTGTCAGGTACCACACGATCTCCTTCACTGAACCAGACTGAGCTAGGATCTAGTTCCAGTCTCTTTGGCTCCTGAAGTTACTGAGCTCCACTCCAAACCCTTTTGTTAACGCTGAATGTTTCCTCTTTGCTGGCTGATTCTCCCCTGTTATTTATTCGGCTAACTGTTGATGGAACTGGGAAGCTTAAAATGCATTTGGATATTTCTCTTGGCGTGACGTTGGGGCTATTTGAGGTCTCAGGAGGTATGGTGCTGCTATCATCTGTTTTTTTCTTGAAAATGAGAATTATGGGTACTTTTATAGCTGACTATAAAGTACCAAGACGACAGTGTGTTCACTTTAGCAGACTTGTGGTGAAGCAATATAGTTATTTATGCAGCTGAATTTCATCTTTTTTGGGGGGGGGGTGTGTCTCAGACTCCTTTGGTGTCTGAGGAATGAGGAGCTGATGTTATTACTGCTGCCTCGTAGTGTAACTCCTATCAGTCGTAGTGATCTGTCCACTATTATTATTGTGACATTCAACAGGGTGGCTGATCTCAGACCACAGTTGGGGTTATAGGTCTGTGTATGTGTGTGTGTGTGTGTGCGTGCGTGTGCAACTTGACCCTGTCTGATCTCATCTCCATAAGCGCAGGTTGCCTGGAAACCCCACGAGGACACTTCTATATTATTATACCAAAGGAAAGAATGCTCCCAGACCCCAAATAGCACAGTTTTTTGGCCTTACAAGGGAATCTTCTCATTTAGTCCAGTCAGGAGTTGGGGTGTTGCAGAAGGACTTGAAGTTTTCATTTCCCCGAACTGGTTCATTCAGAGACAAGAAGGCAATTGTGGCATGCTAGGCAAAACCAAAACAGGCCTAATTTCTAGCAAACTTTTTATGCAGTGCTTTTAATGTATGCACCACTAAGTATAGCTATATATGTGTCTACTGTTATGTTGGAAAAAACATAGTACTGTGTGCTTATGTTATCATGTTGGAGCTGAGGCAACTGGTAAAATTCAAAACTAGACAAATGCTAGAAACATACTTTTCTGTTGATCTATTTCTTTGAATATAATTGCAATAAAGTCATCTGCTCAACTGACTGTTGCTTGAAAAAAAGGAAGACAACTTTTGTTTCTGTAAACTCTAAAAGAGAAAAGAAAGCCAGGAAGCTAAAGTGAGAAGTTTCCTCTTGAGCTCCAGTGTACAGTCTGTACTGTACACCTGATGGGTGCAGTGTGACTGACAGAAATACAATGGAGCTAAACTGCTGTCGGGTACTCTGTTCAGAGAGTATTTCACATGTCAAGCATGTCCATCTTCTCTGTAGAGGCTGCTGACAGATGCTGAATGACATCCCACATTCTCCTTTTCCCGAATGCAAGACTTAAATGATCCATTAAGGAGGAGTTTGAATACTTTCTCAGAGGATCTGTGTTCAGTGATCAGTGTTAAATTTCAACTCACAATTCTAAAATATATATAATATCTAAAATATATGAACTCGTTCTGGCCTCTGTTTTCCCTACAGAAACTTTTAAAAAATTTTAAAAAAACTTTTATAGCCTCTATTTCTCACATCTTTCTCATTAAGCCGCACTGTTCAAATGTTAATCTACCAAGATAATTGCTAAAATGACACTGAAAAGATGTGTCATGTTGACCACTTGTCAATATATTTAATTTTATCACACTGGAATCTCTTTAATTCCATTTACCTGCTTTACCCACAATCCATCTCGCTCATTTCCCATTATCATTTCCTCACCCTTTCCACTTTTCTCTCAACTCATTCAATGTCCTTTCCAAACACCATACAGACACTTTTTATAGTGAAAATATGTAGAAATGGGAATGTGCTTCCTCTCCATCCTCCTACACATTTATTCCTGTGTCCTGTGTCAAGTCTGTGACACTCCGGAAGCCCCTGTCACCATCACCCTGAGACATGTCAAGACATTGACATTGTTTTTCTATCATTAGGTAGGCCGCCACAGTGGCACTACTGTAGACTATTGTTGTGTGTCTTCAAAGACAAAATGGAGCTCCAGTGTCTCTGAAAGAACTACAAAAGCCATTTATAATGATGTAGACCGAGTTAAGGTACAGCACTTTAAGCATAATGCTCTGTTGTAAATTTAGTTATTAGGAGAATCTGGTGTTAACTATGGGAGCTGTCAGCATGTTTCAGGGATTTCTACTATGTTTGACTTCAGTGTCAAGATTGATTGAGGTGAAATCTGAAGGATGTATTATTTTGACAGACCACCGGAAGAGTTGGATGCAGGCACAGGGAATGCTTTTTACTGCAGGATTTATATTGAATATCATTGAATACAAAACATTTCCTCTGTGGAATGACTATCAAACATTCATATAGCTTCTCAAACCGAACCTACAGCAGAATTCACTTCTGGTTACCCATCATATGTTCCAAACACTCATATTTTCACCAAAGTATGGCTTAGTATGAAACATCTGGCAGAGCTCTCAAGGTCTGAGGATGGTAGTAGCACAACAAAGCAATGTTTTATTGCACCATATTTTACAGAATAGCCAACAGAGAAGTGAATTATACAGATGGAAGAGTTTGAGAGGTTTCTTTGGACATGGTGATATTGTAGCTGATGATTTCAAGCTGACCAAAGACATCTTTCTTCATACAAACACATTCTGAGTTTTAATGTTGTCTGACCTGTCAAACTGAACTACTACACAACTACGCTGTGAATCTAACTGTACTTGTACTGTGGTCTTTCCTCAGCTGGTTATCAGTCTTTGTCTCGACATTGTTCTTGGTTTTCAGTGTGTTTTATTTTCACCAGCACACTGATGGTAGCCTTGGGTGTTTAGCTTGTGGCTAAATCGTTTGCTCACAAGGTCATTCCGATTCCTGGATGGGTTGGAAGGGTAGCTGTGCTGTAGAGGACTGTACTAGAGTGCCTGTACTGCTTAATCTGAACAACAGATAGAGCACTATCTTAATTTGGTTAGAATTACACAACCCAATAAATCAAATACATGTGTGTACACAGGAAAAGCCTAGTAACAGGTCCAAATCTTCACACCTTCCAACACCCAACAAATGAAACAAGGAACAAATCTTTAGAGATTTGTTCTCTAAAGAAATCACACACGGTCACAAACACGGTCAGTGTAAATATAAAAGTGTGCTGAACTTTTGTGACAAAGCTTAAAAAGTAATAACCAATCCAAGATAGACTTTATTTAGAATATGCAAAAACACTGACTGACCATGTTGCAAAAAAAAAAAAAAAAAAACTCTACAATTATTACGATTACAACTATTAGCATTCCAAACACATATTTTAGCTGAGTGTCAGCCTGGCTAAACATAACCTAACCAAAAATAAGTTGCCCATGCCAGTGTTATCAGTGGAATGCACTGCATTCAGACTCACTGAGATAATGACCAAGTGGATGTCTGGAGAGAACAAGTGTGTCTTTCCCATGCCTTTATGTAAGAGACAAATTCAGGGACAAAATGATCAAGCTCATCATCCATGTAGGATGTAAACACCTGTCAACTAAGCACACATGCTTATGTCATGTTAGCTTAGATAATGTTAGTTTACATTACGTTCTCTTACGTGACATTAGACATGTATGATGCTGGCTTAAGTCATGTTAGTTTACATGACATTAAATCATGGGGTGTTAGCTAACATGATGATTACTTAGATTGTGTAATGTTATGTTGTGTGACATTAGCTTATAGGGCCTTTCTCATTGCTTGACTTTAGATTCTAAATTATGTTAGACTACTAAATATACCAATATTGTGCTTTGAGATGTATTTGTCACATCAGGAATTATCATGGTTAAAGTAGTAGGCAGTTTGTGCCAGACATAATCAATATATTCAGCTCATATTAGCAACATCTGCAAGACTTGATGAGAAGGGCCATTTTTAATGTTACTATAGGAACTAATTAGAATTGATATCAATAAAAAAGATGGACATTGTGCATTGTACTAACCATGAAATAACTTGGACGTGGGGAAGATTGTGTGAAAGTAGCTTCAGCACTGTACAACAGGAGAAACGAGCTGAGTCATCAAATGCTCAGACAGTAGCAGCTCACATCAGGCATTATCAGCTGCCCTGTGTGGGTCTCTCTGTCCAAGTACAAGGGCCCACTTTGAGCCAGCCCACTGTGTGTGGGATGGGAATGTAGGGTCCATAGCTCAGCACAGCCTTCTTCCAGCTTGTTCCCACCCAACCACCCATATAGTACCCATCCTGCTCTGCTTCCCTCCCCACATGACAGCTCTGTGGTGAGACTGTGACCGCTGTCTCCTCCTGTGAACCCAGCTCTCTAGCTCAATGACAGGACATGAGCAGCATGGCACCGCTGAGTCGCCATTGCAGAGTGTGTCCACTGTATTTAAGGGCCAAAGGCCAGAGAGAAGTTCTTTAGTGGATGCTTTCTTTGGTCTGTGTGAGTTAGGACAGCACTAGGAGAAGAAGCATTGTATTTAATTGCTAGCAGTTTTGAAATAAAGCCAAACCATAAGGAATCAGTTACACAATGAGGCACCCCTGAAACAACAAGGATATTAAACTTGGAGTACACAGCCTGACTCACTTCGCCATGAACTCCATCACTGTGATTCAAGCTGGTTTTGGCCTCTCAAAATGGTGAGTGGCTTTGCTTGTTTCTTCCTGATTTCCTCAGAGTTTGATTTCTTCTCAACAGAAATTCATTGCTTTTGGCACAACACTGAAGCAAAACCACAGTGGTATTTTGTTTTCTGCAGACCAGTTTTTGTATTCATTTAGTGGTTTTACCCAGAATCTGTGAGAGGCATTCTGCTTCACCACAGAATATTATAAAAAGGACTGGAAATGTATTTTTAACCAGTGACTTCTGCAGTTATGGAGAGCACAGACAATGAGGTCAGTGGACAATGAATACTTGGTGGTAAATTAGCCTGTACAAATGCTCTGTTCATTTGTAAGACAAAAAGAGTTAAAAATGATTGAAACGAGCACATGGGGAGGATATTTATTTTGAAGAAGTTTCATTCCATTAAAATTCAGCCAGTTAGCATAAAAAAACAAACAAACAGACGCGTTGTCAGTATTTTCACTGAGGCACTGTGCAGATCATACATCATCCTAATTTTTCCTACATAAGCTCATCTTTATCTTTTGGGAAAGGCTAAGAAGGTGTGCTTTTGTTGTGGCTGTATACTGCGGAGATTGATAGTGAGGTTTTCATACTTCTGAACCTGCCAATCTGGAGAAACATTTTTAGAAACATTTAAACACTGGCTCATTATTCCAATCTTTGCTGTGTAATTGCTCTTTCCAAGTTTAGTCAGGCATTGAGATTTACAGCCAGAATGTATATAGACCAGAGAGCTCAGACAAGAAAGAATCAAGATGACTCATGTTAAACGCAGGGGTTAGCGCGACTAACTGAGGACAGACACTACATGAAACATCACTGCAAAACTACAAGTGACAGAAACATGCATAAGAGCACACAGCAACGTTTAAATCCCTCTCTGCATGCATGCAAAGACTAAATACAAGTGCTGCAGTAAATCTGGAATGCACACCGCAGTGATTTCCCTTACACACACAAGTTAGAGTGCTTGTTATTTTACCCGGCATGTGACATAAGGCCGAGACAGAGGTGTCCTTTGTTTGGCTTACCTACAACCGACACGTTCTCCACGGCAACCGAGTGGGGAAACCCACAGGGCCACTCAGGTTTCAGCCCAGACATGAAAAGAAATGTCCACCCTAGCAAGAAAATTAGCCAGGATTCCGTCAAAGCTGACCATCTGCTTAGGAAACTCATATTTCTGTAGCACTTGCACTTGGGCATGTTTAAACAGCAGCACAGTTACTTTAAAATGCATAGAAGGAGCAGCTTTAGCTTTTAAATGTATCACATTGACTAATAGAGCATAACAGAGCGCTGTCTGTAAAAGAAGCAGTCTTGAAAACACCGCCAACCTGCTGTAAACTCTGACATTTTGCTAAAAACCTTCCGCTCTCCTCCCTCATGCGTCGTTTGCAGCCGGTGGCCACTCATGGCAGTATGACAGAGATCACTTTCAGCGCAATGGTCCTTAACACGGCACTTAGCGGCACACTCTAAGTGCTCAGGACTAAATTGCTTGATTGGACAACTCATCTCCATTTGTATGATAATCCACACAAGAGCGCTGTCACAAGCTGGAGGCACATGTAATGGAATCTGCAGGATCTGTGTCTCGTTGGTGGTGACCTGTGCTCAATTACAGGGCCAGTATAATTAATCTGCACCTCGATTGTAAAAATAACGGTGCAATTATATCAGCCCTCCTTCTATGGCATATTCTAGCTGCACTAGATGTGTTTTTCTCCCTCCCAAAACAGGGTGCTTACTTCCAGCCTTCCGGACTTCCATAGACCTGGCACAGTATTGGTATAATTTCTGATTCGCTGTGATGCTTTCTCTGAAAATGGTCCTGGAGGAGCCATGCCAAGACTGCGGTTAAACGAAAAGACCCCCTCCTCTCCCCCTTTCTCCCCTTCTCTGCATCTTCTTCCTCCTGCTCTCTCCCACTTCTTATTCTGCTTGTATCTGAATCTCTTCATCTATTCAGCTGTCTGGTTATACTTGTTAATCACAGTCAGTGACTCACTAACCCTCCCCACCCCCAAAAAACTCTTTTTCCCTCCCTTTTCCCTCACCCATCATCAAATAGTCCTCTTGTTGCTCATAATTCTGTAACCCGGGGAATTTCAGAGCAATTGAAGCAAACAATAAAACAGAATTGGTGACTCCCTCTAATGCGCTGTTGTGCCTGATCTTCTCCATCTCTAAACTCCACAAAATGGATCAGTTGTTCTACTGTCATGGCATTTGGGCTCAAACACTGTGGCACTGACAAAGGCCAGTGTGGGATCAACCAAGTGACGTCTCATGTGCATCACACATCCCTCTATTCTCAAACGCTTTATTGTGAGTTCTCCTGTTTACATCTATCGATCCCATATAAGCATTTAATAAAAAACAAAACAAAACAGGACGTCACAGCTGAAGCCTGCTCCAGTGAGTGGCAGGGTGCGTGTTTGTGTCCATGAGAGAGAGATAGTCTCACTTTGTAACTACCTGCTAATTATACTGCACTGTAAACATGAAATTTGTAACCACACCACTGCAGGATATCATTAACTAAAAGGATTAGAGCGTGGTCCAGGCAGGAGGGCGTCTGTGGCTTCTCCCGACTGAAAATGGACTAATCTAAATGGGATACATCAATAAAACAGCGGAATAAAGTTGCAGGCACTTAAGAGCGTCAGCCTCTTTTGCTCAGGCTCAAAGTAGGGAAGAGAGTCACTGGCTGGCAGCCAGCCAATAAATTAGAAGATAAGAAATATTATTCCACTGGCACACCAGCGGCTTGCAGCTATTTAAAACAGTGAGGTTTATTGATAATTGAATTACTTGGAGGAAAAAAAAGACAAGACAAGAATAGAATGCTTGGAGGCGGATCAATAAGGAGATATTGCAGTAGATAACACTGCGGTGGCAAGCAACACAGGCAGGAGGATGCAGCGTGTACGTGTGCGTGCATGTTGTATCCACCATGTTTTTATATAGCAATGCACGGTAGATAGTAAAACATTCGCTTTTGACTTTATTTTCATTTGACGGGAAAATAAGTCGAGTAAGGAAGACACTTTTGTGTGTAACCTTGATGTTTATGTTGTTGCATTTCAGGCGCTGAGCTGAAGTAAGATGGCCACAGACAGAATGGCGACTCCTCAGAGCAGCTCCAGACAGAGCAGCTCGCTCTCTTCATCTCCAATGAGGCAAGTAGTAGCAGTGTCTGACCATTGTGAACACAGGCTTGCTCCAAGGTCTACGCAGTCACAGTGGTTCATGTGAACGCTCACAAGTGTGACAGATTTAAAGGTTCAGTTCACCTAAATCACTGGAGCAACATTTTTTCCCCACTTCCCCTGACAGGTTAGATTTGGTTTTATTTGCTGTGGTTTGGAGACTGCTGCAGCATGGCTGGTTTTTAGCTTTAGCTGTTTTCAGTTTGCTCCTAAATTTAAAACTATTGCACAATGATTTTTTTTACACTTTTACGCTAGGATGGAAAAAACTGCAAATTGAAAAACAGAACATCTTCTGAATACATCCCAGGCTCTTTCTACTCTTTCTACCCTTGACAACACTCACCATTTCATTAATGTGTTTTGTACCTATTGCCATTACTGTTGGTTTGAGTATGGGTTTATCAGAAGAGATAAAATCATTCATTAAACAATAAAAATATCTTTGTGAGTGGGTAGCAACAGAAGTGGTGGTAAACTTGCACAGATTCATTATTTGACACACAGACATGTAGAAACACACACCCAAACAACATACTGACAATAATAGCCATGATAACAAGATAACCCTCCTGTTTCATTTGTGCATGAGCCACCCCCTCCGAACAATGCAGGCTACTGTTGCCCCTGTCTCCTTCTGATAATGCTCTGTAATGGCGGCAGCGATGTGAAAGGTGCTGGAATTGTGACAGCTTTCATAGGAGCAGAGACTGAGGTTTACGTTGTCCTCTGTCATGCTCTGTGGTTTTGTGGAGTGAACGTGTCACAGAGGTGTTGAGATTAGGCTGCCGTGAGGAGGTTGTATTTGGTTCTGATATATCTGTGAGTTATTAGGTGCAAACAGAAATGTGTTTACACACTTGTAGTACCGCATTAACATGAGAAATGTTAGAAGTGATTCAGGTGGTGTTAATCTGAGATTTTTACAATGTGTGCAAAGCAGAATTGGCTTCATTGAGGTGTATCCCACCTTGCACAGCTCAGTTCACTAATTCACTTCACTGTGTGCCACCAAGGTACACTGAGAAAGCACTGATCAGTCACACAGTCATTATAACAATTTAAAAATGTTCTCTCTGTTTGTACGCCTGTACAAAAAAAAAAAAACCTAGGTGAAACCTGTATGGCAACTAAAGGTTCCTCCTACTACCAGCATTTTGTTGTGCCACTAGAGGGCAGGAGAACAAACTTAATATCACCATATTAAGTTTTATGGTGAACTTGTTAGCAAACAGTTAACTATTTACACATTCAGGAGATACAGAGCACCATTAGTCATTCTGAATCATGTTTCTGTCCTACAAATGGCCCCTTTTTAACTTAGTCTTGTTTAAATCCACTATCTGGCTTTTTTAACTTCCAAATACTCCTCTTTGTTAGCTTAGCTAGTTGCTGCATTTGATGCTGGACAGGCAGTGTATAGTGAATTTGTGCAGAGGTGAATCATAATTCTGTAGATTTGTCATCCATTTCTTAAATAGAATATATCAAATAATAATATAGTCTAGCAGTAAATGTGATTGTGATATTCATACCTTTGCTTAAAATTCCCCTTTCCTTAAAAATTCCCCAATGAACTAAACTTTTAAACTGAAGTGAATCTCAGAACACTTTAGAACCTTCATTTTGGTTCATCTGTATATGGAATAGAGGTGAGGCAGGTGAAGATTGACATCCATGAGTAAATTCACATCCTCACCTCCTTCATATCTATCTTGGGAAATATTTACCGGCTGATGTTTGTTGGTTCACCATCACCAAACCAATATATTGGTCTCAGTCAGGATCCTAGATCAACAAACTAGAGGCAGTCAATAGCACAGGGTGTAAAGGTCAAAACCTTAGTGACAATGCAAACACACACACAAACACACACTCCCAAACTGGCTGCCATGCACACACACACAAGACTTGAAAACATTTGTCCACAATTAGATTCTAGATTTCTAGATTTCATGTCCATATCAGCGCCCACCACTGACACTGAAGCCAAAAATGCAGAAAAACCTGAGACACGTGTGGTTGGGATGCAAAAACAGAAGTGTGTGCATACCAAACAATCAGAAACTGAAGTAAAAACAGAGCAGCGCTGCTTCCACACTGCTGAGCGCTCACCAACAGAGAGCACAAACCTGCCGGCTGACCTAAACTGGACTCTCTGAACTGTTTAGCTGTCACCTAAACGTGCTCCCGGCTCACATCCTTTTCTCGTGTTTTGTTCACTCAGGGCCAAAGGAAACCCATCCAGAAGGCATTGCTTATCTTCAAACCTTCATGACTATCAATCTTTAAATAAACTATCACTAGTGACTTCCAGAAAAATCACTTTTTGGAGACACAAGACAAACTCTTATGACTGCTGATTTATGTCTCTGTTGTGAAATCGTCAGTCTCAGATGCTGATGCTAGTTTTTTTTAATGGGAAAAGCCTCTCCATCAGCTGCTGTGGCTGAGTGTATTTCAGTCATCAGTAATAAATTTGAATATATATCTTCTGACAGTTTTGTGTTTACAAATGCTTACGCAGCGTCGCTGAAGACGCGTAATGAATGCCCTTGGATATCAAATCAGTACAGCTGTCATGCCATACATAGGCAACCAGACACACACACACACAGGTTAGAGTCTGAAAGAGGCTTGGCAATTACATTTGCGAGCAAGTTTCTATGCCATTCTATGCCATGGTCATTTGCCTGTGCATTTTTTTGTCTTTATGTGTTGCAGATTTGCATTTGCAGTCCATGGAGGCATGTTGCATAAGTGTGGGAAGGAGTGTGAGACTGAGAGAAACAAATGGAACAAAGTGAGAGGAGTCAGCTGCAGATGGTTTGAGAGAATCCGCAGTCTAATGTCTTGCACATATGCCGGCAGAAGGTGTACTTTTGTGCATGTAAACAGGCACGAGTGAGTCAGAGAGAAAGAGAACAAACACTGGAGAGAATTAAGCTAGAGCTGCTCAGACTGAGAGAAAGAGACCAAGAAGAACAGAGAAACGGACTCGGTGTTCTCTTTTAGGTGAGTCTAGTCTTGGCTGAACATTAGAGACTGTCTGAAACATCTGGGAGTCAGATGTCTGCCTGTTGCCAGGATTCAACTGTACCAGTCAGAGGCCACAATATCCTCTTACCTCGCTGCTACTTTGGGAGGAGCTCAGACTCGACCCTACCATAGAAAATCAAGGCGTGACTTACACATTCAAAAGCACCATTAGCCATATGCTTTTACCATTCCCTTGGCTAATCTGTCACCTCTTTCCACTGCGAGGCAGGTTTCAGCTGAGCTCTAGCAGCTGTATTGCTCAGCTCTCTTCAACAATATTCTGGTTTTTAAGCAGAAGAGGAATGCATGAATGTCTTATTTGGTTTCTTTGTATATATGCCTCCATATTTAATTTTTTTCTGGGACAAGAGTGTCCTTGTTTCCTCCTTCAGTCTCAGCCAAAGCCACAATGATCTGGTCCTCAAAATCTCGCAGCTCATTCTGCCCACATTTCCATTCACTCTGCTCCTCTGGACTGCGGTTCCGTTGTGGTATTTGAGAAAGATTTCCATTTGTTCATAAAGTGACTTCAGGCGTCAGGCTGATATTCATGAAAACTAGACCTCGGACGACCATGAAGGACTCCATCCTGCTTGTATTGTGCTGAATGGCTTCCATATCAGGAAAACCGTGCAGAGAATACTGTGAACTGAATCCAGTCACATCCAAAACAGAAATAATAGCATGAACTAACACATGTTGCAGAGTTTCTTTTCCAAACAAGCTGCTTGGTGATACCGCATGCAGTCAGTGTCAACATTTCCAGATGTTTTATTTTAAACATTTGGTGAGGGCTTTACTCCAAAACCCCCTCACTGTATATGTTACCATCATAACTCTTCTTCTATCTGTGTTATGCTGTGTGAGACTGACACTTATTCCACTGTCTGTGTGGACTTTTGCCTGGTCAGCAACCATGGAAATCCATTAGTCAGGCTTGTAGGCACAATTCTCTGGTATTGGTCCAGTGCAGTAACACATAGTAAATGTATATATGAATGAAAATATGTACCTGGAAAACAAACATAGAAACCAATTGGTTAGGCATGTAGGCAAGGCTCTACAGAAGAATGAACAATTAAGCTAATTAAGCTAGCTAAATACTTGAACAAATTTTACACTTTTGAGTGAGTGCAATGTGATCGCCACTTTCTGTCTTGCTGTCATAACATGACAACATGACACCATGATTGCTGAGCATTAGTTTGCAGTTTATGATTCTGAGCTCCATACAACCTTATGCTGGCCTAACGCTGATCTCACTGATCTCTCTCTATACTGTGTATGCTGCTAGCCACTTAGAATTCAGTATATCTATACTCTGCTAATGTAGATACAGACTGCAGAGCCTGCCAGTCTTTTTTTAAAGTTTATTAACGTATTACATAATGTGACGATTAAAGACTCCACACAACAGTTATAGGCATAATAGGCAGACTTTGACAAGTAAACCAATGTTGTTTATATAGTAAAAAAAGTTTCTAAGAAGAAATTGTTCATATTTTGAATTTTGTATATCCAATGAATGCTATTTTGGTTGATATTTTATCAATCAATTTTATAACTATAAACTATATATATGTACTATCTTGTCTTAAATCGTGGGATTAGATTAAGTGTCAGCTGTCACATAAATACACAGACTCATTCCAAACATAGCCAATTTAATTTTTTGTTGTGATAATGTTTTGGTTACACAATACAAAAGTACAATAGTTGATTAAAATGAACAGGCACAAGAAAATTTAGTGACACTTCAGACTTATTTTCATCTCCATACTCATTTCCTAAAACACACAGAGGATTCCATCCAATCCAGTTTTTTAATTTAAGATCAAATCGACAAAGAAAACCAGAAAATTCTCACAGTTTAGATGCTGGAACTCAGAGACTTTAAATGTGACTTTACACACAACTGATTAACACAACTGATTATATTTCTCATTCAAATTGATTCAGTTTAATCAGTTTTATATCTACCACCCTTACATGCTTGATGTTTTGCTCCACAAAGCCTATAACTGTGCATGGGCATGGTCTGTATTTTAAGACATGTTAATTTCACACACATTCATTAAAGCAGACTGAATGAGCCACACAGGGCGTCTTCGCTTTAATTCAAAACATCAGTGGGATCATTCCACAGTCGACAGCAGGGAGGCATGGGCTGTAGGGAAACCATTCATCAAAGAGAAGCAGACATTACTCAGCCTGGGCACATGATCTATGAAGTGTTGTACATAGTACTTGAAGCACTTCAAGCCTCGAGTGATATGTACAACATTCCTAATAATGGGCAACCACCCTCGAAGAACAAACTAGTTCCTTCTGTCCAATAACTGCCATACTTGAGTGACAACAGGTACTCTACAGCTTGGTTTTAAACCTGGCTGTCTGCTGCTATACCATACTGAGCTCGCACAGTATCTCGGGTGAAGATGTGACTACTTAAAGCACAGTTGAATGGTCATTTAGTTTCTTTATTTTCCTCATGATGCGATTAATGAACGACCCCCCGACAGCACATGCTAAGACATTAACGCTTACAGCGTCTTTTCATGCGGATGTGGTTGCTGTTTTTAGCCTTAAACACACTGACTCACACCCTGTGATGAGGGATTCTGTAAGAGGTCCATATTCATGCCACACCAACTTCCTTTTTTGTTTTCGTTTTCTTTGCTCGGCAAGGGTTTCCCACAGCACAAAGGCTGTCAGCGGATGATTCCATCTTTAAAGCTGCCTGATGTCACAGAGCGAAGGTTTTTTGAAAATGCAGGTTACTGTGACATTTTACACCTTATGAAAGGAACAGAAAGTGTTTGCTTTACATGGTGGAAGATGTAAGAATATATATATGTCTGCAATGTGTCACTGTCTTCACCAGCAAGTCTCTTTTTATGCAAAATGTATTTCATTGTTTTTAATGATCTAATGGTAACTGTTGACTCAGGAAACCCTGCTATGCTAGTGCTCCTTGATTTGACAGCTGCTTTTGACACTGTGGATCATGGGATTCTTTTAACAGGATTAGAGCAGTGGGTGGGCATTATAGTCTCTGCTCTCTCATGGTTCCAGTCTTGCTTGACTGATTGGAGTTTCTCTGTGCAGCTAGGTGAATGCTCCTCATCCTCAGCGCCCCTTAGAACACTCAGAACACTGAGATTCTCCAGTCAGCTGCTATCGGTCGCCCCTAAAATAAAATTAAAAACCAAAGGTGACAGAGCCTTTGTGGCGGTGGCCCCTAGGCTCTGGAATGACTTGCCCTGGCACATTCGATCTGCTGAATGCTTGGAGGTTTTTAAATCCTGCCTAAAAAAGCACTTTTTCTCCCTGGCATTTAACCAAGTCTGAGTATCTTGGCATTTATCTTGACCTTCTGTGGTTGTGGCGTTGTATATATTTTATGTATATTGTACATATGTATTAACCTATGCAGCACTTTGGTCAACTCGGTTGTTTCTTTTAAGTGCTTTATAAATAAAGTTTGATTTGAGTTGACTTGGGACCTGAGAGTTTGTTCATTTTAATCCTTCATGTGGCCAAAAGAATAGAAATGAAGCAAATAGGCTCCTCTTCCCTTGATTTCTCTGTCTGTGTGATGTTGAGTCAAGTTCTAAAAAGAAACACATTCATACTGTGGAACCAACATTTGCTTGACTGCCTAGTTTTGTGACTGAACACGGTGTATTCAACAGTCCCTAACCCTGACCTTATTCTGCTGTTTTCGTAATTATGAGTTTCTAACTTGTAAACAAGCATCCAAGTTGGGATGTCACATCTGTGAGAGTCAGACTTTTCTGAAGACTTTGATATTTCTGGATTGGCGTCTTAAACCAAGCAGTGTTTATGTGCCAACTACAACCCTTAACTGAATCCAGACTCTAACCTGAACCCTAAAACCAACTTACTGCACACAAACAAACACAAACCTCTGTCTTTTTCGTGAATGTGGAGTTAACATAGACAATTATGGGGATGAACAGTCAGAGCAGAAGCCTTTCAGTGACTCATCCAGCAGAACAACTCCACGTCTCCTTTTAACGAAAAGTTGAAAAAGTGAATCATCTAAAAGCTGAAGTTATTATTTCCTCCTGTTGTGTTACAGGAAGAGCAAGCTCCCTGTGACACCAGTTCAGACTTCCTGCATAAATCCACACAGGATCCGAATTTTATTGATGCCATTGATCAGCCAGTCAGATTTCTCCAGTGTTTCCATATCAAAGTTATGTTGAGTTCTGCCTTTCCCTTCCGTTCTTCATCTTCTAGTTTTTTCTCTTTAGTTTATGTTCATTATATTTCCCACTACAATCCCAATTTCAGATTCATTTCATTCACTTTCCTTTTTTTTAGGACACACTTCATTTTTTAAAGGATAAAGCTGCGTGTGTTCTACATTTTTTTTCTTACTGTCAACAAATCCCATGAAAAGACCAAAACCAACAACGCCTCCCAACACTCTCTGTCTTCTCTCTCATGTCTTTGGCACTCAAAGTTCTTCCACAATATAAAGTTTTATTGACAGCTGTGTAGGAGCATTCCCTCTGTGCTGTGGAAGAACAGCATTCCTTCACAAAAAAGAAAAAATATATTTATTTATGTGTATATATATATATATATACACATGTGAAGTTCAGATGAACATCACAGGTCATTTCAAGTCATTTACATTGAAGTAATCATATATAAATGGGGCTTGATTAAATGATTAGATTCTCCTCACAATTATAGTATCTCCCTCTTGCTATGATACAGACAGAACTTTAATATCAAACACAAGCCTGGTACAAAAAACATTTTGCAAAACAAAAATCTATTAACCAGCTCCTGTCTCTGCTGATGCCAGCAGCCAGCGGCAGATGATGAAGACTGATGCTTCATCTCCACTGTCTGGGATAATAGAGCTGCTGTCGCCTGACCCTCTCTTGGCCCTGCATGTAAATATTTGTCATTCCCTGCAAGCTGAAGTGCACCGCTTCCCCTCCTTTGGAAAACAAGCCTATTATTATCCACCACCCCCCACCACCCCCACCCCGTGGTGAGGGGAAGGTTTTGTGGCTTGATGGGTGTGTAAATCAAGATTGGGTTCATCCTTATGCGATGCTGTTATGTAACTGTGGAAAAATGGTTTGGAATGGACACATTAGGTCAGATATGAGGAGAATTTTGGTTGTTGCACATCATAGATTGATTTGGTTGTTTGTTTGCACATTTTCATACTCACTTTGAAGGTCACTTTGAAGCTGATAAACAAAAATTCTACAACATAAATGTGGGGAGAGAGAGATGGGGAATGACATGCAGGAGAGATCCACAGGTCAGATTCAAACCTGGGATTCCACAGCAAGGACTGAGCCTTCGCACATGGGTTGGCTGCTCTACCAAGTGAGTTAAACGCCACCCCAGAAGTTTTTTCTGTTTGATCTTTCACAAAATAAAATGTGTAGGTTAATTGGTCGAAATGTGTCAGACAATAATGCCACTCAAAAGTTGAGAGCTCTTTTATTCTCCCCTTCAGCCATCGCGGTCACTCTCTGAGCTCTTTGTGGCTAATTTGACTTACTTAGTTTGAGTCACTGTGCTACTCACCACTGCGTGATTAATCTCTATCAAGAGATATTTTGAGAACCGGAGTGCTTTTTAAGAGGTTTTCGAAATGTGAGAAAAAAACAGTGAAGCGCGGTTCAGTAGTATTTTATTTGGAAGGAACATTTAGGGGAAATTAATTTCTTTAATTGCTTAGATTTAAACTAAAACTCATATCTCATCCATTTTCAGGAGTCATGATGATCGCTATGAAGCCATTTACCCCACTTAGCAGAACAAGCTCCATATTAATGATTACCACACTGTGTAACAGTGTGCGGTTATTTATTCTAGTCTACATTTACAGCTAATTACATCTTCATTCTTCCCCAAATTGAGGGAGATTTATTTGCTGGAGAGATATTTTGAACTGGTGAACCTCTTTGCTCTGCAAGCCTTCAGACTGAACTACTTTTTAATTTGTTATTCCGCCTCCTCACCTCACACGTGATTGACTGTATGCACAATTTATATACATAAACAGTATTTGTGTGTGGCTGTATAAGTGTGTCTGTCTATATGTTACTCTACATTATATATTTTTAACTTTTTTATTATATATTTATACTCTATATTTTAGAGTCTATACAAGTTTTAGCTCAAATTACAGATCCCATTAAAGAAAAGTTTCACTTCTAGTATATATACAAATGTGTATTTTCCTGGTGACTCTTTCTATGAACGGAATAACAAACCTTTTAATAGTAATTTCCTCTAATTGTCTCCCTTTTCTTTTTTTAATTATAGTAAAACCGGCGGTTTAAGAGGAGCAGTTTA
The DNA here is from genome assembly GCA_023373845.1 of Nibea coibor. Classification (NCBI taxonomy): domain Eukaryota; kingdom Metazoa; phylum Chordata; class Actinopteri; family Sciaenidae; genus Nibea; species Nibea coibor. The sequence continues at coordinate 4,048,430 of CM041721.1, read as the reverse complement.
TGACCATGTTGTTACGTGATAGCTGTGTTAATGTGCTTCAGCCTTTAATGAGGCCTATTTCTGACCTTAACAAAACTCCCCATTGATTTAGTTCTGTAAAAAGCTGCCCTTTGCATGGTTTGATAGTGGATTAAATATAATTGGACCCATGGCTTTCTAATGATTCAGTACCGTGCGACCAGCTTTGGCTAAATCCTGAAACCCAATACTTGCCTTGAGGATATTATGTAATGCTGTTGGCTGTTGTTGGTCAATGACAAATCTTTGTTTTGAGTGTACACACAACCACAATGCCCCTCTTGAAGCAGATCAACCAATATCCAATACCAATGAAAGATCCCAATGTCTCCAGCAAGCTGTCATTTTCCACAAACTGCAGACAATACCCATAGAGCCAATAGGGAAATATCAAGCTTCATTAGAGACCATTTCCCAGGTTTGCAGTCTCTGCAGATTGATCCGGCCACTCACTGGATGAAGGACCCTGGTTTGCCCCCCGTAAGCCTGCATTCATTAGGGTCAGTGCTTGGTGAGATTGAAGGTGGAGGAATGTTTGCTGTGCCGTCTTTGAAGGAAAATGACATAAACAAGTGTGGAAAACCGGCAGTTATCTGTGGATAATTGACCTCAAGTATCATTGATTTTTAGTGTGGTGTTTTAGTGCTGCAGTTTCCGGTGGCAGTTAGATTGTTTGACATAAATGGAATGGGTTATTTACATCTATGAGGATTCAAACGATGATTTTAATAAGAATGTAGACTCACAGACTGAATGCATATCTGCACTCATTAAAAACAGCATGTTTTCCCAATTTTTAAGCAGCGTGGTTCTTTTTTATTTTAACTTAATTAAGATCAAATTATTAAATGTATTCACTCCTCTCTAAGCTCTGGACACATAATTACTATTTTTAACTCCAATTTAGCACAGTGTGCATGCAGTTTACAAATTTACCCCTAAAAATTTGAAGGAGCTAGATAACATTAAGTCTTTGTGTTGACTGAAAACTCCACCTGACTTAAAGTTGTTGCAGCTGACAATAAGAAACAATGAAACAAGTTTTCAATGTGCTTTTAATGCATTTGATTGCTACAAAGAGAAAAAAGGCCAATTGCTAAAGGCTTACAGTACTGAGAGGTAAAGTTAGCATCTTTACCACTTGATGAATCATATTGTAGTCATGTCAATAAAGATGAGTACAATATTATAGTACGAGATTATAATTATAATCTTACTGTTATTAGTGAGCAGGGTATGAGCAATGTTAGCAGCTAATGGTAGGCCAGTCACACAAGATTGCACCTTGCACTTAATTTTGGAAAGGTGTTTATAAAAAGACAAGACCCTCAAAACTCTTCAAATACCGAACACCTCTCTCTTTGTTTATCATGCCACACTTACACAAACCTATACTTTCTCATAAAAAGGAAAGAAAGAACTGGAAAAGCAAGTACAAGGGTGGCGCAGCCAAGTTAAATGATCTGTCATTGCCTTAACAACCAGTTTGAATGTATGAGTAACCACTTCCTTCATTTTCTACTGATTAAGCATGTTTCTTGTGGAGGAGGCAAAGATGATTAAGCTTTTCTCATATAAATCAGGCCAGACTTTAGTCAGCAGGCCAGTCAGCACAAATGACTTCCCAGATCTCAGACAATGCTGTCATCAACATACAGTATCTTTGTGATACTTGACAAATGTGGCTCTGTTTGTACTTTTCATTTTCAAAAATGAAAAATGAACAAATGCTCTGAAACCAAACAGCCAATTTATGTTGATATCTTAGAGAAAATCAATTCAAAAGAAAGACGCCGAATATTCAAATCAGTTGAGGTCAAATGAAACCTGTCTTCATTTGTATCAAGGCCATGGATCTATATACACGGATTAAATACATAGTCATATGTGCTGTATTCTATAGTTAATCTAAATCCAAACTAGATAGATAGACAACATTGTACATGTTGTGACTGAGGGTGACATGCTGATTTGTTGACTCAATAAATGCAGTGAGCAAAGTATTAATACAAAACTTTTTCATTTCTCCCACAGTACCCGCATGCAGTCTCTCCAGGTTGACTCAGTCCAGCGCTGGATGGAAGACCTCCGCCACATGACTGAGGTAGAGTGTATGTGTGTCCTTCAGGCCAAACCCATTGGGGTGGAAGAGGACGCCCAGCAGGGAGAGTTGATCGTGGCCTCTGGAGTCGGTGCAGGAGACCACGTGGCTAGAAACAACCTGCAGACTCTCCTCCGCCGAGCGCTGGTGGTCAGCACGGAGCTCGGCAAGATGTTCCAAAGATTGGAGAAAGGGCGGTGGCAGAGGGTTCACAGCACCGCTGTGAGGGCCAACTGTCACGTGCGATCACTGGTGCACGAGTACAGCACTGCCCGAAGCACGCCACCTGAGATGCAGAAGGTGTGTTGTGTGTGAGGTTACAAAGGAAAAGATGTGCTCAAGTCTAAGTCTGGACTAATTTATGTTTTGCTTGGCTTATGAGTTAGAAGGTCCAAAGCAATGGCGTCACTTTCTAGTGAATAATAAGTTGTAATCATATTCACCTCATAGACAGTCTATGATTATTGATTAAACGCCAAATGCTGGAACTACAGAAGCTCAGAAGAAATTCTTTAATGCCATTATCCAGATTTCCAAGCTTTGTTATCGTGACATAACAAGATAATCAATCTTATCATGAGCAAACAAAGGGATTGTTTTCTCTTATTAATACTCATCCCATGTCAACATGCAGAGAACTTAAGCAATTAATTTAAGATGAAAATGTCAATTGATCAAGGATCAAACACCTTTTCCAGTCCCTCTGTCCCCTGTGCCTGCCCGCTGTACAGCTGACCACACAAATTTACTACTCACTACTACACAAGCACAGCTGCATCTGGCTTCTGTACAAAACATACAGATATTCTAATACTGTTTCATGAGAATTCAGTTGACCAAAATACTGTGACTTAAAACTGAATGTGGAGTAAAACACATTATAATGATAATAACCTTAGTTTTGTAGTCAGAAAGAGTACAGGATAAATTACCACTGTCTTCAAGCAATTATTGGAGGATTTTAACTTCAATACAAAGCCGTTTATTAGCATCTGTGTGCTGCTTCTCTGTGTTTTATCATAACATTATGTGTCCTTTTGTTGCAGTATGAGAAATCTCTGCTGGAAAAGTGTATGGAGCTGACTAATATTACAGAGAGGTAACACTCAACAAAGCTAACAGACACAATAAGGAAATATTACAAAGGGTTTATCTGGAACTTAATTCTAAATGTCCCTTCACCTGCAGGTGCCTTCACACCGATGATGAGTTCTTCCTGAAGTCCATGAGGGAGGCCATCCACGAGATCCTCACAGACGTCAGTGATTCCTTCAGCAACATGATTGATATGGCATTGGCCAATGAGATCCGGGTATGCAATGAATCATAAACACCAGCTCTGAGATATTCACCCAATATATTCCGTCTTTATTTTTGTTTGAGCAAGTGTTGAATCCATTAGTGCTGATTTATAATGCAAAGTCATGAATGCATGTCACCCCTATTTTTCTGTGGGAATAACAATGGGGTACAAAAGCCTTCTAGAGTATGTTGCCATAACACGTGATCATCTGTAGAGCACCAAAATGAATTATTCTTTCACCATTCGCTGGATTTCACAGACACACTAAATAGACTCAATGAACTGGTATTTTTATTAGAATGAGAGGCAGTGTATGTGTGTGTGTGTGTGTGTGTGTGTGTGTGTGTGTGTGTCTATCATTGAAACAATCAAGATAATGTTACCCACTTCATTCACTTACAGTATAATATGCTGAATGCAAATGTAAACATGCAGGGCAGGACTGCGTCATCTTTCAGTGAGACTTAATGGATGCAGCACTTGTCATTATTTATAGGTCTAATAGCATAATTATGAAATTAAATACTTATTAGCATGTGCGTGAACCACTTGACCCTTGATTCAGTCTGATCAGCTTTCAAAATGATTCTACAGTGGACATGAAGCAAAGGACCAACTAATATCATTTAGCATAAACTGAAGAAAACATCCTGCAAATGTTCAATGGAAAGCATCAGCCTTTCAAACACTGTAAGGAGTATTTCAAAGATTGTATGATTCCAGAAAGCTCATAAAAATAGTGACTATAAAGGCACTAGAGTTGCAAAAACAAGTAATTATAACTATAACTTAAATATAATTCATTATTTGGATAACAGAATACTCAACAGAGTCATTTTTTAAAATAAAAAATGTCAAAATTCTCTGATTTCAGCTTCCCAAATGTGAACACTGATTCTGGTTTCTTTAGTTCTCTAACAGGAACCTGACGATCTTTGAGTTGTGTTTGAGGATGTCACCTTAACCTTTAACAAATGAGATAGTTGTTAGATACAGACCTAAGAGACACTTGAACACTGTTCAAAAGCATCAGCTTCTGACTGTGTGTGTTCCACTTCTGGCCTTTTGTAGGTCCTGATCAAACAGATTGATTCATCAGACAACGTTCACACCATCGGCAGTGCCATTAGCAACCTGCTGTCCCTCACCCAGGATGGACCTCAGCTCTGCAGCATCATTGCCAAGGTATTGTTGGCATACTAGTGGACTCTACTGCTTTGGTTTCTGTTCTGACTGAATGGAATTGTTTATTTGGGGGGAGATTGATTTCATGACTGGGTTGGCCAATACGCATTGAAATGTGTCTGTCTGAGATGAACCTGTCACCACCAGTGTTGTGGGTAACGCGTTACAAAGTAACGCGCTAGAGTACTCTGATTCGTTTTTTTCATTAACGTGTCATCTAACGCGTTAGTTTTGCGAATTCAGTAATCAGTAACTCCGTTATTTTCCAAAATTTGTAATCCGTTACTTTAAGAATTTCCCTCGATAAGGAAAGGAAAACCCTTTCTGATAGAAAGGTAGGTAGAGGAACTACCGCCCGCACCTGTCAGCGGAGGAAAAGACGAGTCCGACTTTTTTTCATTTACGGAGGACAAACAGGCCTCAAAGTCGGTGGACACTGAAATTGCGGACTATCTTAAGTCAGGAGTCGAGATCGACACATTAAACAAGTTCCCCATGATCGAGACTTTATTTTTGCGCTTCAATACCCCAACACCCTCCAGTGCGCCTGTGGAGAGGCTATTCAGCCTCGGGAGTCTTGTTCTAACTCCTAAAAGAAATCGACTCTCGGACAAACGTTTTGAGAATCTTCTTTTACTACGTTTCAATCATTACTTTAAAGATGAATAGGCTAAATGTAAGTGAATGTAGGGCTGTGTGTGACACTTAGATATTTTCATAGTTCGTTTAATGTTTGTTTTATTAGTGTCACGCACTGTTCTTTTGTGCACAGCCTAAACATTAGTGCTCGTTTATACCGTGGTATAAGCTAAATTTATAGCCTGTAGCGTGTTATGATAAAAGAAAAGAGGAAACGACATCGGAAAAGGATATGTGTGTTTGGTACAGTTTTTTGTTTTTATTTGGCTATTATATTTTATTTATGGCAGCTGTCAAATTTCTAATGCTCAAAGGATGAATGCCTACCTGTTTAGCACTTTGTTTAAATATAGCCCTACTTGTGCACTTGGAAAAAATAAATACCGTCGAGTTGAAATTCACCTGGCAGTAGTCTTGTTTAGGGCTCATTGTGTTATCAAATGCCCAGTGTTAAATAAAACATGCAATATGCTCGCTGTCTTTCCTGTCATTATCCTGCAGGTTCCATGATTGATTCATAAACAGTAAGCACGTTCGGTGCATCTAAACTAGGCTGCGTGTGTAAGCTGCTGCAGGCAGAGACGCATCCCAAACGGTTTTTAATTGTTGGTAACCGATGAGTACTCTAACGCGTTATTTTTATTGATGGGTAACGTAGTAAGGTAACGGATTATTTTTAATTGATAGTAACGTTGTAACGTAACTAACTACTTTCAAAAGTAACTATACCCAACACTGGTCACCACTGACGCATTCAATCACGCTAAACCTGTGTGGCTGGAGATTCTGACGTCAGTAACGGGTCAGCTGCATGGTGTATTATGTTCTTAGGTTTGCGGCCTCCCACTCAGTCTTTGGCACAAGCAGCTGCATTTGATATCCCCACCTCTTCATTCCAGACACACCCCTGTTATGATCAGCTCCACCTTTTCCCAGTGTTGCAGACGAAGAGACCTGCAGCTATCTCTGTATACATGCCTCTAAAAGGCTATTTCCCTATGAGATAAGACAGGACAGACCAGACAGCAAGTCTCATTGGGACATTAGTTGTCCGGCTGCTTCCAGGATACTCTTGATAAGACTCTTCCTGGTGGCCCGCACACACGCGAATACATCCTTTACCGCCAGATTGTCAGATCAATACTGTCAGCTCTCATTAAGAGTAAACATTGATCACAAATGCAGGTTGCTCATGCATTTTTACCTTTCAATCGGCACCACCTTACTTAACTCCCTCTGTAAACAATGCTGGCCGAGCCCTCTGAGAGGCGTCTGAAGGAAACGTGCCTGCCAATTGTTGCTAATGAATACCCAATACAAAACATCCTGCACCTGCCATCTGAATTAATTAGGTAGCACCAGACTGTCTGTCACACTCTCACATACACAACCTTTTACAGTAGTGTGTATCATCTGGCTCATATTCAAGTTCTTCACTCATTATCATTTTCCGCAGCCTGCTGGCTGTACTCATTCACTCCTTTTCAAAACTGCAATTAGCCGTTTAAATATTTGGGTGGGGACCTGTAATTCCTTCTTCATCACTTTACCAGTGTTGCAGTTGATAGACAGTGATTAGTGGGTTAAGTACGGAGAGGAGAAGGGAGGTATGTTAATGTGTAAACAGAGATCAATCATATCCAGACAATGGTTCAATAGATGATAGATGTAGATTTTAGGATTTATCCATGTTGGTTTTATAGCTGGAAGTACCAGATGAGAACGCTTCAAGTTGAACAGTATAATGGATGACAGGCAGTGGCAGCTCCTCAGAGGAAAATGAGTGTTATGTGATTATCCTGTCTTGTGATTTATATCTATCCAGTTAGCATGATAAAAATAGCAGATCATTTAGCTAATTATTTGTTGCTAATATATAACGACTTCCATGACAGGTTTGTTAATAAAGGTCATAGGTCATAAAGTCATCCCCTGGGTTTTGTAGAAGAACCGAGATATAATTAATAAATTCATACTTTGAGGATCATCAAACATAAACTAGTGTTTGTTAAATTGTAGATTTAAGTAGATTTAAGCTGCATTAATTGATGTTTTTGATTGTGTAGCTGTTAGCACACCTTTGGCATGTTATCACCATATAAAGTTTATACGACAAACATGTTAGCCAACACATTATCATTCATTTGGCTCTGTTTGTGGACATGTAGTGCAATATGGGTTTATCACAATTTTTGTACTATGCAGCTGCCAGCTGCTTTGAAATGACCCTAATAAGAGGCGAGAGACTGAACTAAAACTGCAAAGTTGCAGATGGTAAATCCAAAACAATGAGCTGAAAGACACTTAAAACTGAAAGGAACTGCAGAGTTTGTCACTCTATGTGACTCTTTACATACAGATAATAATTTGATCAGTTTGTTGAAAATATAGATTACTGCAGCTTAAAATAAAGTTTTTAATGAATTTGATTCACACCAATAATGGCAAATGAGTGAAGGAATATATTTGAAGCTATATGAAAAGGCAAAATCTATAATGTATTTTAAAATGGTTGTATTGTATGTATCGCATTCAATGTGCAGCACAAATTCATGATTTCAAAACCCAGTCAGTGTTTTCATCTCGTGTATCATAATGTCTGTGCGCTGCATGCTACCACAGGTTGTGGCTTCTCAAAGTATTTTACTCTAATTCAGAGTCCAACTCTGACTAATGACATGATGATGACTGGTTTGTCATGAATATTCTGCACCCATCTGCTATACAAGGCAGGTCAAAACAAATGAGACAAATTATTGCCAACACCATCCACATCTGCTCTTATTTGATGACACACATGATGAAACAAACAAAATAGATGTTTCACATTTCATAGATCAATCTAAACATCCATCAGAACAAAATGTTCTTTTATTTAGTATCACAGGGATAAATTATAGATAAACATGACATGATCTTAAGTAATTTCGATTCTCATTTTAAGCTGCACGTCTTTGGAGTTTGGATGGAAACAGAAGCACCAACAAAGCCAGGGACAAGATGCAAATTCCAGACATAAACGAGCTGGACCGAGGATTCTGAAAAGAGAAATGCTTTATGAGCTGACAGTATTTAATACTGAGCCATGTGCCACCTCATAAATCAAACAACAGCTGGAGTATTAAGAGGGCCACTGTGTCACGATGTACAAGCAGGTTCGCTGTCTCAGTGTTTACCTACTGTCATGATGGATACTGAGCTGAATACATCCATGTAGGCAGACTGCTCATGTGTGTGTCCTTGCTCTTCTAACACTGAAGGTTTTGGACTGCAGGGTGTGAGAGCATGACGTGGATATAACTCAGGTCTGGTGAGCAGCAGCGCATCGTCAAAAGACATAGGTAGAAAGGGTGATGACATTTAGAGACACAGTCTAACGAGATAATCTTTGTCTAGCTCATTCCCTGTTTGGATGAAAGTGTTTTTCTTAGCCTAACAAGAATTATGATTAAGATTTGTCCACCAACCTTTAGTTGAATCCCGTGAGGTCTTGAGTTCTATTGAATTCCATCTTTCTAAACCATTTTGTAAACTGCCTACAACCTCTTGCAACTCAAAAATTTGTGCGAACAAGACCAGAGCACAGAGTTCAACTCAGAAAACTATTAGATGGAAAGAAATTACACGCTGTGTAGGCCTGTACATGTAACCACACGGATAGAAAGGCATTTTTAGACAAGTAGTCATGTTTCACATGATGATGTTAGTGCAGAAAGTGCCAAAAATGCATGAGTGTGAAAATAAACGTGTTTGATGGGCTTCATTGAAGGAATGAGAATGAAGTCAGTGGAAACAATCGAGCTGCAAGTTGTTTGATGGGGAAGAGAAAGAAAGACCAACACGTTCAACGATCTGTAAAAAGGAAAGCAGGAGAAAGTCTGTGAAGATGGAATAGACAGAAAGGTGAAAATATAGCTAGAAATGTAGCTAAATACTATAAAACTAGCAGAGATTCTGAGGCAGACACAGAGCTTACAGTCAGTGTATTTAGCTACATTAACCTTGTTGATTTAACCTATTCATTTGTAAAGTCAAAAACTATGACTAAATGTTGATTTAAAACTAAAGAACTAAAGCTCGAAAGTGCATCAGACAATTTGGATTCTCCACAGACATCCTCTGAGCATTTATTTTGAAAGCTAACACAACATTTGCATCACCGAAAAAAAACAACAGGATCAACAGCCTCTTCATCACTGCCTGAACATTGCTTGAATGAGCCTGTGAGCCTCTCTGGAGCTTCAAGAGGTTTACTGAAAACTGTCGCTTGGTCTGTTGGCAGTTCTTCCAGGTACGGCGGCGGAGCAATAGGCAGTGAACAGGGAAGAGCGGTCATGCTGGAGGGCAGCATGATTATTCGCTACAAGCCCCAGCAGCATGTCCCTTGCAGTGTATGAGACATGCCAGCCCAGTATAATGGTCTTATTAGGATAATGGTGGTAGTTACAGGCTTCGTTTTCCTCCAGGTAATTCTATCTATCTGCACACTGAATAGAATTCAATACCTGCAAGTGTTTTTTGTCAGAGGGGTGCTTTAGTGTAGACGTGGAGCCAATACAGGAGCTATTTTTGTTTGTTTACACCAAGCATCATCCAAAAGAAAATGTTCAGCTATTACGGCCAGCAAATCATCCTTTTTCTGCTCTGTGTTTTTCATTCATGAAATATGTATATTTTGGCCGTTTCTATCCGACATGATAGATTGTGTGAGCCATTTGATAGGTTCTGTGTTTGGCAGGCTCGCTGAGTAAAGCTGGCCAAATCTATCAGTCATTTCAGGTCTCCTGGACTTTTTAAAACCGGAATGCTGCTATTGGCTTAGATCTGCGGGACCTGTTGGCTCTCACATCATAGTCCAGCAAGCAGCAATTTGATCTATCATTTTGCACAATCATGTGTGCTTCAAGACAAGAGCCGACCATGACGTAGAGGGTATAATTTGGTGGTGAAAGCTAATGTAGGCCTGCGAGTCTCGAAAGGGCTGGACTCGCAGTGAAAGTTGTTTTGAAAAACCACGACCGCCTTCTTGTCCATTCCTAATAGAAAGATTCTTCCAAACTGCTGGCTCTAAAGCATGTTTAATTACATTAACAATATATGAATATGCAACTCTCGTAGTCATCTGGAGCCTCACTGCTAGTTACCTCTAAATCAGCCGCAAAATAAAGTCACAAAATAAAGTCACACTCGTGCAACACCAATTCAGATGGAGGACGGTACAGCAACTAAAAGAAATGAATGAGTGGAGTCTGAGCTCAGCCTGAGGCTAACTGCTGTTTAACAGTCAGGGTGTGACTATTAAACAGCAGGACAGGATTAACACAAATTTAGCTACACCTGTATCTCGCCATAACTTTGGACCATGTGTGTACTGCAGCTTTTGATTCTTTGAACACGTACTTTGTTTTTATTGTTGACTGCAAAATACATGCAGTGTATAGAATAAAGTAACAGAACAGATCACCAGGGGGCGATACATATGTTCATATATGATGTGGGTGGGTTCACTTTATGTTTACAGTTACCTGATTTGTTTGTTTTCAGTTTTAATTTGCAAAACGAGTTCACTCGTCATTAAATGAAAATTCCAGTCCTGTCTTGGTCACACGGTGTAACAATAGTTTTAGGGTGTTAAATTAAGGCAACTTCAAGTCAGTTACAATTTATTATAGTCACCACAGATTATTCTTCCTCCTTATTATCATCCCTCTGAACCATGTCCATATTCAGTGCACCTTTTGTAGCTTAATAAATGTCTGAATACACAAAGAAAAAGTCAATCTTTCATTTTATGAATGCATTTTAGAAACTTTTTGCAAACAGCAGCTTCAGTTTATTCAAGACAAAGACTTTACTGTTCTGTGGACAGACAATGTAGATCACAGTTCAGGATCAATGCAGATTTATGAATCTCTGTAGTTCTTTCCTGAGGCACAAACATCAATGTACATCATCTTCCTCCACAGGAAGGAGCTGTGGTCGCCCTGTTTAAGATCTGCAGGCAGGACCGCTTCAGAGACCTCTACGCTCATGCTCTGAGAACTGTGGCCTCCATCTGCTGCGTGGAGGAGGGCATCAACCAGCTGGACAAGGTAAATCTCATAAACCAGTTGTGAATGGTACATGTATGCAGCTTTGTGCTTCTATTGCAGTACAATACTGGGGAATATTGTGCTTTTTACTAAACTTTTTTACTAAACTAAACTTTACTAAATGGGCCATTCTGCATGATGAAAGCTTTTACTCGAATAAAAGACCTGAGCTCGTCTTCCATCTCTGCACACACACTCTGAAATGTTGACAACAGATGCGAGAGACAGACACAAATTAATATGATATTATACTGTAACAGGAAGGAAAAGAGAAAAGCAAAAGTCAAGATCATGATAATCAGAGTTGATTGGACAACTTAATTTAATACAATTGATTATTTATAAGGGTCAATGCCCACTGATGCATAGATGAACTGTAAATGAGCCATGGTTGGCCTTAAAGGGAAATTTCCATCTGTATTTCATGAGCAGATGTAAAAGAAAATAATTAAAACAGGACACATGAGCAGTAATTCATATTTTCTGACAATGGAAAATGGGTATGTGGATGTGTAGAAAACAGAGAGAGAAAGAGAGAGAGAAAAACAGACGTCATTAATCTCAAGTAAGTACAGTACTTCCAGTAAAATACCTTGGCTCTCTGCAGTCCAGACAGATTATGTTAACACTGATCAGCTGAAGTTGTAGCCCAGACAGGCAGCTGTTCTTCTTTCCAGCAGTACACTATAGTCTCTCTACTGTTGCACACATTCAGCCGTGCTCTCACTTCCCATGTTATGTTATGACTGGCTACTCACAGCCAGTTTATTTTCACAGGTGAATATGAGCCAACAATGGCGACGGGAGGAGGTTTGACTGCACCGAAACAAAGCGTGTGATCACACACTCGGGGACGGTTAGATTATCAGGGAAAAAAGGCATTTGTATCTTTACTGTGCAATATTTTAACAAACATATCCATACTTACACTATACAGCATCTTAGTAGAATTACCATTAAAATCTTGTGCCAGTGCAGCTGGTGTGAGAAAGATTAAGATCACTTTTCTTAAACGACCCTGTTGATTACTGTCAGGGGATCTTCTTTAGTCATTCCCTCAAGAGGATACACTCATTTTGGTGATTTTCCTCTCAACTACTAGCAGATTTGATTGGAAAACGCAGCGGAGAAACTGGCGCAGCCTGTCTTAACAGCAAGTGTGTTTTTGTTTGTGTCTCATAATAAATAATTGATCTTAAATGTGGCACCTCTGTAGCTGTAGTTATTTTTTTAGGGAAACTTTTGACTGCAGTAGTTGAGTTCTGCAGCTTTCTATTTACTTGATTAAATTTTCATGAATGAGTTCACCAAGTTCAGTTACGTCAAGGCAGCTGAAGCATTAATCTCTGCTGTATAATTTTAGAATAGAAGACGGTAAGAGAGTAAGCATCATATAGGTTATGGTGTATAGGTTATGTGTTTTTTCCCCCCCGATGACAGAATTATACACATACAAAGAGATGAGTCATGATTTACCATGAGCCTTCATAGTTTGCAGAGATGAGATCATTAGATGGGACCTCCTGACCGCTGAGCTGACAGGTCAAACATTTAGACGTGAATGGCTTCTCACTGTCTTTGTGTGTGTGAAGGATGGGAGGTGAGACAGGGAGAGGGAAAGCTAATGATACATCCTTCTTTGTCTTGTTTGTTTGTTCTCTATTGAGAATTCCACCAAAATAAACAACAGACGCACCTGTGTCAAGCAAGCGTTTACCGAAAGACAAATATAACCTGATTCCGGCGAATAATGATGCCACAACGGTGTCTGTGTTCACATATAGAGCAGCTGGGACAGCATGAATCATCCAAGTGTGAAAACTCTTTAACGGGAACCAAAGTCCGCCCTAGATTAGCAGCCTCGTTCCCGGGGGAGAGGCTGTCAGGCAAGTCTACGCTACCAACCGCTCACCAGCGATCGTTCAGGCTTGAGAAACACAACTGTCACTGTTGAAGGGTGATCGAGAAAAGGGGGCCGGTTTGCATCTGCGCTGCTTATTGGTGGATATGCTCCATACTTCTTAGCTTTATTGATAACTGCAACATTATGTAATCATACAACAGTGAATGGAAAGAGTACCGATTATGAACACAGCTGCTTAAGATGTTTAAGAACTGTGTATGAAGTAGTATGGAGGATTCTTGATGGCAATATTGTGTCAGACTGAAGTTTATGTGAAATGTGGAGATGGACTTTATTTCAGTCTTATAACATACAATGAAATTATAAACCATGATTGTAGTAAAAAGTTAAATTTTGCAAACTGACCCTAATAATGCATAATTTTCACACCTCGAAGCGTTCATGAAGTGTGAACTGAGAAGAAAAGGAACACATTTCTGTGTTTGTGTATCTTTAGGACTCTGCTCAGTTCAACACTTTGTATGGTCACAGGACAAGACAGTATTAATCAAAACTTTCAATGAGCAGTCACCTTAACTTTGTTATTACTCTTAAAAATGCAGAAAGTTATTTGGCATTGGCCCTGACAATAAACTGAATGAGATACATCCGGTGAGGAGTTTGGGAATATCTTATTTTAGGGAGGAGGAGGAGGAGAAGGAGGAGGTGCGGGCAGGGACGGTAGATGAACGGGGGTGTGGAAAGTGGATTGTTCCACGTCAGTGGGTCGCACTGGCACAGTGCTGCTGACGTCCACAGAGACAAAAATAGGGAATTGCCCTGTGAAGCTCGGCGCACTGATGCTCGTCAGCAGATAAGACTGACAGGTGTGGCTGAGCGCTGGAGCTTTGTCTCACTCTGTCTCTAAACTTTTGTTTTCAGGCGCTGGCGGAAGCCAGTCATCAAAAACATTCATTTTTATCGCACAATAATGACTGTGGTTTAAAAGTTATGCAGTAAAGAAAACAAAATCTTTTCACAGGGACATAATTTAGGTGCCCATCACCACCCTGAAAAAGACAAACCTGCAGTTTATGACTATTTTTAATTGATAGTATGGATGGTTTCCAGAGCGTGTGCTCATTTTCAACACTTTCACATATGCATGACTTGTTAAGAACGACTACCGACAGATGCAGAGTAACGTTCAGCAGCTGTAGCAAAGTCTGTATAAACTGTGCAATACTGCCCTCAAGTGCAAGAAGATCTTCTCTACACGCCCATCATTTTCTAAGGTCTCTATATTCTAACACTAAATCACATGCACGTACAAGAACAAACACAAAAATAGATAACTATGACCTCATACCCACAAATAAATTTATGCTCAAACAAGAATTACATTTCCTATGACTAAAATAACTCATCTCTCCAAACCTGATGCACACACACCCCGGGTTGATGCCAGCCAGATATACAAGAGTTTCTCAGCGGCACATTCACCTTAGCAATAGCAATTAAATCGGGAGTGGTGTGTTTTAATTGTGATGGCTTTATAGTCAGAGCTGCAAGTTCCAGCCAAGCTGATAACCATGGACACTTGTCTGGATGGCCAGTGATGTTGCAGATGTTTTGTCCACGCTGCAGTGTTGAAATGTTCAGTGATCAGGTCTGCAGACAGTGATTTGTACCTCTACTATTCCCCGACCTTAAACACTCCTGATTTTGTATATTTTAACACTTGTACAGTTCCTGGCCCCAAGGAACCTCAGGAAGCACACACACGTATTAAACACTAACAAGCACAAGTCAACACCACTGGCTCTAGTCTGATGGGCATGAGATCCTCCGAACATACAGAGGTGGTTTCTTGAAATACATTACTCCAAACTGCACTTTAAATGAATTAAACTATGTATTCTAGGTTGATTTTAAAACATCCTGGTAGCCAGTGGTTTCTGTTTAATTTTGTACAATTTAATTTACTTTAATTCAATAAAGCATTGTAGTGAACTTAATGTAGCCTTTTTATTTTCAAGGTAATGCAGTGTTATGCTCAGTTCATTCAGGGAAATAACAAAGAGGAGGTCCACACAGTGACCATTTAATCATAACTGCTTATCCTCATCAGGGTCACAGAGAACTATACTGAGGTTGGGTATACCGTGGACAGATCACCATTTCATCACGGGGCTGACACATAGAGACAAGCAACCATTCACACTCACATTCACACCTACAGTCAATTTAGAGTCACCAATTAACGTGCATGAGGAAACCCAATACCCAAAGAGAACCCACACAGACCCCATAAAGTAGCAGCCTTCCAGGAGGGAACAAGAGAGGAAGGCACAACACTTACCGTCCGTCTGAAGGCCTACAGCAGTTAGTAGCAACAGGGTGCCAGAACAAGAGTTAATGTCATGTTAAGAGCAAGAAAGTGTTCAGGAGCCTCTCATGTCTTATGCTGTATTATTTATTGACACTTGGCCAAGGAGAATTAGAGACACTCATGGTGCATCAGAAGTGCCTGAGTCAGTCTCACATTCTGCCCAACTCGTGCTGGTGGTCAGACTTTAAACCCCAAGATAACACCACAAATACTATACGCCCAGAATTAGCCAACGAGTATGTCTTTCCCCATGTTAGTGTTACTGTCAGCACATTCTAGTCTGGAGACACTGCTGTCTGTTCATGTTAACTGGAACGTCAGTGGCAAGCTATCTATTATGTCTAGGAAGGCAATATTCAGTCCTTCAGCCCTGACCGCCACAGTGTGGAGATAGACTGGCACCTGCTGTTCTTAAGCAAAGCCAAACAATTAATACTGCCGAGGACCTCAAGGCCCACACGTGACCCCGTGTAACCTAAGGATAGAAACCTAAGGATAGTGTAATATAGGAACTGCTCTGGTTGTTCCATGTTATATCCCTGGTGTTTTCAGTCAACATCCTAAAACAAATGACTGTTCACATATTTATAATATAACAGACTATAATAAATGATTATGTGGTACCTAATGTGTGCTGTATGTTGTCTGATGTGAAGGTGGATGGGATCCTGTGCCTGGCGGACATCTTGACTGATGAAACCAGCGTGGAAGCAGCCAGGGCTGAGGCAGCGGCAGTCGTGGCTCAGATCACCTCCCCTCACCACACGTCTACGCAGCACCTCGCCAGCTTCCTGGAGAGCATGCATGACATTGTCACCGCGCTCATCAGTGAGTGGACGTAAACCTGATCTTTGACTTATCATGCGCCCAAACCAAGTATTGTTTGGAGACACAGGACTTGTTAATAAAAAAATTTTTTAATCACTGGGAAAACTAAAATGACCGGATTTCTTTTATTTAATGTTTAATTAAAAGGTAATGTTTTTGCCCTCTAGTGGAGCTTTTGTTTGTGGACAGGAAAGACCCCTTCAATTTTACCATTAGAATTAGCATGGGTCTGACTTTGGGTTATTTCAGTTTAGTTAATAAAAATATTCAAGTTCAGAGCAGTCATGTAATCCATAGAATGACTAATGCACAAGGTTGTTTTCTGTTGGTGCTTGGATGTACCTCACCTCAGTATCTTACTGACTTCCTTTAAATCTCTATAAAACTCTTTGAAACGACAAGAAAGTGTAATACATGATTTGGTACATGCGTCATGCTTCACTTTATTGCATATAAGTCATTGCATACTTATATTATGTTGTGTTAGAATCACTGTACTATTGTCCTGTTCTCACAGAGTTGTGCGAGAGTGCCTCCTGTGGTGAAGTTTTCCTTCTGGCGTCTGCGGCCTTGGCCAATATCACTTTCTTTGACAGCATGGCCTGTGAGATTCTCCTGCAGCTCAACGCCATCCAGATCCTGCTGCAGGCCTGCAGAGACCGTCAGAGAGTCGACACACCCTACTCCAAAGATCAGGCACATGAATTTATTTGACTTGGTGTAAAATGTATATTTTCAAGAACAAACTCCAGTTAGCAAAAGCAAATGTGTGTCAAATCTTTCATCGTGATTCTTTTTTATTCTTTCTTATTTTAATCTCAGGTGGTGACAATCTTGGCAAACCTGTCAGTCTTGGAGCAGTGTGCCTCTGAAGTCCTGCAGGAACAAGGTACAAATGTTATGAAATGTTACATTGTTATGTTTTATTGACAAAACTGCCACTGGATGAAAAACACCAGCTTGTGTTGAACCACTTACGACGAAGCAAAAAAAAAAAAAAAAATTAAATAAATCGAAAGATGTGTAATTCTTCATTAATCCTCAAGGTGGCAGCATCAGATAATGTCTGTGAAGTAGTCAATCAACCACTAGTTTATACCACGAGTTTATGCAAATATTTTAAACAACTGTAAGGCGTTTAATGTTATGTTTTATTGTGATTTTCATTATTTATTTTCACTATTTGTATTTCTGCTCTTACATGTGAGGTCATCCTAGGAAATATTCCATTGTCCCTATGCTTTCATTCATATATTGTACTATACATAGATAGATGCATATGTTTTCAGTACGGTTCTGTGTCCCTCAGTTCTTTAATATTTGCGGATGAATTGTATGGTCTTGCTCTTGTCTGGCTTTACAAAATCTGATCATAGAGTGAGTAGTCAGAACTATTTCTTCTTTTACAATCTGCACAGTGCATTTGAAAATCACTTTGTTACAGTTTTTGTTCCTGAATTGTTTTGAAGTGGAGTGGTTGGAGAAGTATTATGTGCAACCACCCGAGTGATTATGCTGTTTTTATAAAAAAGAAATTGACTTTTGTATTGAGTGTTTTTTGGACTATTGATTTTGCTCTCTAGCTGCACTTTTTGTCTAAATCCTTTTTGCTGTGATGTGTGTGAGGTCTGGCTCCTTTCTAATTCACCTGAGCACTTTGTTCTGTCTGAGTCTTGTGTAATTCTTCATGTGTCTGTGACGCATCTGTTTGTTGTTCTGTTTGGTTTCTATGTTTCTGACTCTGTTGCACTGGTTTGACGTCCTATAATTTAAGTTTTTTATTAGTCTCCTGCTTGTCTGTTTATTGTCTTCATTTTATTGTATGTCTCACTGTACATGTAGGTAAGGTGTAGATATCTTTCCTGTGGTTGAAGCTCCTGTTCCTTGTTGACACTTTTGATTCTGTAGGTTCCTAACTGAATTATCTGTACTATATATTATGTTGTTTAGGAATAGAGCGACTACTGCTGCTACTGGGAGAAAAGCCGTCTTCCTCCAGTCCATCGGAGGGCGCCGCCTGTGAGCGCGTTCAGCAGAAAGCTGCTGTCACACTGGCCCGTCTTAGCAGAGACCCTGATGTGGCCCAAACAGCCATCCAGCTAAAAGGTAGTGCAGAATTTAATTTATGCTTCATTGAACAGTACTGATGAACATTACAAAGAAAAGTTGACAGAAATAAATGTACTGAAAAAATCTAATATAACAAAGCTGGACCTTGAATTGAGCCTTGAGGTACTCCATGCATAATTACACACTAAAAAAACAACCAACCAAATGATGAACTGGACATGATGTCCTAATGGTGCATCTTCTGGAAGCTTAAATGTATATACTACAGGAGAAAAAAATGTCTCACATTATTTCATAGGTCCCCCTTCTATCAGTGGACAGAAAGAACCTTTACTTTAATGTTAAATCTGCTGTATGTTCCTTCCCGACAGACCTCTTTGTCTCTTGTGAAGCAGCTCTATGAATCTTTGAATGAAACCCCCAGAGTGTGATGAGTGGACATTAACATATTCTATACGCTATAACACAATAACATATTTTTTTTAAATTTATTTGAATTAAAGTAGAGGTGATGTCATTTTTGTTTTATTTTATTTGAAGTATAGAGGGATGTGTACAGAAAATCAATTCAAAAGAAATAATTTGTCAGCGACTAAACTGCTCTGCACCACTGTTTAGAGCAGATATCAGTGTGTAAGAATGGGAAGAGCTTGTAACTGAATTTTTCCTCTGCCATCTTTAGCTGTTCCTCGTCTTATTGAACTGTGTCGCTCCCCTACTGAGAGAAATAACAGCGACTCAGTGCTGGTCGCTTGCCTGGTAGGTACAAAGCATGTATCTATTAATGTGTGTGTACGCGCATGCAGACCTATACATATGTGAAAATGACTCCATGTCATGAATACAAATATGTCATTCAAACATTCAAACTGCCTATTTCAGTCATGCCCTTAAAATTCTATATATTTTCAGTGGCGCTCACTATACAGTACAAACTTAGGGCATTATATCACAGGCCTACACATGTAACATCAGTGCACCAAATGACTGTCCAATTTAATTACCTCCACAGGGCAATATCTGAAAATTGAAAATATATCACAACCTCAGTATCTTTAAGCCATGTTGAGATAGCTGACCGGTGCACATCATCTCAAACGTTGTATGTTTAAATATGTACATATCATAAATAATATCCCAGCTCGTACTTTATCATTCTCTCATTCTGATCATAATTATTAAGACCAGATCTTAGGGCCGATGAGGGGATTTGAAGCGCATAATCGTCAGGAGCCTAATTGGGCTCCCTCACTGCGCCCTGAAATGCCGCCTCCTTCGCCATAACCACACTCGTCCGTCTGTTCAAATTAATGTGATTCTATTTTATCCTTTTAGCCAAGGGTTAAGTAGAGCATTTGTAGGTGTTGAATTTTTACATTTAAAGGACGCTGAGCTTTCACAAATCATGGAAATGTTGAAGGCTCTCCTGGCTTAGACATCACACGCATTACTGATGCTCTTGTGAAATCATAAAAGATATGAATATAAGATGTGCTATTGAAATACACTGCTGGTGTTGTAAGACTGTAAACCTGCAGACATGTTTTTTATTTTTATTTTTTTTATTTAACCACATTAAGTGTGCACAGTTACAATTCAATGTGTTTGCCTAGAGTGTGATCTTAATATGATAGACTGCATATGTTTTATATATATGTGTTTTTTGGGGGGTCTTTGCACATGCATAATGGTATATGTGTGTGTGTGCGTGTGTGTCTTCAGGCTGCCTTGAGGAGGCTGGCAGCAGGGTGTCCAGACAGCATCGAAGCAGCCGACCACCAGCAGCTGATCAAACCACGGCTAGTCGACTCTTTCCTGCTGTGTTCCAACATGGAGGAGAGCTTTGTATGACAGCCTGCACACCGAACACTGATAGTGGAGACCTGAACTCGTGTACATGATCATGTGCATGTACTGTCTCATGACACAGAGAGGACTAATGAGCGATTTCACTCCAAAGCATTGGATCTATTTCTTGATCTATTTCCTGGCTGGAACTTTGGTTTGTCACTTCATGTGTTGCTGAGATTTTTTTTTGTCCAAATTTCATGCAGGAGCTTTGGAGGAGGGAGTGTAACTGCTTTGTGTCAGTTTGAATGGATGCACAAAACATCTAGATGTAAATGTACATAAATATGTTGCAGAGAGCAACTCAATGCAATGACAGGTAATGTAACATGCGATGAATGTGTACAGTGTTCTTGAAAAGGTCATTAGTTTCAGTAATAATATCAGTAATTTGTTTGTATGAGACGGTGCTACTTTTTTTTTTTAATGAAAGTATAATCTGTTCTGAAATGAAACACTTTATATGCTACCACTGTGCAATTTATTAGATATTGTCTGAAGACATTGTATCCAAAGAATTTTGGCAATCTGAGAGCAGAGAAAGATCCTTCACATTCGAGTGGAAAGGGCAGTAAAATGACACAAATGATCACGTGAAGCATTTAGCATCGGAGTACCAAGATGCTTGTCTGCTTAAATTCTCCTCAAGTCTTTCATGGCTGGTCTGTTAAAGTTTTCAGTCAGCAGCCACTTTATTTGGATAAACATTTACAGCTAAATTATTACAGTTGGATGAACTTGTACATGTTTCTAGTTTGATTGTTATTTGACTACCTTAATTGAGAGGGCACTATAAGTATTTAAATTTTTTTGTTGAGGCATATGGCAACATTATCTATAGTTTGTTAAAGTGCATTGTATGGCATGTTGAGTTATTCGCTTGGTTGTTATTTGCCATGAATCTCAAATATCATATTTGCCACTGGAAAATTGAACTATAAAAAATGGTTATGAATTTGAATATAGAAATGCTTTTTTATTTAAAGAGAATGACCATTATTGTATGCCATGCATGGAATAAAGGCAATCATCTATCTCATGTTCAGTGTATGTCACTATAGTCAATTACTGTTATACAGTATATGTACTGGGACATTTGTATGTTTCAGTTTGATATAAAGTAAATCTGTACAATGGTACTCAAATCAGAAACAAACAGTTAGCATAGTGAAGAATGTCCATGCTGATGAAACAAATAGAAATTCAAAGGAGACGTGCAGAACTGAATAAAGAAGACGAGAAAAAAAGAAAGAAAACACCAGGACCTGTCCAGTAGCCACTGCAGAATGGTCTTCAAACTGGTGTCACAAAGTGAAAGGAGTTGCTCATAGAGACAAACCTAAAGAGAATTATCATCCAAGTAAAAAAAAAACAAAAAAAAAACACATCGGATGAAATTCAATCTTGAAACCAATATGCTATTATCTAATGACATTGTAGCTTCTTTTTTTAGCTTTATTAGCAAACTACATGTGGTGAAACAATCTGGTTGTAGACATTGTCTTCAACTCCACTCTGGCATTGCAGTCTGAATTAAATCTTGGTCCAAACATCCAGATAATCCACAGCCCGGAAACATTAGACCAAGATGCTAAATAGTGGGCTCCAGATGACTCTATAACTGGATCTTTCATACAAAGTTTTATAGATTAACTTTAAAGGTGATGATGATGCAGTATTATGTTCATAACTTGTTCCTAAAAAATCACATACTGAAGGTCGAGGGTGACTCACACACCTATCCCCTTGACCTGAGTTAAGACATTCTGGAGGAGACGAAATTCATTTTCTAGATTAACTCTATTGACTAGAGACATTTGAAGCATCTTTGAACTTCTCTTTATTTAATGTTTATTTATAATTATAGAGAGCACTGCCACATGCCAAATGCCACATTCAAAATAACCAGCAGATAGCCCCACCTTAATGCAGAATGAGTGCATTCGGGGTCCATGCAGCTAAAGGTCCTTCGAGGGCACCCTAACCTCCAGCTACCTCAGAGGAACCATGCTCATACATTCTGTCGTCACAAATGTAGACACAGAGATGAGAAAAGGCTTTGAACGAGGCTCACAGAGAAAGAAAGAGGCTAAGAACCTAAGAGGAGGTGGATGCAAAGGTCTACCTGTTGGTCCTCTGTGAACCACCAGAAGAAAACAGGAGGGACATTTGCTATTTAAGCTTCCAACTTTCCAAAAACATCGGGCCACGTTGGGAGAAATGCTACTGCAGAATGTAGCTGTGTGCATTAGAAAAACTTGTCATCAAAATGTCGGCTTTTCATTCATTCACAATGGCTTTGATGAGAGTTCACAAACACAAGTGCAGCAGAGTTTTTATATGGCACTTTCAGCTCACAAATGACTGGGAGATGATGCAGTGAGTGATTACAAAGAAGTATGTGAGGGCTTGTCTGCGAAACTTGTCCTTTGTATTATCTCTTTCATAAAAACATTCTCAGGTTTTTTTCTTCTCCATAAGCCTTCCTCTCCTTGGAGAGACAATTGAGGGTCTTCTTGCTTTCTCTGTAGCTTCTTTTTCACCTAAGGGCACTTGTGCTGAGCCTGGACTTGTTACACTCCAACCCAGTGTTGAGACAATTGAGCTTCTTCGTGTGTGCGTTGTCCAGCATACATGTGGGACTGTGTTCAGAGGCCTTTGTGATAGAATATGCTCCTGCCTCGCTTTGTTGAGACCCAATGAAATATGTATCGACGCAGAGGAGAACTAAACAGACGGCCTGAAAACACAGGTTCCTTTGATACTGTTTTGGTTCGACCATCACCATGATACCAAGA
Organism: Nibea coibor; assembly: GCA_023373845.1. Taxonomy (NCBI): domain Eukaryota; kingdom Metazoa; phylum Chordata; class Actinopteri; family Sciaenidae; genus Nibea; species Nibea coibor. The sequence goes on along the minus strand of CM041721.1, from coordinate 4,025,313 downwards.
ATTGTAGCTCTGAGTTTTTCAGTTTCTCTCAGTTTCTAATTCTGAGCTCTTGAACTTTCACTTTGCTCCCTTTCCATCGTCTTTTGTATGTACAGTATGTTGCAGTGGTGGAAGAAGTACTCAGCTCCTTCACATAAAAGTGTGAGATTTAGGGAGTTCAATTTATGGAATAAAAATAGATTACTATGCTCTAATTAGTGAATAATTCAAAAAATAATTGTTACCTTAGAATAAAGCATCATCAGCTACACTCCTAGATGCCACAAAATCTGACACACTGATCCTTCAAGTTAAAGTACTTATACCATACTGTACTCTGTAAAGTACTCTATTACAGGAAAAAGTCATGCATTAATTATGTAAAGGAAAAGCTATTGGTTTTGTCAGTGGAGTCTGGTGGGCCACAGTACCCAATTACTTTGAATTGAATTGAAATTAATTTTATTTATAGGGCCAAACTTTGATCTGAGATACTGCATGGTGCATATTTATTAATTGCTAATGTAACTAGTAACTAAAACTGTTATGTAGCAAAGTAAAAATAACAATACTTTACTTTGAAATGCAGTGGACTAAAAGTAGCAATTGGTGTGGAAAGAAACTACTAATAAATAAAATAAAAGTACCTCAGATTTGTACTTAAATATGGCTATTGAGTAAATGCAATTACATTGCATTGCACCAGTGTTCCTTGCATCTTTAATGTTTTCATCCAGTTTGATCCGAGGTGTTGGTTAAATTATGAAAAATCAACTAACAAAATAATATATTTTTTATAATATTTATTTAAGGTGTCTTGTGAACTGTAAATAATATGAGAACAATCATTTTTAATATGGTAAGTGCAGATTGCAGATAAAACAAAATACACAATAATAAACAAGCAAGCTGCACTCAAGAGTCATCTTCAGTGTCCCAAATCATAAATCACAGACATTTTGTGTAAGAAAAGGTTCTGAGCACTTGAAGTCTAATGCAAGAAGACACTTCTATGTGGCTCTCCTGAGAGACTTGAATATTTTATGGGTCACATCTTTTGCTTTTGCACCCTATTTCTGGAAAAGTTTTTCTCTGTCTTTTTATTTCAGAAAAATGTTTGAAATTTCTTCTTCCTTTAAAAATGCTTTTAGAAGTGAATACATTAGACTTTACGAAAACTCATAATTAGTATGAAATAATTAAAAATCAAATTCATCGAATAGTGCTGTATGTTTTCACATATCTTCAAGGTGCACACAGAAATGTGGACTTTCCACTGTTAGTGTACTGATGAACTGTACTTCAGAACCAAGGACTCCATCATCAACAAGGAGAGGAGGGAGCCCCAAACAAGAGAAACTCCGTGAACACTGCGAGCCTTACTAATTTGTGGTCAGAAGCAAATTAAAGGTGCTTGCTGGTTGTCATTGCCTTCAAACGGATATTGCTATTGAAGTTTGACATGAGAAGTCATTTAAGTTCATAAAGTGTGGTATAGCAAAATAATTAAATAGAAAATAAATTATTTTGCTTTCTTGGAGCTGATTGGCTAGAGTTGATTTCATCATTTCATCAATTTAGCTTCTGGAAGGAACTGTCAATGTTTCTGGGGTTCCAGTTTAGACAGAGAATATTTGGATTTCAGAAAACAGATAACTGGGCCAAGACTCCCTCTGCAGCCTGATTAGCAACAAAAATGACAGATTTCGCCTAATCTCTATGAACAGCTATCTGCATATGAATAACTTTTTTGCATTTCACCTTTTTTGCTCTCCACACAGACTGCTGCAACCAAAGAGCATTAAAACATGACTGGTCAATCCTACTCAGACTACAAACGAAAACCAGAACACTTCCAGAGCTAAAATCTGAATAGATATTCATATTCAGATATGTATTCATATAGATTACTCCGAGCAGATAGGGAAATGGAGAGAGATATGAGCAAGTGAGGAAGAAAGAGTGTACCTTCATCTACTTGTTTATATGAATCTGACCCAGGAATCCCAGTCATTTCCATACTTTGCTCCTCTTTCTCTTCTGGTTTTTAAATGAAAATACATCAGAGTCATGATATCTCAGGATAAGTGCTAATCTTTTGTTGAAGATGAAACTTTGTAACTCATACATCCTTTCCTCAGTTCAGCTCGCCACAATTTTGCATTTACTCGATATGCTTCATGTTCTGTCAGCTTTGGACTCTGTAAAACTGAAACACACACACATGAATAGCCCACATTAGCCTGCTGCAGGACATATAGACCTCACAGCATAAAAACTAATTATGACTTAAGTGCCATCACCTGTTGGACAGCCAATTAAGAGAGTAAAATTGCTGTTTACTGATGTCTCTAGTCCAGTCCCCAGCTGGCTCCCTATTAGAAGACCTAGTTGGGTTTTTTAATTGCTGAAATAAACCCACAACATTGAGTGTAAATTAATATCAGCACTTTGTGGTCACAACTTCTGGCCAAAGTCAGTGGAGGGTAAAAGCCTAATGCCAAAAATCTTTAGGGGTTTGTGTAGAGCAGTCATATGGCTTTATTCTGTAGCTGCCATGCATTAGTACATCGTAAAGTCTTAACCACTGCACTGCAGAAACTTCCCTTTTATTTTACTCTATGAGCCTTGATACCACATTACAATAAATAGTAAATAAACATTATGCAGTAGACAACTAAGAATGGTTACTAAGAATGATTACAAATTTCCTCTCATTTTCACTAAAAATGCATGTGATCAGGATATAAACCTTTACTGACACTTTGTACATTTATCTGATGTTCAGTGAGATGAGGTTTATGACAGTCTAACACTTTTGATTGAAGGTTCCTTGCTGAGTTTCAAACCTCTAGTAGTGTTATGGAGCTGTTTTTCCTCTTAATGGGTCTCTGGTAACTTGACTGTGCCAGAAACAACAAACCTGGTGACTGGATGAAACATCTGTTTATAGTCATCTGTTAACCAATCAGATCAACAAAACATATACGTGGTCCAACTCTTACCAGAGCCATTCAGGAGAAGAGCAAAATCATCTTTTCCATCAAGAAAAGCCTTCAGTGCTGCTGGTGGACTAACCACCTAAACAGCCACCATTATTGTTTTCCTGCAAACACGTCATCAGACGCACATTTAGCATTAACTCATGCTACACGCTAATGCTGTAGCTGTCATTCTTCATAGAATGCTGATTTGGAGCAGTGATCCTGTGACCTTTCGCGAGGTGTCCAGCTGCCTAACAAATTTATCTATGTATATGCAGGACTACACCAGCAAAGGCAGCGAAGAAGAACATTTTAAACCAGTGAACAGTTTTGTTTTACGAGGAAGGAAATTAAATACTTTTTAGCGAGAGCTCAAGAATTCACCCAATGTACTTTGCTGAGTAACACTGAATGTATCATAACTTGTTTGTTCACACGAAACCTTCACAGAGCACCTCTAACAGAGCAGTACATTTTACTCTGTTTTACTCATCTCTACACACCTGACAGTAAGTGAGGCACACAGAGGTGCAAACTGTGAGAAGCTACTGTCTGCAGAGGTGTTTTCCGATTGTCCATTTAATTATTTATGTATGTATTTGTGATGATTTCGTCAACACTGAAACATAGGAGACTTTGCTATGAAGAAGAAGCCAGTCAATGTTGAAACTCAGATCACGTTATATTGCTGTTGGGAGCAAAACACTACACATTACTGCAGAGTTCATGCAAAACTGACCCAGAACTCCAGAGTGAAGTGAGTTTGATGTGACCTGGTGTCTAAGTCTTCATATAGCTTCGACATGAGGATAGTGGTGCAACTGGGCAACAAGTTTAAGCTTGGTGGAGCTTGGTGGATGTTTTTTGCAAAATTGATTTTTTTTAATGTACCTTTGACTTCTTATCTATTGCCTGCAACTGTCTGGCAAAATCCTTTATAATGTTAGCAAAATACCTTGGAGTGTGCCATTACTTATAGGACATCTTTTCTACCAGTTACTCTACATACGTTCCATTATATGTAGACCACATACAATTATGGGTAGTCTTTGACTCCATTTTTCAGTCACTATTTAGCTAGTTTGTAAATCACCAAGAGTTCAGGCAGAGCAGTCAGAGGGACATCAGAGGGAATCAGAAAAACTCTATAAAATATGATCCATGCTGTGTTCTTCCATACTCACACTGGTGCACTCATAATGGTTGAAAAGTTGAGTGTGGAATGCTGGCACAGTTGCCATTTTGGACCACTGGAATTGCGCAAATGGTGGCCAAGGAAGTTGCTGGAGCTAAAGTGCTAGCAATACTGCACTATCTACTGCACCATCTACTGTAAGTTGTACATGTTTTTTGGGGAGGTCAGATGTTGCCCCTAAAGCACCAACAGGGTTGCAAGAAATGATGTTGGACATTGGTTATTTCCAACAAGTGTATTGGCTGTACTTTTATAGAGACAACACTACCCTGCCAAAATTGGTGCACTACACCAGGAAATACTACTTGTGTGTTTAATAGAAGGATCGTGTGACACAGCAGTTTCATGATAATCAGTGACAGTTGTTGATGTTTAGAGTAGTGTCATAAAGCTTTGTGCACTTTTCACGGGTGGTTTTTCCCGGTAACCCAAGGTACACAGTGCAGTAACAGGTGCTAGGGGCACAGAGCAGGAACGAGAGAGACGCCATTCACCATTCAACATCAAATGATCTTGAACTTCTTCTTCTATCTTGAAGGTAAACAGTTGCATAATATGACTTTAAATGGAGTGTCCGTGTGCTGATTTGTGCTACCTACCATTAAAGCAAGGCAGGCTGTACATTGTGTTCAATAAACTTTCAAGACCTTCAAGATAAAACAAAACACGTTTTTTCTTTGTGTTCAACAGAATTCCCGATGGGCTGCCAGGAATTTGTTCATTGCTGCCTGAGTGCACCTTAATTTGTTTGTTTGAGGCAGGACAGCGGGAGGTCGCCCTGTATGGGCCAGAACTGACTCAAATAAACGCTCCACGTCGAGGCTCAAACAGCTCCTTTTGTCCACCCAAGACGTGTGGCCTTGATGAAATGCTCAGCATATTCAGGGATGCAATTTATTTTTCATGCTGTGAAGTAAAAGATTAACAATAGTGATTAATTTTCAGTGACAGAAAATTTACATTACAAAAATTAACATTCTGAATCTTTTTCTCTCACTAAAACACAGTAGCTCTCGATGCGTGGTGTGCAGTAGCTCACTGGACAGAGAGCAGCATGTTTGTGGAAAAAGGAATGAATTAATGAAATGTGGTGATTAAAATTTGAAAAACCACAGTCTTGTTAGTTTCAAAGGGTGTTTTTATTAAGTCGCATTTTTGTGTGTGTGTGTGTGTGTGTGTGTGTGTGTGTGTGAGAGAGAGAGAGAGAGAGAGAGAGAGAGAGAGAGAGAGAGAGAGAGAGAGATGCTCTTTAGGGACTGGGGCAATTCCAGTGGAGAAAAACTGCCTTGAAAAACTTGTGTAACACCCACTAACACACATTTGTACCTCTAAACTTGTGAGGACACTCACTCACATAATTGATTCTACTTTCTAAACTTAGCTTAAACTTCAAACTAAACTCTTCCTCTCTGATATTGTGCTGATGTTTTCAAGATTTATTACCTACATTACAAATAAACAGTTTCTTACATATGCGTGGTATACAGTAGTTATCTCCAAATAGTTTTGATTTTATTTTACCAGTTATGGTTTTGCTGCCACCTCAATACAGTGGTCGTAATTCAAATTACATGATGTAGAGATGTCACTGGAACCACTTAAAGATTACATATATATATATATATATATATATATATATATATATATATATATATATATATATATATATATATATATATATATATTAGAACATTAATACAGCACCAAACAACTGTGCTGAAGAGATAGTGGAGTAACAGAGCCATGAGCAGTGAATTTGTAGTAATCCGAGTGTCTCTGCGATTTGTTTCAATAGTTGATCCAGTTGTGGATGCGTGGTAGACTATTGGCTCTGAGGCAAAGAATACTGTTTCTTTTTGGAGAATTAAGGCTTTATTTTGACTTGACAAGAATTAGTAATTGTTGGAAAAATGGAAGTTTTTTCCAGTTTGAAGTTTGTATGTTTAAAAAAACAAGCTATTAATCGAGCTATTAATGTTGGTTTTGGTGAGTTTTATTTTGTTCTTGTCTAATTTCAACAGTGTGTTTTACAATGACCTGCAAGGTAAAATAACATTTAATGATATTATTTAATAATGTTTTTGTCAATGCAGTATGGTGGGCTGTAGTGTCCATTTGTTTTGATCTAAGATGCTGACGTTAGCATAAATAAAAAATGATCGCAAGTGATTCAGCCAAAAACAAATAAAAAATCATTTACACAGCAACAGACTCAAAACATATTGACAATCATCTCATCATGATTTAGCCTCTAAGGGCGACAGCACAATGCTTTGGGGTTTCTGGTGTAGCCAGAGGATATCTGGAAAACGGATAACGGATATACAGGCCAAGATGTCCTCTGCAGTTTGATCAGCAACTTGATATGCGAGAATGATGAGAAAGACACATTCTGATTGATTCATATTAAAAAACCTCTGAATATAAATACAGATATGTATTTTACTGTTTTTTAAGCTAAATTGTCACCAGACAATAGTTGATGGAGATTACATTTCTTCCGATGTGCTCCGCCTCTTTGCTCTTGATTGTTTGCAATTAAGCCCGCTCCAAAGGTCAATACCACTCAGACTACAGAAACCAGGTTCTGCTTCTGATGCCAAAACCTTTACAGAGATTAAGACAGTGACTGAGTCACCAGCAGGAGGTGTGGTGTCACGACTTCAATACCATGAACTGGAGTTGGTTGTCTGTGTGTGTACAGCCTGTATGTTTCATTCATTTATTTACTGCTGTCTTTTGTTTTATGAATCTACTGTACTGTGTCGTGTTTAAAGCTCTGCACAAATAAAGCGACTTACCCACATAAAGCAGCATGCTTTAACTCTTAAAAAACTCTCTTTAAAAAAGGTGAAGCCAGACCAAAATGTCCTCAATCCCATTAAATCTCAAAGTGGTTATCACAAGTATGAGAGCACCAGCACATGCATACACACGTGTAAAAAGAAAAGACAAACATGGACAGCCACACGTTCTCTTGTTCCTGCACATGCTACATGTAAGTGTCCACACACACACACACACACACACACACACAATCTGCTCCGTTAATTTAAATGAAACATTTTTCCTCTGTCTCTTTTAAAAACCATCAGGCATGTACAGAACAGCCTCACTTAACCCCTGTTAACACACTCATCTGTTCCATCATCCTACATACACACACACGCAGACAGATGCACGCGCACACACACACACACACACACACACACACACTTTCCCCTCTATGGTCCTCTGAGCGCCCCTTGCCATTATTAGGCCACCGCAGCACGCCTTCTCCATTTAGGTCCTGCAGTCCACCCAAAACCTCCTGTACACACACACACACACACACACACAGGCTCCTCTTTCCTCTCTCCATCCAACGTCTCAGAGGATTTGTGGAGAGATCGTTTCTCTTGCAGACGATCAGGCTTGCAGAATTGTATTTGTTTTTTCTGTAGCGCTGCCTTTAACTGCAGACAGTAGCAAACCGCTGGGCCGCGTGTGTTAACTGTCTGTGTCCACAGTTATGACGGAGTATATCATGTAACAGCCTGAGTATCTGCAGCCTTTAGGTTTTATATGTCTAACATGCCCGAGAATGTTTGACACTGTTTTGGACTGGCAGCTGCAGTTTTTGGTCTCTTGGGTCTTTATGTTTTGAGTGGCATGTTGTGTGACGTTTTTTTTTTTTTTTCCAAGTCTGTGCCGGATGTGAAAAAATGCCAGCTGCTAAAAATTCCCATATGTTAGTGTTATACTGTTATAGCAGCTTTTTGGTTTCAAATATCTTTTTTAAATTACAATTTTATTTGTTGCTAATAAAAACAAATAGAGCTGAATTGATTCCTGCAACACTTCTAGAAGCAGAAAAGTAAATATAGAGATAGTCTCATGTATGTAACCTCCCATGTCCTAAAGTGACACGCCTGGTTAAACATTAAGGTGTGCAGCTGATTGAGTTTGCCCTCTTGAGTGGATGTTTGAACGTGAATGTGTGTCTGTGCGGACATGAGAGACTCGCCGTGTTTGTGAGGTGCTATGTGACTCTCAATCCCACTCAGCTACTAACATAATAAGTGACTGATAAAGCACGTGTTGGTCTGTATATTAGTGAGGATTTTATTGCTTTTGTTTAAAGTTTACCAGAAAAACAGAAAAAAGTAATAGTAATAATTATTGTGTTTCATAATTCATATTTTTTTCATTATTCATCATTCTTCATATTTCATTCTGATGTCATCCTGGTATTGCAGGGTGAGATCAGGGTAGGCATCCAAATGCAGGACCTTGTCACCCCAGACTGTCATTCACATCTGGAGTAAAGGTTTGTCTAAGGTTAGGGAATGATTATGGTTTGATGGAAACATACCACCACTGTCACTTTTGACTTTTATTAATACTGAACCGAGACCTTGATCTTACCCAAAGTAAACCGAGTGCTTCAAGTGTCTAAACATGGCCCTTAAAAGTGTTAATCATGCTTTAGTTACTACGAGCCAAAATTTCATTGGGAGCACAGATAGTGTAGGAAAACAAATGAAATATGTGGGCAGTTAATATTTTGCAACTTTGCAGATATGTTCATTAAAACATTTCACTGTGTTGATAAAAACATGCCTCAGCCAGCATTTTGTTTATTTTAAAAAAACATATGTTCTGTTACAAATTAGTGAGATATAAACTTTTAAATTGAAATTCTCAGCGATAGCACAGAGTTGCACCATGACGTGACTGAACAGCCTTTTAAACTTGATAGATTTGGTGCAAAGGAGATAAATGTCTGCGTGTTTTGACTGTCTTCACAGCTGTCGTGTGTGTAAGGTAGCTCTGCTAAAAAAAGCAAGCACTCAGATGGCAAATAAATGATGTCCTGCTCGCTCAGTCACAGTCGATTCATTCTAGCGATCACAGAAATAACAGTCTCAGTTAGTGACAAAGATTAGAGAAAATTTACACTTTTCCATTTGGTTGGTCTGATTTCTCCTCCTCATGTCAGAATTAATATACATACACACACACACACACACACACACACATATAAAATTCATGTTCTTAAAGTGAGGTTGCACTGCCTTGAAAATATCATTTTCTTCTCTCACAAAAAAACACCTCTCACGTTCAGAAAACTGAATAACGGTTCCATTGAGAGTTCAGCGTCTTTTATTGGGTACATTTAACTTCCCTGGTGCTTGTTTTATTTTCTAGTCTGTTTTCCTCTCTTGCTCTGGTAGGTACACACAGACTTATTCCATTTATCGCAGTAAAAAGTCTCTGTTGCTGACCGCAGCTGCTCGGCAGAGAGCGCTGAAGCTGCTGCCTCCTTCGACCGCACCGTTTCCACGCTGCTGCCCTCCGATGTAACATGGCAGCGACATTACCATCTCTATGTAAATTGCTTCTCTCTGACAAACAGACAAGGGTGTGGGGGTGGGGGGTGGTGGGGTGCGTGGGATAAAGAGGGGTGAGTGTTTGTCAAGCCTCCTCCTCACGTACCCTGACAGGAGAAATTACAACAGCCGCTGAACTGAGCGCTGCTCTGGCCTTTTCTATTAGAGACGCTTGTAGACAGAATAAAGAGTCTTTCATTAAGAGGGGAAGAGAGTGACTCTGTGTGTTTTCCAAGTAACCCGTTTTTCCTCACAGTTGTTATAGCCTTCGATATGTTTAAAACAAGATGACGACAGACTATCTTTGGTCTGTTAGCACTAAATCCTCTAAGTATTCCCCACTTTCTTCAGGTATCATAAGATCCAAGCTTTCTTTCCCCCCTCGTCTCTCAAAGATTAAACAAGAGCCGCACTTGTAACCAAAAACAGGTAAGAACTAGATATTAACTAGACAGGGCACTTGACAGATGTTTTTCAAATACAGTACAGCGCTTTCTTCCCCCCATCCAAAGAGACCCAACAGCAGCATTGAGGGCAGATCTGTGTGATTTCCTAGCAGATGAAAGTGAATATGTAATTAACATGCTATAATTGCTGGCAGTCTCTCTTTTTATTTCAAGATGAAATGATGTGAGCTCTCTCCCAAGCCAAGGTCAGAGACCCGAGCCTATGCAATACATATTTAATGGAGAAAGACAAGAACGTGAACATATGTGACTGCATACTTGAGCTGTGCTGTATTTTAAATCTCATCCACAGCTGCCGTCAGCTCAGTTTGGCCTGTGAAATACATGAGGCCATCAAATAAATCACTGCACAGCATCTTTACACTGCATTATTTATTATTTTCAATGTGTCATTAATAAGACATGTTTTTTTTTTCTCTTCACTTTGGAGCGTCTCAGTCCAGAGAATGATTGTTCATTTCCTCAGCTTCCAAAATAATTCAGTAGCCAGACCACAACTAGAACACACTCTGCTTAACATAAAAGTAAATGGGCTACCTCTGCCTCATGTGCTGACGTGGTTTCGTGGCTCATTCTTCATTTCGAGATCGTTTCAGTGTTACCGCCGTGCCGCCATGGTCTATAAACTGTGTCCCAACCGCCGGCACTGGTCCTCGCAAACAGCATCACAAGCACAAGCTCGCAGTACGCTTCAAACATATAAACTGAGTAGGGTTTAGCTTTACGAGTGGCTCCTAAGAATCCACGCAGGCTAAGACAAGACAGCATTGTTAGACAGTGGATACCCCAAAAAAGCGTGGTGAGAGATGGAGCTGGTTAAGCCTCTCCCTGCCAATGATATCAGATTAAGCAGGGCTTTCAGGGCCCGTCCGGTGCTAGCTACGCGGATGACCTCATCAGCTGCGGCTCGGGTGGTTTGGCAGCGAGGGAGCGTGTATAAGCTGTGGCAGGAGATGACAGAAAACACAGCAGAGACGTTTTCTGCTTAAGACCGTGTTGGTGCCGACACTGGCAATGGTTTGATCCTTAAATGCTTTATTTGATAGAATTAAGTCAACAAGAGTAATGGTTTGGAAGCATTTAGGGATCTCAATCCTTCAAAGAATCAGAGATCATTTATTCACTTGTTTACTACATTATTTGAAAGCTTTGTACGGAGCAACAGTAGTTTGGAAAAAGATGTACAACCTGAACTTTTATGTTCAGTGTGACTGAAATCCAGAATATAATATTATTAAGATTATAAATATCATCATCTTTGCTTCATGGCAGAGGGGATGAAATGAAGCAGAAAGTAACCTTCCAGCAATACATAAGCATAAGCAAGCAAATAATCAGCCAAACCAAACAAAACACTGAATTCTCTGAAACATTAACACCCCAGACAGGCCTCTTTTGAAAGGTAACTCTTCGTGGTCTTTGTGGTGACCCTGATGAACCTTACACTAACTTAAAGACGGGATTTTTTTTCTTGTCTTTACAAGAGTTAAAAATAAGAGTAAAAAACAAATTAGGGGACACAAAAAGTCAAGTAGAGGCAAAAAAAATATTTAGAACCTCATTAGTTAGTTGATTCAAAAACACCACATATTGCTTGTGTGCATAGATTTATAAAAAATCTGTGAGTTATAGATACACCCTGAAATTTACCTTCGCCGATCTCTTAAATTCCTATTTTCTGATATTTCTGATAAATGTTGAATACCTGTCATCATCCTGAGGCTGTTGGATTGTGTCGACAGACACAACGATTGAAATAAAACCAGGACTTTATTATTCTATTACTGACTAAGCCTGATATATGTTCTGTTTCTAAATATATTAGAATGCTGGCCACAAACTAAACCCAAAACTTATTTGACAAGATTAAAATTATGGGGTGTTGTGTAGCTCCGTCGGTAGAGCAGCCGCCCCCCCTATGCACGAAATCTCAGTCCTTACCGTTGCAGCCCAGGGTTCAAATCCGACCTGTGGCTCTTTCCCGTATGTCGTTCTCCATCTCTCTCTCCCCACATTCATGTCAACTTCAAGCTGTCAAATAAAGCTAAGAAAAGGCCAAAAAAGAATAAAAATCTTTTAAGATTAAAAGTTGACATGCAGTTGTGTGAAGAATAATATTTAATTTTTGTAAACTGGAGGTAAGAAATTGTAACAAACTGCAGTTATGTTTGGGCTTGAAGTGCAGCAGTAATCATCAGTTAAATGATGTACAGTAACTCCCCACATCATCGTCACACATCACTCCTGCAGCTTCTCCGGGAGAAGACGTGACACGTGTCACTGCACATTAAATCTGCCATCCCCGTCTCTTGATGTGTCAGCGCGAGGGAACAATTAATTGCAGTTGCAAAGTATTTTCTTTCCTCATGTAGATCAACAATGTCTTTGGTAATTAGCCTCCCAACCCCTCCCCGAGGACTGAGGCCTGAATCCTTCATGTCACCCTCTTCACATAATGAAGAGACAGCGGGTGTCATGTCTGGACTTGGCAATCTGCTACTGACATGAGAGTTAGAGTATTAAATGGACTAACTGCCGGCTTTACCGTTGAGGAACACCGGTGTCTGAGCCCAATGATTACCGTGGCCCCAAACAAAAATGACATTTGTCTGACAATAAAATTGGATACTAACCTGTCTGAAAGCAGTCTCCATTTGCCTAGAACAAACGTTGGCAAACAGTTTGACACACTTTCCCCTTGAATGCATAGAGAAGGCGAAGCCATCCTTTGGCTCACGGTAATGGCCCCTCATTGTTGGCCACAGAGGATGTGGTGCTATTCATACCGGTGGATGATTGAAAAGAAAATTGAATCCCTTTTGATGTGATAAATGTGTCTATTACTGCATTTGCACACAAAATGTCGGTGGAAATTATAGTGGGGAGGCAGGGCTCAGAGGAGAAAATACATAGGGATGGCATATTGGCTAGCTTTGATTGGAGCTGAAATATAAATATACTGTACCGGTAGATGTAATGAGTCCAAGCTCCCTGATTTTTCCACAGGAACTTCACAAATGAAAGGCCTTGACAGCCCCAATTGTAAGACTATATAAAAAGGTTAAATGTCTGCATAGCTCCCTCTCTCTTTTTCTCTTCAAAGAGCTGTTTGATAAAGGACACCAACAACTGTTTGCCTTGTAATAAAAGGGAATTTTCTCTTTTCAAAAACTTCTAAAAGACAGAAAGAAGCCAGAGGAAGAAATAAGCCAGGTATTTTGTGTTGCATAAAGTGAAGGACAAATTCATTGGAAATTGCTCAGACAGTTGATGAAGTGCTTCAATGTATACATCTATCAAAATGTTCTCTTAGTGGTAGATTAAATCCTCCTTTTTCTGCCATTTTGGAAACATATGGCATAATGAATATAATCTTATATGTAGAAATTAAGTATTTTATGCACACTTTTTCTCTTGGCCATGTGTGCACTTTCTGAATGATGTTGGCATCTCATACAAATATTGAAGAGCATTAGTATTGTATTATAATAATGTGTTATAAGGGGTCACTTTTTAAGCATTTACCCTTACATTAATTGAGCACTCTGCATGAATCAGATAAATCCCTAAATGTTAATAATTTATGTTATTATACATGTTCTGTAGACCATTTTGTGATTGTGAAATGCTAGAAATGATGTGCTGACTATAGATTTAAATGACATTGAGAAGAAGGCAAACAGAGAAATATACTCAAGGTTTTTCAGTCATTTAAAAACATATGCATGCATGAGTAAATTAAATGTATAGAGTTGTATTGATAAATATCTAAACATCATTCAACAATGAAAGCAAAACCATCCATACACTTCAGCAAACAGCCTACTCCTAGTGCATACACACTCTTAATTAATGCACGCACAAAGTCTTTGTTGATGTCAGTGAATGAAGACTGTTGCATCACAACAATTCACTTTCACAATATAGTAAATGTGATCTCATACACACTTACATTACATAACAAACAGGAAATTCCTCCATATAGTGTAATCCCCTGCTTATAGTACTTCTATACTGGACAGACCATCTTTAGCATGATTTTAATACAATGAATGACCCTGTTTCCTTTCTCTCTTGCACATTTCAATTTTTATATTTTATATTATCCCTAAGCTGTCATAAATGCTGGCACATCACAATGCGTTTCTTTTTTTATCACATATTTTCTTTTGGAGCTTAAAGCGGAGTTTCAGGAGCCGGACCACACCTCAACAGCGCCACTTCCGACAGTCCTATAAATACCCTCCTTAACGCCGTGGTTCCGTTTATGCTCGTATTCCGCACGCGACCGGGAAACACGCCACACCACCTCGAGCACACTCAGAAAAGCACGCCTCCGCTCAGTCTGTTTGACGGGCTGCATCCAGCCCGGTTCATCTCTCGCCAACATGCAAGACAACTTTAATCGACCTGTTGAATTAATCAGGCCTCCCAGTGCACCTCAAAACAAAAGACGAGACATCCAACGACAGTTCATCGTTCCTGTTCTCCAACTCACCGCCTCCGGAAACAACTCCGGCACGTCGCCATCATCCCAAATACACCGGCTCCACATCACAACGTCAACCAGTGGCAGTGGCACTATGCTCAGCCTTCGCCATGTCTAACAGATAAGTATTCTTTACAAATCACTCCTTGCAGAAATTGTTTACTACAAAAGGATAAATTAAAACTTAACGCTTGGCGCATCATGGTCTTAGTTCCGCCAACCATTCACGTGCCGAGTGACGTCGCCGCGCATTCGCTGTCAAAGGTCACCACCTCTCACCCCTCATGTACACAGGTACGAACGCTCATGCGTGACGTCATTACGTAGTCTTCCGTCGTCAAGTCATTCAAGTTTCCGGTTTATTCGTCATGTGCAGGTAACACAGAGTCAACAATACCATCAAATGTGTTCGGCGTTTAAGGGTCAAATCACTTTCTACTAAGAGGTTGGCTACAAGCCCCTCACACACGTCCGCGCGCATGCACGCACGTGACGTCACCACGCACCTATATTCGAACAAGCAGGCAACAAGCCCACACGCACGCGTATGAGTGACGTCACCACGCAGCCCTCCGCTGTTTAAGGGCTAATTCACTTTCTTTCAAGAGGCCGACAAGCCGCCCACGTACGTGCGCACGCACTCATGAACGTGCGCACACGCACGTAAATTAGAGGTAGTGCTTTGCTCTGTAAAGTCAAGCCATTGTTGATGGAATTTACCCAATTACCTTCAAAACGTGATCAATAGTCACCACACTTTGCAGACTTATCTCCACACTCAGTACCATGCCTGTGTCAAAGAAACCTACCCAAACAAACACAGACGACTTTCTAATACTTTCAGGTTCGAGTATCAGTCAACCTGAGCTGCTAACCCGTCTCTTAGTGCTGTAATATGCTAAACTGCTAACTTGCTCGTAACAGTAAAACTAACACGTATGCATGCAAATAAAGGCAGTGCTTTGCTCCATAATGATCGCGTGTAGTTACCGTCAACTCTTCATATGCAACCTACCCAGTTACTTCAGACTAACTTAATCGGCTCGTAGTTGGTTAAAGACTGATCAGGGTCACATGGTCAACATAGGTTCATAAAGCCTATTTCCCCTGACGCAGCAACATATACACAACCTTTAATACATTCAGGCTGAAGCATCAGTCAACCTGAACAGCTAACCCGTCTCTCAGCACTGTAACATGCTAAACTGCTAACTCGTTCAGAACAACCGAACCAAACGTGCCGCTCACTTCACTTCCGAGTAAGCAACCATTCTCAACTCAAAGCCATGACAAACACAGTAATTGCAACCAAGGCAATAAATATAGGCTAGGGATGCCTGGCACCGGGATGCCAGTGCCACCTGCCGCCCACTTGCAGCAACCTCAGCAGTTGTCCGTGGCGGTGGAGTCGCCCGCTGTACAGCTCCGTAACAGTCGAGTATAGTCACCATTGACTCTTCATATGCAATGTGGCGTGGACTGCTGCCACTGTGGGTTCCTTCACAGGAGGACGCAACCAGTTTAGTGTTTTCACTCTTTTTATTTCTCGTTTCACACACACTACCACACTATCGCTCGGCGGTGCCGTTCGCAGGCGCCTCTTTCCAGTGCTGCCGGCATCCGTGAGTCTTTCGTCCGTGAGCACTTCCGTCTCTCTCTCTGGTCTCCCAGTCCAGCACGCTACTGTGTGAAAAAGGAGAGTGATTAGCCTTTTCCTCCACAGGTGTGCTCCCCTCTCTCACCTGGCGCCGCTCTCCTGAGCCCTCCCCACACCTCTCTCCCACAGCTGAGGCACCACGCCCCCTCCACATGCAACTTACTCAGTTACTTTAAAAAATCGTTATTCATTTCCAAAAAATCGTTATCAAACCGTAACCTCACATCACAGACTTCTCCAGGTCTCATTTCAGACTTGCACCAGGTTTCATTTCAGAACTGCGCCTGCACTAAGACACCTACCTAACAGTAGTCGGAAGTGCACAGGTTTCTTCATACTAACTTAACCAGTTCATAGTTGACTAAAGACTGATCAGGATCACGCGGTCAGGTTCGTAAACCAGCCTATTTCCTCTGACGCAGCAACATATACACAACCTTTTAATACATTCAGGATCAAGCATCAGTCAGCCTGAACAGCTAACCCGTCTCTTAGCACTGTAACATGCTAAACTGCTAACTCGTTCAGAACAACTGAACCAAACATGCCACTCACTTCACTTCCGAGTAAGCAACCCTTCTAAATTCAAAGCCATGTCAGACACAGTAATTGCAACCAAGGCAATAAACATATGCACCTGGCACCGGGATGCCAGTGCCACCTGTTGCCCACCTGCAGCAACAACAGCAGCAGACCGCAGTGCGGACGTCCGGCACCGAGATGCTGGCACCACCTGCTGCCAACCGCAGCAACCACAACAGGTCACCACGGCAGGGGCACCTGGCACCGGGATGCCCGCGCTACCTGCTGCCCGCTTGCAGCAACAACAGCAGCAGACCACAGTGGGGATGTCCGGCACCGGGATGCCGGCACCACCTGCTGCCTACCTGCAGCAATCACAACAGGTCACCACGGCAGGGGCACCTGCATTGGTTCCCGCACTCAATGCTAGTACTGACATGTCTTACTCACGCAGCGTTCACCCATGAAGATGCTGCCCCATCTGTCGATTTTTGGGGGTTCCTAACAGTTTGCAAGTAAAGCTATGTTGCTTCCCGGCTTCGAATCTACCCCATAATAGCCAAAGCCATTCCATATTCCAACTATTCTGCCTCAAGGCTTTAGCAGTCTGTCCTCATGCTCTAATTGACAAGTCGCTACAACGTTCGTCCACGTTGTCCACCCACATCGTCCATCCTAACTTGGCACTCTGTTACACACCAGTTTGATCATCACATACTACGTCTCGATCATTCCATCACTGTGGTGCTTACCGTTCTCATCCATTCTCTTCTCAGGTCCAAACCATAAAACCTAACCCATATGCTTCGTCATCAACAACTGCCGTTTTCAGTTTAATATAACCCTTCCATCACTTGGTCTCTAACCTTGGCTATCTCGCACACAGTCTAGTTAACTTAGCAGCATTAACTTCTCGTCACTCTCTGTTAACTTCACTTCCTAGAGAGCGTTTTATTCAAAAGCTACTCAAAATTCTTGCCACAGACACTGTCATAATTATTTGGTTTCTTAAGTCATTCGAATTCTGTCCTTGAGTCTCAACCCATCCCTGATCACTGAATTCGATCGATACTCAAGTGTTCAGATCCACACTCTCATTCCAAGTAGCTGGGAGCGGTTTTGGGGGTCCGTCATGCCCAGTTGCTACAACGGATTCCCTACCGACGCTTCCCTGTACAGATTGTAAAGCCCTCCGAAGCAAAATGTGTTCGTGACTTTGGACTATACGAATAAAATTTGATTCAAATAAATAATTCTAACGTGTCTTGTTGATGGTGAGGTCCGTGCTAGTGAATTACTGTATACAGCGTTTACATTACATCCAATCATTAATGAGATGAAATTTACATTTCATGCGATCTGAAACAAAGGTGCAATTCACCTCTGTGAAGATCTTGCACACCATTATAGCTGCATGGCTCCACAAATCTGTTGGTTAGTCCACTACTTTGGTCCAGATTAAAATATCTCAACAATTATTTGATAGATTCAGCTGAAATTTTGTACAGACATTTATTGTAACCAGGTGATGTCTCCTACTGGCTCAGGTGGTGGAGTGGATTGTTCAGTAATGTAGTCATTGGTTAGATTCCACAATTGGGTCCAATTGTCCTTGAGCAAGACATTGAACCCCAGTTTGCTCCTGGCTGTGATGAAAACTGTCAAACACAGAACCAGTATGGTCGCTAAATTACTCAATTTTGCACAGCTTGCATGGCGCTGTCGGCCATCAGTGTATGACTGTGGGTTAATGTGCAAAAAGAAAAGAACTTTGAGTTGTCACTAGACCAGAAATGTTCTATATTTACTGTATATACAAGTCCATATTTGGCTCTGTGTACAGTGTATCAACTACTATTGGATGGACTGGCATAAAATTGAGTTCAGACATTGAAACTTTCCATCAGCCTCAGCTATACTTTGTACTTAGGAACTCTAAGGATGCTGGCAAGCTAAACTAGTGAACGTAGTAAATAATATACCTTCTTAGCATCAGCATATTAGCAGTGTCACTGCAAGTGTTAAAATAATTTATTGATGGAAATTGGGTTACATTAAAGTTGGCCCCATATTAGAATGTAGATATATCTAAACAAAGAGAAATTCAAAGAAAAATAGAAAGTATGTAAAAGTATGTGTACTAAGATACATAACAACAATATATGGAGGGGTAAAAACAGAAATTAAGACATATACATTACACCAATAGATATTACAAGATATAATACTGTAAATACATATAAATGCACAGAAATAGGAACTATCAGTAAGAGTGGTATACAGTATAAATTCAGTATTAATGTCAAAGTCAACAGTATTGCATAGCATGCAGCTGAATATAAGTAATAATAATAATAATAAACTGTGGGTTTACAGGTGCTTGTAAGGTGAAATAAATCCATGTCCATGGGCCAGTCCGTTGACTGATATGACATGACATGATGGATGTGTCTGTACGTCACGACTATTTAAACTGCTGCTGCCAGAGAATCCAGGCGGCTTGTTTTGTCATTGTGGTTGTGAGCTTGCCTCGTATTTGGAAAGTGTGACTGTTAACAGTGGTTAACTTGCTTAAGAAGGTTTGTTTGTTATACTTCGTGAGACTGGGCAGGGATTAGTTTAGTTTATAATACTGATTGCACACGTAGCTGATTTCTGTTAGATTCACTAGTTTAAGGGTGCTGTTTTTGATGTGTTTTGTTATTCATCGTGTTAGCTTAGATAGTGAGGTTTTTCTTTCTCGTTTTGTTTAACTCAAGAATAGCATAGGCTCTGTTATTGTTCTCTTTTTGTTATATTTGGTTGTTCTCGCCCTTTTTTCCCTTAGCTCCTCACCTCCTTCTGTTAAAACAATTTGAATTTTCATTTAATAAAAAACCTTTGTTCACTACCATTATACCTGGTTTTATGTTACTTCCTCATACCCCTACTTCAGGTTGTAACACCGACTTCACCCATCACTCTCCTTCTCTGTTGCAGAAACCCTCGTTCATCTTCATCACCTCCAGAATCGATTACTGCAACAGTATCCTCAATGCAACACCATCCAAAACTCTAAATAAACTACAGTACATCCAAAAGTCTGCTGAACGTCTCCTCACCACACCTGCACCTGTGACCTCATCACTCCAGAACCTCCACGGGTTCCCAGTTCCACAGCGCATTCATTCAAATTCCTCCTCCTCACACACAAAGCTTCGATAGGCAGGCCCCTTCCTACCCCACTGACTTGCTCCATCGCCACAATCCATGCTACAGCCTCCGTTCATCTGATGCTAACCTACTGACTCCACCGTCCAGGACCGAACCTGGAGCAACAGACCCTTCTCTGTAGCTTCCCCCTCACTCTGGACCTCTAATAAATAAATAAAATGTATATTATTATTATTATTATTCACTGTCCTTCCACACAAACCTCTGGATTAAACTGTATCATACGCTGCCAGGTTTCATCACATATTTATGAAACTCTACTGATGACAATGGATAACCTTTCCGTCAAATATGTCTACCGTAATCTCACTTACTGCCATTAAGGGAGTGCTCAGGAGCTCAGCCATGTAAATCTGCAAAAATGCT
This sequence comes from Nibea coibor, assembly GCA_023373845.1. Lineage (NCBI taxonomy): Eukaryota > Metazoa > Chordata > Actinopteri > Sciaenidae > Nibea > Nibea coibor. The sequence goes on along the minus strand of CM041721.1, from coordinate 4,005,069 downwards.
GTTTAGTATTAAGCTAACCCCTGATTAGTGAAAAAACAAACAAGTGAACACATTTAAGGAAGTGAATCAGTCTTTAAAGTGAGACTGTATATTTTCGTCAAATCATCTTTCATCAACAATTGACAGAATGACACACACATAACAAAAGCCTTACCCTGTAAAATGGAAAGTTGTGACCATAAAATACAACCTGCTAATGTTTAGATTGTTCTTAATTTGTGCCAATCGATCCATTATCCACCTTGGAAAATGTTTTGTAGTGGTTTCCGTAAAGTGGAAAAGTGAGGATGTATGATCATTTATCAGCAGCATAAATAGAATCTGCAGATAAATCTTCCAGACCTCTCCTCCATTATTCCACTCACTTTCTTTCCCCATTTTGTTGAATAGATATGTCTAGTTGTCTTGCTTAAATGACTCCAGTGAAAAAGAACCACAGACAAGGTAATGTCAAGAAGTCAAGAGAAACTCCAGCAATATTAACTCAGTTTTGTTACTGTTTCATTCTGTCTTCAACCCAACTAGTACTTTGTTGATCCTTTCATAAATGATTAATTTTCAAGGCTCCAAGGCCCAAATGTTAATGTCTGCATTCTCCACATTAATAATCACAAGGATCAAGAAAAAAAGAGAAACCACATGTGCAGTAAGTGAATCTGTCTAAGTCGAAGTGTCACAACAGTATATTTACGCATGCTTGGGTTATTGTGTGTGTCATCTCTTTTTCAACCAGCCCTCTTGTTTGGCTGTACTTGAGTGCTACATGCTGTAACACAAAAACCGACTCCACTACTCTATTCTACCGCCTGACCCTTACATTTTTAATCGAGACACTCATCTCTCTTTCAATACACAACATCTTTGATGATGAGACGCTCTTTGATGGCAAGTGAATTTCATTTGCGTCTAAAAGCTTGCAAAAGTATTTGGTTCAAGACGATCACCACATTCGTGACTTCTAGGCAATTACTGTAATGATGCAAAATGGTAAACATTGGCCCAACATCTAAATAATTTAACAGACCGAAAACATGCTGCTCCAATGTTTATGAAATTCGTTTTGTGTTTACAGAGTGATCATACTGAAATGTTCCATGGCATTGAGCTAGCATGAAAGGTCATGTTTGACTGAACTAATTGTATGATATTTAAATGGGTCTTCTAGACTGGAAGATGACTTTGGGTTAGACAATGGACTCCACCCATTTAAAGTCTTTGCTAGTGCACACAAGCCAAATGTAATGCATCTGCAAATTATTTAGAGAATCAAGAGTCGTCTTATTGCAATGATTTTTGTCGTATGTCTACTTTTTAGCTTGAATGAGAGCAAACTGTACCCTTAATTCTTGCATACAGCCTGTGGGACTTGCTGCAGAGATCTTTGCAGAATGTTCGGTTTAAATGTTAGAACAGTGTGGTAGGGCATCGAGTATCAGAGAGAGACAGCTCAGAGAGCAAAGACAGCTCAGTTTTAGGAGAGAAAATATAGAGAGCTCAATTTGGACATTGTCACATCTTTGTGGCTGACAGCACAGACTGTTTTGCAACACACAAATGATGAAAAAATAATTAAATGCAGGTCTTTATTTGAACTTTCAGTGACTTTTTACTGTTCTACTGTATGTACAGGCATAGGTTAGATTAGTCAGTAGTCTA